>VXBU01020883.1:0-19104 GCA_013400315.1 Bombycilla garrulus | reverse complement strand
GGGGTCTGGAGAATTCTCTTATAACAGAATCTATAAGAGCTTTTGTTTCTTTATCCTGTTTTTGGCATTTGGCTTCCTTGTTATGTTATAGCATCCTGTTATTTGCAGGGACTGTGAATTGTTTAGGCATTCCAGGTGGTCACATTAGCCCCCCTCTTTCCTTTTGCTCTTTATTTCTAATCTTAATTTCTAAATTTTTAATTCCCTTATCTCAATGGCAGAGCAGGAGAAACACCTGCTCTTCCTAAAGAATTGGGGAAATGATTGTTCAAGGGGTGGATTGACTGAAAATCCTAGGTTTTGTCTTTTCATGTTGTCAATGGGAGACTGAACAGCAGATGGGGGGGAGGATGGATGTTTTAAAAGTTTCATTCTGGTTACTTTTTTTTCCCCCTCCTTCCTTTTAGTGTTAGTTGATAAAGTTTCTTCTCTATACCTTTAGTTTGGGCAATTGTGCTCCTTTTTTGGTGCTATCTCACAGCAGAAACTAAGACAAATATACTTTCATAGGTGCACTGGCCCTTGGCTGGTGTCAAATCATGACAGAATCTCAGGAACTTTCAGTGAATTAGATCAAAAGTCTCACTTTCAGTCTCAAAGCATGCTTTATCTGCAAATTGGTAGAAATTAACTGCAAGTGGTGTTGCATATATATTTTAAAATTAAATTAACATATGCCTCAGTCAAGTTTCTCAATCTTCCATCCTGTCTGACTTTAATATAACTCAACTATGGCAGAAACCTGTTTTCAGTAAACATTCACAGTTAAAAAAGAAAGAAAACAAAAGTCAGGACTGAACAGAATTCCAGGGATCTTAAAAGAATTTCTGCTACTTGTTAAACCTGGAAGTTACACATTTAAAAGAAATTAAGCATGCACTGAGTCTCATTAGGGTTATAATAACTGAATAAATAAAAAGAATCCCTGGACTGGACTGACTAAATATCTTATTGTCCCAAAGCACAATGAAGAATATATTTTTAACAGTTAGGAAATAAAAAAGACATAATCTAAAATCATAATGTATTTGTTCCCAATGATTATTTCTAAAATTGATGCTGGCTATGCTAAGGAAACCTGGGTATGCAAAGAACACCCAGGCTCTCCTCTGGAGCAGTTTCATTGCTCAACTCACAAAGCACAATAAGCAACAGGTACTTAATAATGAGAAAATAAAAGAAACCACACAAGGACAGTTCCACATGGGACAGAATCTTGGTGATTTGTATTTTAATTATAGGGATGCCCTGAAACCTGATCAGTCTTTAGTGTATTTTTGGACCTCTTTGGGAAATAAGAGTTTTAACACGATATGTCCTCCATGCTATATATTTATTAGTATAGGTTATGAATATGTCATTAAGGAAGTCGTGTTTTGAAAAATGGATAAGATAGGATATGAAACCACTTAAGCAACATTAAAAAGTCCCATTCCCAAGAGTTCCATATCATACTAGTTTAGAAATAGTATTTTGTCTTATTTTATGGCTGTAGAATGTTTGGTCCTGCCTAAAAGCTCAACTGCAAAGCAGATGTAAAAATAACCTACTCCTAATAAACAATGAGAACCTGAGACCTTTTTCATATAGACAGATCACAAACTGTATAATTACTTTCTTTATCTATCAAATATCTCTTATATTTGAAGTACTCAATTCAGAAAAAAAAGTAGTAAACAAAATAGTAGAGGTACTTGGACACTTCCAAATGAAGTGCTCCAATGTAGGTTTTAATTGGAAAACGTTAATAAGATAATACAGTGTTTTAAAATATGTTTGTAGCAAATTTCTAGGAAATTTCTGAACAAAACATTTAAACATACAGAGCCACAGATATAAAGAATAGGACCATGCATTTTGTAATTTTCATAACAAGATACTTTGAAAAGGGCAGCGCAATGTTTTTTCCAATATTCTCCATTTTTTGAATAAAAAAATCAGTTTTATTTTTTCATTTACCATGCCCTTATTTTGGTGCTAATACACAAGAACATTAAAATTTTAAGAACCAGGAAATCTCTTGCAGATCGGAAATTCTGATATTTGACTTATTCAGAAAATATCATGTACAACAATTTTTATTATCTGCTTCTAATATGGTCAATTTAAGGTGTTGCTATCCAACATAGTCCATGGTTGAAAGTATCTGCAATGTGTTGCAGCTCAGGATTGAGACTTTATACATTCATCCATCTGCAGAAACAGAATGAGGAAAAAAATACTATTCTACAAGTAAGTTGAGTTTTTTCTTGCTTTATATTTTGTAGGGTAAGTCCAGCTTGCTGGTCAGAGGCAACAGAGAAAAGGAAATTATTTGTCCCATTAATTTAAGTAATTAATTCCTCTGTACCTAGAACAATAGGACTATTACTTTGATGGGGCAGCAGAGTGCCAGCACAAGCCATAAAAATTTTAAAACTACCACCATGTACACTACAATCCAAAATTCACCCTCCAGAGGGTTAGTATAGAGATACTGTTTTTTCTTAGGTATATCTACTAAATATTTTGGTGATGAGGAAAGTTTTTGACTATCTTAGGATGTAAAGCTCTATATAAAGGTGACCTAATTAAAAACTCCATAGGAAGTCTGAGCCTTAAATATATGCAAAGGGTTCTTAAATGAAGAATCTTAAATGAATGCAAAACCTAGTTCTAGTATAGAAGAAAAATTTATAAATTGTTTGGCCTATTTAGAATAGAAACACTTTTAGTTCACATTTTTCTAAATGTAGATTTTCCCCACATGAATGACACACTGCAATCCCATCCTTTTACCGAGATATCATTTGTTCACCATAGCCATTTTTACCTGAAAGCCAATGCAATCCATATGTGGCCTCTTATGACACCCTGAAGAGTTTGCTGCTCTGAACATCTCTAAACTACCACAACAACTTCTGAACAATGTCAGAAACAATGTCAAGTGGGCCTTGTCAGGATAACAGAGATTATGGCCCGTAAAGCAGATGACTGAAACTAGAGTCTAGACTGACAAGCACACAGATCTATTTTCTAGCAGTCCAAGAGCTGATTTGTTATTTAAAATCCAGATCTTTGTATGTTCAGTGCATTTCATGAGCAGGGATATTGCCTGTGTAACCCACAGAGTGTGCACCACAGAGTGTGCCAAACAAGCAGGTCGTGTAAATGGGTCTAGTTCTATTGATGTCCTCAGAAGTGGGATGATTTGCACCAGTTGAGACCTGGTCAGGCATCTCAGTGATGTGCACAAACACACATACTCTAGTGTGTATTTGCTGTCATTTCTGCAGTGGGAGCCCACTCGAACACAAGAGATTTGTACGGCTGCACTGAATTAAGCCTCAGCTTTATTATAAACCATTTTGGAAGGTGGCTAAAGGCATACTGAGAAAGGAGCTCATAAAGAATTGGTTTTGCATAGTGTTTACCTCATGCTATTCTCTAAACTAATAAAGCTGCCTCCTGCTTATGAAAAGAAAAAAAAAAATCTTATCTACGTCTTGTATTCTTTTCCTCTGTTCAACCATTTCCAGAGACCACAGGATAATTAGTCTTAGCTTTCAGTATATTGTTCATTTAATTACACTTTCCTTTTATCATCTGCTGTAATTCTAACAAACTGAGGGTTTATTACACATACATCAAGAAACCAGACTGACAGGAAAACAGTCTTATTTTCCCAAACCATTTCATACACATAGCGATTGTTTTCAGGGAAAAATATAGAAAATGAAGCAAGGAGAACTGAGTTCTACTTCCAGCCATCCCAAACAATACCCTCCTCACCTGAGGAAAGTCACTTCACCTCAGTGTACATCTCTACCAGTTTGAAAATGTAAACAGTAATATGTAAGCTGTTGAGTTGGAAAAACATTGTGAACAAGATATTCTATAATCAAAGCTCAAATAAATGCCACAAATTTATGTTGATTACATAAAAAAATTTTAAAGCAGTCAAAAATCATCTGTATTAGCAAATGCTGCACAAAAATATTTAAAGGACTCACAGAGGGGTTTTATTCTTTATGATCTTAGCTGGAAATGCAGAGTTGTATTGCTGACTCACTTGGCAGCCAGAAAAAAAATGGGGCCTATTAGCTGCAACTCAGAAATACAAAAGGAATAGATAAAAATTCCTGTCACAATTAAAAAAAAAATAACAACAGCTCATATTTTAAATTTTTGTTTTGCTATGCACTGGATTTGAGAGTGAGCGGAGAGGGAAACAAAGACATACCCCCAATGTATCACAATTAAAATTACTGAAGAGAGATCAAATCAAATCAAGTTTTGCTGCATATTCTGGGACCTTTAGCAAATACGTAGACTTGTAGTTTGCAAGGGGGGAAGTTAAAATCCAATATATCTGTATCTATATATCTATGTATATGAATGTGATGGTTTTTATGTGTATACACACATAGAGGAGCCTCAAGAAATAAACACCACCAAACAAAAATTGTACTGTCGAACTCCAGGAAGTTCAGAAGATTTGAAGAATGATCCCTTAGGCTTTTCCAGACCAAACTACTTAGTTTTAATATTAGCAAATGGTGATTCTCATTCCTTCTCGGTAGAGACAGATTTTGCTCAAAGCTCAGTTAATACTGTTTACCCTTCTACAATTACATTCACTCTGTCATTCACAGAAGCCTATCTGCAAACCAACTTAACATTGCTTCTACATTAACTGTGATAGCCAGCTATCAAGTGAATGTTCACACTGGCTTCATCTGGCAAACCTCGGAATAGGTAGGAATGATGTGATAAAAACAAAAGAGAGAAAATTCACTGATAGATGTGCTAAGATCTAAATGGTAAAAATGAAATGTTATTTCAGATGTCTGTCAGTTTTCTGTGTAGATCTAGAAAATAAATATTAACAGAATTTTTTAAATTAAGCACTTGATTTACATTTCACCTTTTCTACTCCATTTGTTCCATTCTTGTAGTATGAGTCAACCACTGTACACATCAGCTTTAGCAAGTCACAAAAAGTAATTTTTGGCTTCAGATTCAGTGATAAATTTCCAATCAGAAAATTACATGTCAGTCTAATTTCATGGCTGTATTATCCTTCTGTCTAAAAACTTAATGAACTAATTAAATTCTGAATTAACTGAAATCAGAATAAGCCCCAGACACTTGCTACTAATCTGAAAAAAAAAAACAACCCAACATCTCTTGACAGAAAATAGAATTAAATAGTGTCATGCTTTGGAGAAGTTGGCCAAAAGCTGACCCCTTACTGTTTCAGTCACATGGCCTTGTTTCTACCACAGGTGCTGTTTGCTGATACAGTGTTTCTTTTTCAAAGATGTCAATGCCCCTTTGTAAGGAATTCTATCCTTGGTACAGCAAAGGGATGCAAAGTGTCAGCGTAGAAACTATACTGTCAAGACAAGAGGATCCGCTGGCCCATTTTTTTTTTTTAATTTGTATAAAAAAATTTTTTTCACATCATATAGTGTTCTGCAGTCCTTTTGCAACTCTTGGGATGCTTGAAGTGTAGGAATACAGAAGCTGGCGTGACTTTTTTTACAACTGCAGTAGCGTGGGGAAGTAAATGAGGAGGGTACGCCCAAAGGAGACCTGGAGAAGAAAAACAAGGAGATGAAAGCTCAGAATGCGAAGGTATGTATGGATGCCTTTTGTTTTCCCTGTGTAATTTTTAAAGGAAGAGTCTCCCACCTGCACACTGTCTGGGTGACCCCAGTAGCCCAAATGGCAGAGTGAAGCAGTCTATACAAAAGCTTAACCATACAGCTAAAGCAGATCTTAGGTTACTGCAAAGAACTGTCTGGTATATCTGCATGTGTCCAAATATCTGCTAGAGATGATTTTTACCTACCAGGTCCCTTACTCTGCCTTCCTTCCTTGTCAATTAACAGCTTTCACTCTCGAGAGTTGTACATACGTCCTGTGGCTGTTGCCAGCAGGACATCTCATTTCTGCCTCCTGGCTACATTTAAATGTTAATGACTAATTCTATACCTAATACATGCAGTTGATTTTATCTTAATGTCTACCAGTTTAAAATGTCGCTGCTTAGACTTGTCTGAAATGAATTTTTCTAAACCATCTCTTGTTAATTATCTTTTACCATTTATAGTTCTATCTAATGGTCTATGTTGTCAACTGGGCTGCTAACAGGCTGTTCTGCTTTCTGCCTTTGAGATGGGGAGGTGGAACAGCCAAGCCTTCAAAAGAAAGCATAACCTGATGCTTCCTGATGTGGAAAAGACTATTTGGATGACTGAATAAATAGAAGCCAATAAACTTGTATTTCCAATGTCACGAAGTTTATCTATGTCTGCAGAACATTTATATAAGGAATGACTTGCTTGCTCCTGAAACCTAATAGCAGCAATTTTTATTTTTTTTTTAGAAAATTAAGATCCACAATCATTAGTTTCAAGTAAAGAAACAGGAAATCAAACATCAATTTATATGTTACAATTGCCACATTTATAGCTTTCAGAAAAAAAATAACATTTTTAGGCTAGTCTAATTTATAGACTGATTATAGAATTTTCTTTAAAGATAGTTCTATGCATGGGGGTATGGGCAGTGTTGAGAAAAAGGGACTTGTTAAAAGGAAGAAGTTATTTTGAGAGTGTTTCCACTGCTTTGCTTTTAGCTTTTATTATTGTCTTAATTGTCAAAAACAATTTATATAATAGATAAATATTGTCATTCTCAAGTGGAAAGGCATTTCTCTCCTACCTCCCTGGAACTCATGCTTCTTGTATGATTTCAGTACAATGAGGTGAAGACTGGAGGTAGTCATGAAGAAGGCAATAACTAGTTCTTTGTATTAATAATGCTATAGGTAAGATTAAAAAAGATCCCAGCTATCTCAGAAGGTCAAACTAGGACTTAAAAGAGCTGATTTCAATTTGGTGCATAGTAGGCATAGTTATCACCACGTTGGACCATTTCTGTGGCTTGAATTCAAATTATGTCACTGAAAGTCTCTAAGCTTCCAGTTAACTCCAGAGCGTGGGCTGAGATGGCCTCACAAAACAAACTCCATTTTTTTATACTTTCAAGGAAGGGCAATCTTGGCCTCAATGGTGGGTTCAGATTTGCATTTGTCTGGAGCTTTATAGAGAAATCTCAGCATCAGATGCACATATAATACTAAAAATGAAGACAGGGTCCTGGAAAAAGCATATGAGTCTGGAGTGAGTAAGGATGGGACAAATATTTGAAAAACTTGGAAAGACAATACAGTTTTGGAAAGAGTTATAAAAACACCCTATTGTCCTCATTGAGTGCACCAATATCTTTGCAAATGGGATCCTCTGTGCCTTGCTACTCTGACAGAAAATTGTAACAATAGCACTTCACCATATAAGTGTACAGTGCTCAGACTTCATGTATCTGCGTGCTGTGAGCCATATATACATTTAAGAGATTGTCTGCAGAGATATATTCATGCAAATTAAAGCCCCATAAAGACATTTTAGAGTGGAATATTAAATTTTGATTAAAGTGCTGCTCTCTAAACAACATAACCTCTTGCTAGAATCCTTCTAGAATTCAGTAAGATTTCTTAAATTTTCTTTGGCTCAATTAATTTTCAAAATTAACCAGAAATTAACTGCTTCAGTGGAAATACACATTTTCTTTACATGCAGACCTCAGGATCAACAGATTCATATTCCAGAAAGATTTTCAACAGCACAAATAGTTGACTTCCAGATTTAAAACAGAGGGCTTGAGTGTATGTTCTCAGCTACCTGTACATTTTCACTTTGAGATAGATGACAACAGATGCAAAACCACACCTTTTTTAACAATTTCCATTGATGTAAGAACACTATGTTACCTAGTGATGTTACATCACTGATATACCCAGAACATTTGTTTTAAACTCCAGCAGAGGCCTAGCCCTGATTTAGAACTGATGGACAGTATCAATATCTTTTCCATGTCACAGCTGACAATAAATTTCTATATTATGAAAATCTGATCTTGCTGAAGATGAGATTCTTAGGTTGTGATATGGTGCATCAAGCCATGCTGCCTATTTCTTTGCCCTTTCTTTTCAGTTTCTAGGATTGTATTAGAAGAAGAGAAATTTAAGAGCAATTCTTGTAATAAAAGCTGTGAGGATTTCTGGCAGTAAAAGTTTCTTAGTTCTGTTTACCTGTGCAATAGGTTCTTCCAGTCAATCAAAAAATTATGAGTTGTAGTTTGTCCTCTCACTGTATAACTCTAAACTGTTCTGAAAAAGCCCAGTAGATATGACTCTCTGACTATCACAACAAAGCACTTAAGAAACTCCATCTGTGGTAACGCTCCTTCTACTCAGGCCTCTAGGAAAAAAAAAAAAATCCAAAGGTTCTGTCCAGACTGGAATGATATGCATCAGCAAGTGGATAAAAATGGTACCACACAAAAATCTGTTCTTGCAATAATGTGTCCCTTTCTGAAGTACTTTCATTTGTAAAATTCATGTGTGTGGTGTGTCCATGCTCGCTGGCTCCACATACTCACACATGCATACATACACACATCTACACATAGAGACAGCCATGAAAGTAGGACACCTAAATCTGCAGAATCACTCATTCGTTCCTCGCCTTAGGAGGAAGCACAAACTGGGGTCAATGGCAGCAGCTGCTGCCACCTAGAAAAATTTCAAGAAAGCCTGGGAGTGGTGAAGAGGAGAACCTCGAGGAGGTCAGGTAATTGTACAGATCTCTGATGCCAGAATAACTCAGTGTGTACCCACATGTAGTTGGTTAGCTTGTCTACAGTTGCCTACATAATTTTTAGAAACCTCAATACAATTTGGTGGGTAAGACATTTTCAAGAGACTGTAGAGGACTTACCAATTGGCAGAAATGTCTTCCTCCCCCTTTTGGAAATAAATAACATTTTCATGTGGTCAGAAATGGCTGAGACAGCAAGGACATCTGACACTGTTTCTTTTTCTTGGCTACTATTGCTGATGAACAGTATTTAATCCTTCATAAGCAGGTTCTGTTCCGTACTTATTTAGAGTAGTTTGATTCCATAGGATTTGACAGTTTTCTGACATCTTCCAAATTCCTTCAATAATAACAAAGATAATGACAATATCATTTAGAAATCTCTCACATGCTGTATGTGAATGGAGCTACCTATCTGCTGTAAGTAACAGAATAATGAAATAGCAAATTGTTTTGTAGAGGGAGCTGAAATTACATTGTACCATGCTGCCAAAAGAGACAAAAAGAGACAGATGAATTTTGGAAGGATAAGAAATTGTTATGCCCCTGAGAACTGCTGGTTGTTATTCCTTACCTCAAGGACGTACAAGCTCTTCCCATCTTGGCAAGAGGTAAAAAACCCTGATCAATTCATAAACCTCTAAAATTCTATACAGAGGAAGCAAGCAGTTCCTTCCACTTAGTGACTAAAGGAACTCAGCTGAAATTTTCAACCTGTGTATTTACTGATTAAATCGGCAAATGCCACAGAGAGCCACTGAGAATTCAAGCCCTCAGAAGCAGTCCTAGGTAATTCTGCTGATAGAAGTAACCCTCCTCCCCATGTATTCCGTGAGATTTAACCTAAAGGCACACAAATGTTTTCTTTCCCAGCAGTGCAGCAAAAGCTTGGAACTTGAATGGTCTTGCAAAAATAGGCAGAACTATAGGAATGGATGAGAAATAGGACAAATGGTATTTCTTACTTTAGTCAGCATACTGTTCCAGACTGCAGCCAAATGCAGGTTGCTTTTTTCAAAAGACACTCAAAAGGCCAGGTACAGGAATGTATTTCCCAGGTATTAAATTCTGTGCAAAATGTGACAATTTATATGTGTGTAAGAATTAATAACATCGAGTTCCATTACTCCTGAGGAGCACATGAAGAATACACAGGTACGAGAGCATTTAATTAAAATCATCATAAAGCAAAAGAGAATGTACATTACCAAATAATATCCTCAGTGATGTTGAATGTGATTCAGAACTATTTGTGAAAAACTGTGTATTCTGTAAGTTTACCAATCATGAATGCAGTAGTACACTTCACCAATCATTATGGCTCATCTTGTAGCAGACTCAGAACAAGGAGTAAGGGGGTGCAAAGTTCCATTCCATTTCAATTATTCGCTGTTTGGTGCCTGTTATGCTGTATAAAATGCAGTAATGTCTCTCCTATTAACATACTGCCAGGCTGCCATACATAAAATAGATTTTAGAAAATCATATAAGGCAGAACTCCAAGTACTTGAAACAATTCTGCAGAGGCTAAAGGGTAGGACCTGCAAAAACTCTTTCATATCACTTCTTAAATACGGTGCTTACTATATTTTTATGTTGTTTAAATACATGTATTATAAATTATTCAAGATTGTCTTCTGGTGTAAATTAGAATAGCTCTAGAAAATGAAAAGTAATGGAATTACTATTAATTCAATTCAGTACCTTCAGGATTATCAATTAAATAAAAAGGCAAAATCTAATCTTCCATTACCACAGTGATATATTTTTTTCTCTTTTTGCTTCTTTATTAATTTAAAAATTACTTTTTCATTACATGTTATTGTGAAAATAAAGGATGGGAATAAAAATAGGCCAGAATGAGTAATGCTTTGAGATTCTAAAGAGATACAATTTTGTGTTAGGAAATAGAAAGACATAGGCAGAAGGGGCTTTTTAACTGGGGACAATACTCTCAGCTCTTATCTGGCCTTCCTTCTGCAAGTATGGTTTGAAAGAGAAGATAAAACTTTTCAGATTAAAGAATATTGAGATGTTTTATGAACACATTTCTAAGATGTAGAAAATACTAGGTCTCTACTAGATTTTCTCCATCTGGATAGGATTCCTGTTTCATATTCAGAACATGAGGGAAAGGGTCTTTGGGATATTTGTGTTTCTCACTCTTCATCTTGCCAAATCCATAACCCAAGAAACAAGTGTGTGAACTTCAAAACTGGAATAGATTACATGAGAAGAAAGACATCTCAATGGAATGAAATCACAGAGAGATAATCCCAGACTCATGAAAAGTTGAGGGAAGGAGATGTATCTTTCAGAACATGAGCACCACGCCATAATTTGTCAGATATATATGATTCCTCATTGCATTTGGCACTGGGAGCCTACATCACACATCTGACTGTGTAAATATCCTGGATTTTATTGCATTGCCTCATCTTAAATTACATGTGAAAATATCTCTTGCTTGAGCCATTGTCTTTTCAAGGAATAATTTTCCCCATGTGATCATTAGATCCCATCCAGCTTGTATTAGAAGGCACAGGAAGTGACTCTTTCCTAGCAGTGACTCTCCAAAGCCAACCTTATAAGGACTGAAGCACAGAAAAAGAGTAAGGTAGAACAGTTTTGCTGTTATATACATATAACCTGTCTCTCCATCATTACTGCAGGAGTGAAAACTACTACAATGAATCATCTGAAACTGCAAAAGGAATTAAAACTGAATTCATTGCGTTTACTCAAACTGGAATTTGGCCAGAATATTATGGCTAGTTTTCCAATCTGTGGTGAAAAGTAGAGAATTTTTAATGATCATGGGATGCCTCTGACCATAATTCATCTTTTCTTCTTCCTACCACACTGAGTCCTTACCACAGAGCAGAGATCCAACTTCTCAGTACCCCTTTCCTACTGTGCCACATGATTTCAATAATTCTCAGGCCATTGCATGGTTCTTTTATACACAAAACTCCTGACTCCAAAGCTATACAGATGATGAGCTGTGTCAAACAGACATGCTGACCCAGATGATTGCAACTGTCAGGAGTAAAGAATACACCCCTGTTGGTCCATAGCTGCTTTGTCCTATAAATGAGACCCTGAAATCTGCAGAGACACTTCCTGCATGAAAAAGAATACTTCCGTCAAATATTACGAGACAGACTTGTAATCTTCTTTGGACATGGCTTCAGGGAGCAAGATAATTCAAACTGTTTTCATCAGCAGGAAAGGCATTCAAGGCTTCATGAAGGCTATTTCCTTTCTACATAGATTCCTGTGTCTTTTAGATTGTAGAAAGGGCTGTCAGATATGGTTTCTGATGGAAAAGGGAGACTGCTAATAAGGAAATGTCTCAAAGAAGTGGACTGGGTGAAAACAAAATCTTTATCCTCACAGAAATACCAATGATTGCATGTTTCTCTTCTTCCTGGACATTCCTGCCTCCTCCACAACCGTACCTTTTGTCCATTCCTATACTGCTTTACCTCTCCTGCCATTGATGAGTTGCTGTTCACCAGCAAAATTTACAGAGAACCTGCGTGGAGAAGTGCCAGCTAAAGGTGCATTAAGATCTACATGGAGACCTGGGGTTTCATTTGTGTGTACCTGACTGGAAGGTCTGCACTATTTTTGTCATGTCTTCAGATAAAATTTAGGGGCTGTTTACAAGCATGAACTGCTCATACTCAGAGTGTCTGTGAAAGTGGATGTGCATGACAGTTAAATTATGGAATATTCAAGTTTCTCAGAGCATCTTTGAGCTTTTAGAAAGACTTAATTTGCAGGAAATGAGACTGGGGGTTTTTAATTGACCTAAAGTAGTTAGCTGATGTTTAATTGATTTGGGGCTCTGGGTGAAAGGAAGGATGAAAGATAGGATGATCTCTAGTACATGAAAGGAAAAAATAATCTTTTTCTTATTCATGTACTATGATATTTTTTTTTTAAATCTCCTGATTTTTTATTATTATAGTAGTAAAAAAAGTCTACTTTTCAGATTTTTTTTCTAAATCTACAGATTTTCAGCTTTTTCAATATAATTTCTTTGGATCCAAAGTGTATTTGTATAAAACTGACAGCAAGGACAACCTCACTGTGGTTGTAGTCTCAGAACTGAAATACAAACAAAAGGGGATAATATGTCTCAGGAGAAGCAAAGTAAAACAGTAGGAAAATCTTGGCCAAATAGATTGTCTTGGAGAAATCAATAACCCCAGAATATGCTGCTAATTTTGACTTCAGATGTGGTGCATGTATTTATTTATAAAAATTAAAATCTTTTTTGCTACTTAAGTCTCTTTATAATACAGCTTTGAGGTTATTCCAAAGTTGACACACTGCAACTGGTAAACTTGCCATATTTATCTGAAAAAGAAAAAAGGAAATGTCTACAGTTTTTCATAGAAACCACACCTGTCCATCATTTTCCCAGCTGTTCTGGCTTTCCAGTTTCTTCACCGGTTTCAAGGAGAGCATGAATTCCTTCGTTATTCCTGTATTCATAGTTGATAAAAATCTGATCGAGCTCTCATCCTGCCCTACCTTAATTGCTTAAAGCTTTTTGTCTTGTCTTTCCCCTGCCAACCTCATTCTTCTGCAAAACTCTCTTGTGTGCAAGTCATAAGACAGAATACAGATAAACCCATCTTTGAACACATTGAAGATGCTTGTTAAAAAGCACTGTTATTCTTCTCTTTAGTTTAAAACATGACAAAATCAATTTTTAAAGCTTCACATCTTAAAGTGATTTTGAAGCTCTGAACCCTTTAAGTGATGTGCAAATGGCAGAATCATATCACGTTGCCAATCAGTTGCTTGCTGCTACAGACTCCATTTTCCATGCTGCTTCAAAAGCCTGGTATAATCAACAAGTAAGCCTTTAAAATGCAAATTAAACAAAGTGCACCTTTAAACTGAAACAAGAAATGACTCATTTTTTTCACACACCAAGACCAGAAAAGTCTATTTCATCACATCACTTAGAAAGTGGCACAAAGTTATTGGAGTATTTCAGAGGTCATTTTACCAAGATGCCCCAGTACTGAACCCCCTTGCTTCAATCTGAAGATCTGTGATTATTTACTGTAATTAAAATTTGCATGCTATACACAGAGAACAGATTAGTGTTGCAAGTATCACAGTACTATTCCCATCAGACACATGCTCCTTGCTTCAGAGAACATGGAAATGAAAAATCAACAAACAGCAGCATGTCTTTCTTTTGAAAAATATGGGAGGAAAAAACTTTCTGGTCTTCTCTAGAGGAGAAAGCAAAAAAGGGTAGCCAAAGCCATCTTAAAATGTTCACAATACTGGTAATTGTGCTGATGGAAAAACGGGCAATTCAACTGGACTTCTGCAAGCTGCCCTCCCCAACTGCCCTGCCACCTCTCCCCATTACTGAGGAGGAAATGAAATGTATTTATGCTTTCTAAGGACAGAAAGGATTACCATTCCTAAAAAAGACAGTACTTCTTTTCTTCTCCACAGAAATGTGTTAAAATAGGTGACAATGCATTTCCTTGCATGAACAGTATATTAAAAAAAATCTCCTCTTGTTTTGAAGGCATGAATGATTGCAAGCCTGAAATCTTACCCAATAAATATTTAATTCACACTCAGTCCTAGAAAACTGCTTCTCATTCAATGCTGACTTTGTGTAGCTTTCACTTTTCATTGCTGGGTCTAGTTATCCTTTCTGATTAAAACTGATATGCTTTCTTCACTCCCTGCTATCAGATGTTTTCCTATAGTTTAAATAGCTCTCCCTGGTAATTTAAATTGCCCCTCAACTGCCTTTACTTCCCTCTGCTTCCTTGAATTCTTTCCAGTGATCTTTTCCATTAATCTTCTGTAAGTGCAAATACCAGAACTTGATACTCTACAGAAAGCATTTAGAAACAAAGTTATACTGGGGTTTGGTGTTTGTATCACAGAGCAAGTAACACTGCTGAAATGCATGAAAAACAAGGATGGAAATGAATTTTTGTCCAAATTGTACATGAACATTCAGGATACCTTTACATTATGTGTTAATAGGTAAAAGAAATATCTGGATCTCAAAGCGGGAAGCCTAATACTGGATTACAGATTTACAGTGAAAATCTTTCTTCCGAGGACACCTAACTCTTAATTCCTCCTTTCCAATACCCTATAGTGGCAAAACCGCTACAGTCTTGTGACTATAGGAGCTGAAGTTCAGTGAACTTATTATGCTAAAGCAAGTGCAAAAACAGGCTTAATGGAGCACTATACAGATTCAGTTGGATTAGGGTCTGTAATTTTGACTCAGTGAAAATTAGGATGGAAATACAAGTCTGGATGTTTGTATTTCAAATGCTCAATAGTGAATTCACAGAGCTGGCAACAAAGCAGCCAGGAATAATTATGAAAGTTATGGAAAGTTTACTGAAGGCCTATAATGCAAATTATTTCAGCAGCTTAAAATAACAGAAGGAGGGAAGTAAGCAGAGCCTTGCACAGAACTAAGATGTGCTAACTGCTCAGGAACTTAGCTCTACTGAAGCAGTGCTGAGAGGTTTGACTTTTCAGTACTGCCCAATAAGCAGTAAATTTTGACATTTCCCTGCTATAAAGCTGAATTTAAAAGACTTGTGACAGCCTTTTCTACACTTGAGACTATAGCGTATTGCCTTTAAAAATAAGCCACATCCTATTATGTCACCAGTCTGACTTCTGGAACATAAAGACAAGGGAAAAATCTGCAAAGACGGGACTGCCAGGAGAAGATAATCCTCAAGAGAAAAACAGATCCTATATTTTTACCAAGGCACCAGTATACTCATTAGATTTAATTTTCATTTTCAAAAGAAGGGAAAGAAAAATATGAACAGCAGTACATGTCATGTGGCTCTTCCTCCTCACACCTGCTAAATGCTTTCTGCACATCAATGCCTACCCAGGAGAACGGCTGCCAACTCCCAATCTGTCCTGTGCGTGACCAGCCAACAAGCAGGGTATTTCTTAGCAAAATACTGATGTTTGTAGGAAGGAAAATTCCAGTGCTCCTTCAACAATTGCAACCAGTTTAAATCCATCCTAGCAGTGGTTCTCATAGTTGATTCACTGAAAAAGTTCCATTAGTAAATATTCATGTTACGGCTCATGGACTAAAACCTATACCCCATCTATATGCTTTTTTTTGACACTAAAATTCTCTTGATAAATAAAACATACAGGTAAGTGCTGAGCAGGAGTCCACGGAATCCATAATTTTGTCAACTTGTACAAAAGAGACAATCATTCCTCTATTTCAGGAGAAACAGTAACATAAGTTGAATGATCATTTTTCCAATTAGTTTGCTTGCAGTTCCAGCAGTGGAATATGAAAACTAGTTTAAGTCCTCATATTTTAACTTAAATGGGAACATCTCAATACATGATCTTTAGGCTTACAGGAAGTTTACCTTTATACTTCTTTTCTTTAAAACTGAAAAAACCCCATCTACTAAATCCTACCACCAAGGTCTTATCTCTTTCCATTGAGTATTTCTCGTTCAAGAGCCTTTCTAAATAGAGAAAAAGGTCAGCTTATAATGTCAATTTTTATGCCTAATAAATAGTTATAGTCCATTATACTGGAGCTGGTTTGGAGAAGCATAAAGCTTTGATGAGGGATTTAACTGAATTATCAGAAAGACCTCTTAAATGCAAAAAACCTGACATAATGGTTTTAAAAGACATCTAATAAATGCTTTCAGCTTCTTAAGAAAACACCTAGTTTAGTCTTAAAATAAGCTTGGAAACTCCTAATGAAAACTGGAAAAGCACCTCAGGTTTGTGACGGTAGGGTCTCTTTGAACTCCCTTTAACAATGCAGCTTGGGCAGCTACACCTCCTTACAGGGATCCTTTTGCAGCCACAGAGTCAACAAACTGTCCTGCTTGGTGCTGCTTGCCTGTGCGAAGCAATCCTACAGGAGTTAACAGCTCTCTGGAAGCAACAACACCCATGAGTTTAAAAAGCTGCTATTTTATTTGTAGATTACTCTTCATCACAGTATTAGAGTGAAAAAGGAACCCAGGGGATTACAAACACAAAATATAAAAGTGTGTGTTTCTCTGCATGATCAATAGATCCACTTATTCTATTTCTTCATTCCAGACTATGCAACACAGAATACAGTGGATAAATAAAATGGTGAAATGCATCGAATATTGCAGCTTGCTGGACAAGAGAGTGCCCGCATGTGTGTTTGTGCATACACATCTGAGAAGTCTTTAATCTTATGCCATTTTGGTAATGACTGAAAAATGTGAATAATCAAAAATATGCAAAGTCAAAAATAGCCATTTTCAGTACTGGTCAGAAATCATTCAAAATTTGATGCTTTAAAAGTGTGAAATCATTCCTTCCATGAAGTGGATTAATTTTTTCTGTTCACATGAACAACATCTGCATATTCCATACAACAGAAACCAAGCTCTGGCTGTTAACAACTCCAGAATGCCTCTCATACTCTTAAGATCTTTTACCTTGGGACAGGATGTGAAATCCAAAGCCTGAATTTCTCCTTATCCCATCTGGGTGATTTTAAACAACTCCTTCATTTGGAAGCTACTGACAGAATACTTGGGATTCTGTTGTCAAGCAGTTTTAGGTGCAAACTATTTTTGCCTAAGTAGCTGGCTGAAGCTTTCCCACAGTCTTTATTCTGTAACAGAAAAATATCTCAAGACAAACTGGAGAAGTCCCTCAAACAACTCCATATCTCTCTGATGCAGCCAATTTCTTCTTCAGATTATCCTTAGACATATTGTGATGTAGTAAATAAGCAATCCACAGGAAGAAAAAAAGGAAGAAAGATAGTTGAAAGATTGTAGCAAAATCATCATGAAATTATTATTTATTCTGTCAGATACAAATGATCTGAACTCTCAGAATTGTGCAAGGAACAAGCTAAATATGCAGTTTAAGAAAAGAGGTGCTTCGGACAGTATTTTTTGGTTTAGAAGTTAATTATATAGAAAAAAAAATCAAGTGCAGAACAAGTGAGAGAGATTAAATCCATGGATTGAATATATGTGTTATTGGAAATCATGACACCTCACACTACTCACAAAAGGAGAATCACATCTTCTCATCTATAACATCTTCTGCTTACAGAAGTGAAAGCAGTAGTAGGCTTCCCACTGCTCTGAAATGCAAACAGTAGGAATGCGACTGCTTTGTTTCCCTAAATATTTGTTTCCTGATATTCCAGAGTCCTGAGGCAACTGGTTGTTGTAGTAAGCCACTCTCCGTGATATTTGAAAAGTCATGACAGTCAGGTGAAGAGAAAATTCAAACTGATCTGATCTCCTCAATACAGCAGCAGTGGGGCTTTGACGGACATGCCAAAACATACTTTGTCTCATTTGATAGCAAATTATTCAAGCTGGAATTAACTAGGGATGGGCACTGCTGACCACCTGCAGGAATTTCTTTGATCTCAAGGTCAGCACGTTTTACTGAATGTCAGCATGTCTTTCTGAGGCAGAAGACCCTAAACCTGCAATGTTCAGACAAGCTGCTGGCTGCTTATACGTATTCCCAATAGTTCTGGAGAGCAAATCATAAACTCTCATCATGCAAATACATCACTGAACAGTTGTACCACTTCAAGGGTGTACCTGTGCAAAGTTATTCTATATGAGTGTCCACAAACTAGGTCTGGATAAGCAGGGATCATTTCTTGGCTCTGCATGGCACTGTGTACATGGTGATTCTCCAGCTCAGGTGTGATAACTGCATATTCTATTTCTCCTAATTCAATTCCCTGAATGTTGGCCAAGAGAGTTTCTGCCAGAGGAGCAGTTACAGCAGTAACATGCAATCAATCAACTTGCTTTAAAATCCTGTAATTTTTTCTGCACCTGTTTTGAACAGCTTCTCTATAATTACTAATCAGTCAATAAAAGAAAGGTCTATATTCATTGAAAACAGCACAGGAAGAATGTTCAACACAGAGCCAGATGGATTATTACTTTTTACCTTTCAAATATGTTGAGATGCCAAATATTGCCACTGTGTCATCCTCTCATTTAAACAAAAAATGTGTAGGACAATAAGGTGTTTCAGAGATCTTATTTGATGTGATGAAAATACTGAGCAAAGTGGTGCAGAAGCCTTTGAACATGAGGAAAAATGAGAGTTTGTGAAAGGGAGTTTTCATCTTATCTCTTCAGTTAGGGAGAAAAAGGATAACCAAAAGAAGGTAGGAAAGGCCCCAGGTTAAATCAGTTTCCCTTTCAAGGTAAAGCTTCCATTTCCTCACACATTCACAGGGAAATCTGCTTACAAATGTGAGTACAAGTTTTATGGTTAAGGAGCAGCATTTGTATCATAGTGAATGTAGGCTTACAAAAGTAGATATTTGTTGCAATCTTTGAGC
>VXBU01020881.1:0-11342 GCA_013400315.1 Bombycilla garrulus | reverse complement strand
CTGTATTTATGATGCAATTTGGTATTGTCTCAGCAGTGTTTATTTGAAAATTTTCAATACCTTAGATAAATGAGGACTGTCTCATTTCATGTCAGACATTTTGATGTGGCTTTACTACCATCTCCAAAGATCTTTTAAACATCTTATGTTTAAAAAATTGTTTGTGTTGGAAGGGTTTGGCCAAGGAATTTTTACAAAGAGAACCAGTCTGTGACAGTAATTTATGTACAACATCTTACAAATCTCTAGATTTATTTGGAAACAAAATAACTTGTTCAATGTGCTCTAGACTGTACTCCAGGTATGACAGAACATTAGAAGGCAAGCCATCCCATCTTCAGTGAAAATTCACAGCAATTTAGTAGTCTTTAATTAGTTATAAATTGGCAATGGAAAATTTCCAGGAGGTCTTCTGCCCCCAGAGTCAGTTCAGGTGTATATTACTGGAGTCCCTTAAAGGATTAGACAGGAAACTGACACTGGTCCTTAGTTTTAGTGTATCTCATTATGTGGCAAACTTTTGTAAAACTTTTAAAAGCTTTCTCAGCAGGTTGAACAGCAGAGCAAATTAATTCAGGCATTGTGTCCTGGTGAGATAGACTGATGTTGGATATAGTGATATTTTGGAACTGTCTGCACCATAATTTATCATTCCTCTTATAATTAAGCCTTCTGTAACACAGCTAGAGTTCAACAAGTGATTAGTTTGTATATTTTTCACATATTCCATTTTTAGGTTGGATTACTGGGAATTCAAATATTGTGGACACGTGATGGAGAAGAAGCTCTACGCAATGCTAAGGATGACAAAAAAATCATGGATGTAACTAATGCTAGGTTTCTGAATATTCTGAATACATTGATTGGCCAGACCACACAAGATCTTTCCAAATTTGAGAGAGTGAAATTTGAAACACTTATTACCATTCATGTGCATCAGCGTGATATTTTTGATGATTTGGTAAAGTATAGATTTTGATTTCTGACAACTAAATGCATTTTCTATGATAATACTCTTTCTATATGTGCTAGCTACGGTTATATGTATATGCGTATGCATATATAAGAGAAAGATGCCCATAATCTCACCACAGCAAAAATCATACAATTTTGCTTAAACTAGAGAAACAGTAATTAGTTTTCTCAACTAAATATTTTTGCCAAATGTTTACACTTTTCTTAGAATATTTAAATTTTCCATGTCTTCCTATAGAGTTTTTTTTTTGGTGGACAAAACAAAGTATTTCCTTCCTTTGAAAAACAGTTGTACTACTCTTACTTGCATAATTTAAGAAGCTGAGACTGATGAGGATGTTGTAAATATAATATCATTTCCTCATGACTTCACAGAATCTCAGCTGCCACATGGCTGCATGTTCCTAAGGAGACTGCATAGAACACAAACAAAAAACCTACTAAAATCAGCACCTAGTTGCAATCCTAAACTTGATCTTTTGAGACTGTGCTAAATTATTACTGTTCCTTTATTCTTTGAGGAATGGCATCCTTCAACACTATCCTTCACATATTTCCAGAGGCTTTTTAGATTATATAGCATTTGTTTCTCTGCCTCAGTCACATCTTTTCCTCATCATGCCCTTTGTTGCAATGTTTATGGTGGATTTAGCGGTGTGCTATCTGCATTTTTCACTTGGCAAGTGGACTGCCCTACCAAACAGTTTAGGATTTATTTGGTAACACAGATGTTGGGATGATTGGATTAAGCCATCAGGATGTTTTTTAATATCAGTTTAGCATACATCTCAACATGTTATGTCGTGCTTATTATATTTAAGTTTACTTACACAGGAACTTTAATCTGAATAATCACTCCTTATTCACATACAAATAAGCATTTTATCACAGTTGGTAAAGGCAATAAATTTAGATGCTCAGTTATAACACATACTTTTACTTTCTTTTAAGGTAAAAATGAACATCAAAACACCGACTGATTTTGAGTGGTTAAAGCAGTCTAGATTCTACTATAAAGAGGATTATGATCACGTCATCGTAGCAATTACAGATGTTGATTTTATTTACCAAAATGAATTTCTGGGTTGCACTGATCGTCTGGTTATAACACCTCTTACAGACAGGTTAGAAAAGCAGTTATAGATAAGGAGTACTTTTAATATCTATGGTGTTTATTTAACATTTATCTTTAAAGAGACGCAATCTGAGTTCAGTCCTATGTGGGCTAGATAATTCATGAAAACATTGTCATACATTTGCTTAATATACTCTTTCAGAAAAGGTAAAATAGAGTCTCACTAATCTGTACACTTACCAATTTCTTTATCACTGCCCAGTCTTAAAAAGAGCATTTAGTAACAGAAATTCATTGTTTCAAGGTTACAGAGTAACATATAGTTTAGCAGTATACTGAAGAGAAGATTAGGTCAAATGTTTCAAATTTTATAAGAGATTCTCTTAAGATTCTGTGGCTTCTTTGAAAGTCTAAGAAAAAGCTGTATGCACTCATCTTCCTTCTTCTGTAGCCAGGCAAGTAAATGGTCATTTTGTTTCAAATGTGATTTAACAAAGAACTATATTTCTTTTTTCCTCTTAGGAATTTCTTTGCTTCCTTCCTTGTCTGAGTTCTTTCTCCATTTGGTCCTTTCTTGAGATGACACTTTTAAGTTAAGACACAGGAGATACTTCACTTGCAAAAAAAGATCCCCTGAAGAAATAAATACAACTTCGGACCTAAAACCATTTACTTTGATACCTGTGTGGTCTATGTGCTTCTATGAATTTTTAAATACCCTTTTTTTCTCCAGAAGAGGTAGAGCTGCTATTGTGACAATATGGAAAGTTCAGTAGATTACTGCAGTGAACTGTATTGCCCTCAGCAGCTGGGTATTTTTGATGCAAAATTGTTAAACTCAACCCAAAAATTGATTGAAATAGAAAATTGATTGAAGTAGAAAGCCTTTTTAAAGATAAAGCTTTCCTGTCACTTCAGGGTTTCTTATTGTATAGAAAGCAAGAAAGTTCCTGCAGTGCAAGTTGGGTGTAATAAATTACAATGACTCAAACTAAATTGACAAGCCAGTTAGTTACAAAACTCTGTTCAATTATGGATTAAAACCAAAAAAGTTAATAAGAAATACCTTTATGGGATGTGCATTGATTTTTTAGCTTATTAACACTGGGGTTTCTTTCTTTTATTGTTTGTCTGATTTGTTGGGGTATTTTATATTTATAAATAACATTTATATGGTATATTTTGTGCCTTTTACCTCTTAGAACTTGCACTGAAATCCGTGGAACTGCTTTATGAAGCAGCATTTCAACAGAGTGGCTGTAGAAACTATTGCATAACTTGATCTGCATTTTATATATATGCACTTATATCTCTAATATAATTTAATAGATTAACATAAATTAATATTTGTAGGTGCTATATAACTTTAGCACAAGCTTTGGGAATGAACATGGGAGGAGCCCCAGCAGGACCAGCTGGAACTGGTAAAACAGAAACAACAAAAGACATGGGAAAGGCTCTGGGAAAATACGTAGTAGTCTTTAACTGCTCTGATCAAATGGACTTCAGAGGTTTGGGAAGGATTTTTAAAGGTAAGATTTCTTTCTGTAGGATAGAAAAGAACTCCACAGGTCATTTAGCAGGTGCAGGTAGAGCAGGGTGCTCACTTGGTACCTTATTTGTGTTGGGTTTTGACTGTCTCCAGGGATGGATATTCTGTAGCACCTCTGTGTAAGTAGATTTTTACTGTTCTCATTATCACATTTTATATACTTCCTCTGTCTTAGAATCTTCCACGTTGAAACACATGTCCATTGTCTTCTCTTCTCCCTCTGCACCTCTGAAACAAGCCTGACTCCAATTTCTCAGTGTCTCCTATTATCTAATCATCAACAGCAATAGGCTTTTTCCTTTGCTTTTTCTTCAGGCTCAGCAAATGCTGCTCTCTCAGCCTCTCCCACTGTGTCATGTCCTCCCTCCAGCCACTGACCACCACAGCAGCCCCTTGGTGCACTCATGCAAATATATCAATGTCTCTCCCCTACCGGGAAACCCCAAAGTGAGCATGGTACTGCAGCTGCTGTCTCACAGGTGTGGAGTAGAGGTGACCAGTGATGTGCCTCATCCTTCAGGCCACGCTCTTGCCCAGTGTGCAGCTGGCTTCCTTTGCTGCAAGGGCATCATTCTGATTCATGCTTAATTAGTTGTTAAATGGAACAGCAGGTCGTTTTCTGCAAATCTGCTTTGCAACCCAGTCAGCACAGAGCTTGTACTGCTGCATGGGGTTATTCTGGTCTAAGTAAGGGACTTGAACTTCACAAGATTTCTGTCAGCTCATTTTTCAGAGTAATGGTACTGTATGTATTGAGTAGCAAGAGGCATAAAAGTGGCTAAAGCTGTGGGTTGCCCATTTGAAAGTCATTAAAATTTTAGAAAATCTTTGAGTGACAAAATTCAGGACATAATGTCTTTGAAATTATTTAGCCTTACTGTGCAACATGAATAACCCCTGAATGACTTGCATAAATTATTCACAATTAAATAGCAAGCTTTCAGTATACATGAAAGAAAAACATGGCTTGCTGGTATTTTAACATCACTTGGGAAAAATTCTGTTAGAAACCTTCTTATAGAACATTGTGAAAGGAAAAATAATTCTCTTTGGCACTACTACATACATGTTACTTTTCCAAACAGAAATTAGGCAACTGTGAAAATAATTATGTACAACAAATATTCTTGTTATTATTATAGTACTTCTGGATTTATCTTTTTCTCTTTTTTATTTTTCTTTCTCTGGGCTGCTTTCTTTTTTTCACAGACATATCCACACTTTAAATTTTTTCATATCCTGTACTCTTACATGAAAAACTTGTTTAGTGGGGACTTAAAATGGTAAACAAAGACAAGGACATTTTTTGTGACATTTAGGACTAATGTTTTGTAGCTCTATGTCACTTATTTTTAATTTTTTAGACTAACAGTACAGCTTTTTGCATGTAATTGAATAGTGCTCTACAATAAAAGGCTACATTTGAAGAATGATCTATAAAAATACTTACCAAATGCCCAAAATTATCAAAATATTTTTTCAGACTTTAATTCACTTTTAAGCGTTGTGTATAAATCAACTGCTATTAATTCAGACAGATAAGGAAACAGTCAGGTGGATTGGAGGAAGATAGGCCTTGACAACAGTGCAATAAATATAAATAATATTAAATTACTTGCAGGACAACACATTTAATTCAGATATTCAAATATGCATGAAGGACAAGAGATAATATTTTTTCTTTCCCTGTTTTAGGTCTTGCACAGTCTGGATCTTGGGGATGTTTTGATGAATTCAATCGAATTGAGTTGCCTGTCTTGTCAGTAGCTGCACAACAAATCTATATTATTTTAACAGCAAGAAAAGAAAAAAAAAAGCAGTTCATTTTTTCTGATGGAGACTGTGTAGATTTGAATCCAGAGTTTGGAATTTTCCTAACTATGGTAAGTGTCGTAATAATTTCAAAGGAGTGACAAATTATACTACACAGAGGTTAAGTGACAACTGGTTCTATTAATAAAATAATGTCATTATAGAATTAAAGTGCACAATACATAAATAATAGGATTATTCATGAATGGCATGCCTTAATTTTGACTTTAATTTTATTTAAAGGGCTCATAATTATGTCCCTTCATTGCTGTATTGCTATTCACCATGCACACTAACAGTTTGACCAAACTTGAAGAATTCTCTGTGCTCACTGAGAGGACTGAAACACTGATATGCTTTACTGCTATATCTTTAATAATGATAATAATAATGCATTAATAATTCACAAATGTCTTAATAATATTAGCATATTTGTAGTTTAATAGTATTAATACTTCAATAGTATTAATGAGAAAGATACTGTAGGAAGCAGGGAGAAAAAGAACATTCACTTAAAGAAAGAGATATAAGAAAGATATTTTTCAGGGACACAGGTCTTGACTAATGGGTACCTACACAGATAAGTAAAAATTCTTCAATCTCCCATAATATTAACTTTCAGAATATGCTGTCTTCTTGCCATAGTATTCTTGAGGCTTCATAGCACTATTTCCTGTAATCTCATGGGCAGGAAATTTTAAAGTGTATGTTTCCTAATGCCAAGGCAGATGGCAATCCAAGATTACTTTATGGGGGATTAAAATTGCAATAATTGATAGGCAAGACTTCTAACTCCGAACTGCTCCAAGTACTTATATGTGCATTTATTTTTATTGAACAATAAAAAGAAAGCTATTTTGACTATTGCAAATAATAATGATGGGCTGTGTTTTCTTATTTAGAATCCTGGATATGCTGGACGTCAAGAACTACCAGAAAATCTCAAAGTTCAGTTTAGAAGTGTTGCAATGATGGTTCCAGATAGACAGGTAAAATTCCTGACTGAACTGAAAGGAAAAAACATATTTTAATTTGCTGACTTGTCTTCAGGAGAAATTAATGGAATTTCTGTAAATATTTGTATTTCAGATAATTATAAGGGTTAAACTTGCAAGTTATGGATTCATTGAAAATGTGATCTTGGCTAAGAAATTCTTTGTTCTTTATAAACTTTGTGAGGAGCAGCTCACTAAGCAGGTAATGTTATGTATTCCCTTTGTATTTATATTGCAAAACTGCCTACTTTTTGGGTTATGCAGGTTGTTTCTGAAACACCACTTCCATGCCTTTTACAAAATATTGAAGTACTTTAAATGTATTTTAAACAAATACCTCTATAAAATTTCTGAATAAATTACTACATTAATTCATGAATATGTAGTTGTATATGCATATTTTCGTTTAAAATTATGCTTTTTAGTTAGTTGCAAGTGCATGAGGTTCTCTGCCTAAAATGTCAGCCAGACAAAAATTATTCCATCATACAATTTTTCTGTAAGAATTATCTAGGGCTTGGGTAAGTAGTTGGAAATTGGAAACCACAGAAGAAACATCTAGTTTGATTGAAGTTGTTCATATCATTGTAGCACTGCTTTGATCTGAAGTCTGTGCTTTAATTTGCCTTAGCTGAAAAGATATGGTCTAGAATGGAACTATTAGTTGTTTAGGACCCAGCCATTCAGAGCTATAAATTTTTTTCTATGTAGCATGATGAATGGTGAATTCAATTAAATTTAAATTAGAAAAGAAAATCCTTTTAGCACACACACATATTCCTGAAAACAACTTGATTATCCTTCATTTATTTGAACAGAATAATTCCTAAACAACAGCAACAATTCCTATTTTAGCTACCTTTTCGAGGCAAGACAACTGTACTATACAACATGCAAGTAAAGCTTGATATATTTATGAAATAAAGCTAGAGAACCTGTTACTGACACATAAGCCTTCTTGCACTCTCTAGGTCCATTATGACTTTGGTCTGAGGAATATCCTTTCAGTACTGAGGACTCTTGGAGCTCAAAAGAGAGCCAGGCCAAATGAAGGCGAATTAAGTATTGTCATGAGAGGGTTAAGAGATATGAATCTTTCTAAGCTGGTAAGAATCTAATCTAATATTTTTAGCACCATGTAGAGGCAAGCCTAATAAATATTTCATGAGTTTTGTATGACATCAGAAAAATCTTAGGCATTCTTTTCTTTAAAATTTGAAACATGATAACTTTTATGTTGTCATTAAACAGCATAGGGAGTTTATTACACCTGTAAAGAGTGTTCATTATGCAAAGGTTCAACTAGATTAATAGAGGCTTATCTCTGCATGTGACTTTCAGTGTCCTGACTTGTGCAGAGACTGACCACTGTACCATAAGTAGATTGAATAATGAGTATCCACTAAATCAGACTTTTAAAGATTTCTTTCCATATAGGATGTTCTTTCCAATATATGCTGCAAGTGATTTACAAATCAATTTTATAAATAGACTTCTTCATTTACTCAGTGGGAATTTTCTTTCAATTCTGAATTTCTCTCTTGCATAGCTTGTGGATGGCATTTTCAAAATGGTATTTTTGTAGCATGCTCTCCTGTTAGTTGTCTGTAAGCATCTGTATCTAGAAAGTATGTTATTACTGCTTACTGTTTTAAAACAGAGACTAATTTTGATTTGGAAACGTTCTGTGCATAACCATCCTTTAAACATTTAATAACATTTTTTGTTTCAGATAGATGAAGATGAGCCTTTGTTTCTCAGTCTTATCAATGATCTCTTCCCGGGGCTGCAGTTGGACAGCAGTACCTACGATGAGCTTCAGGCTGCAGTAGCTCATCAGGTTGAAGAAGCAGGATTGGTTAACCATCCACCATGGAATCTTAAGCTTATTCAGGTAAAACCTTTGTTACTAACATGTTCTTCACAATAAAGAGTCAGTACAATGTGTTAGTGGCTAGACCACTGTCTTAACCCAAGAACCTGCACATCAAATACGGGAAAAATGGAAGATTGTGCATGCACTATACTGAGAAAGACCAATGCAAGGGATTTGCACTGTGCTGCCTGTAGATCTTCATCCTGGACTGATATAAGCCTTTATTGAGCTTGCAGAGGAAGAAGTGTATGTACTTCATCTTACAAGGTTTTGGCACCCAGGAGGACTACTACTCTTTTGTGCCGTTCAGTTCATTCATACTTGTACAGGCAGACTGACACTTCTACAGCAAACCTGACACTAGTATTAAAAGACAAATAGAAAATTCAGTAGAGAACTCTTCTGAAACTAAACCCATACATAGTTCTGGAGAGAGTGCAGTCCCTATGGTTTTTTCATATACTCAGGTATTTCAGCACTGTAGTAATTAAATCATTCTTCTGTAGCATTAGTGTTTTTCTACTACTAAATTTTCCTTTTGAATAATACAGAACACCCTTTTTCAAATCTCATAAAACTATTTTCAGCTGCTTAAGAAGTTTAGGTAAGATTTCGTTCTGTGAACCATTTATAGTAAATTTGCATAGTGCTAAAAAAATTAGGAACTGAAGATATGTACTCTTCCATAAAACACTAAAATTCAGCAAATGCATTCTAAGTTCAATTCTGAGCATATAACTTGTATGTGTAATACATCTTAATCACTATTAAGTGCAAGCAAAAGTCTTTCTAAAACATGTATTTTTAAAAAATTTTATTTTTAAATTGAAATACTTTGTTTTGATTTTGTTAATAGTTGTATGAAACTAATCTGGTACGTCATGGGTTGATGACACTTGGACCTAGTGGATCTGGTAAAACGATGGTCATAACAGTACTAATGAAAGCACTCACACAGTGTGGCCACCCCCATAAAGAAATGCGCATGAACCCCAAAGCTATTACTGCTCCTCAAATGTTTGGAAAACTAGATGCTGCAACTAATGACTGGACAGATGGAATCTTTTCTACTCTATGGAGGAAAACACTGAAAACCAAAAAGGGTATGTAAATGTTTTTCATTTGGTGTAATAAAAACGCATCTTGAATGATATATTGAAAAAAGCATATTGAATTCACAAATGTTTCTCTTGAGGAAAACTATAGAGAATATACGAGTTGAGATTACATGTCTTAAGAAAGGACACCAGTTTAAAGATTTATTATTTCAGTAGTATATCTACATTTAAAAAATAAATGTACATTTAAAAAAATGATCATTTTCTTGACTTCTGTTCTACGGTGTTGGTATGTTACTTGGAAGCTGATAAATCATAACTAAGATAAATAAGATTAACTTGTTCTAATGGCACTATTTTTATAATAATGGTTTTTAATGGTTTTACATGCATTGATTGCCTGTATTTGTATTTCAGCATTTTAGGATTGGCATAATAAAATTCCTTTTCACAGTGTTTCATTTGTATCTGAAGAAAAAATATATATTAAAGAAAGAGAATTCTTCTAGGGAATCTTCCTAGAAGGATGCTAATTTTAAAAGACGGTTGAATTTCTTACATTGGAAATGCATATGTTTGCTCTATTAGAAAGTTTCTATATTCCAAATGAAGCCAGAGTTCTAAAATACAATTGACAAAACTTAAGTATTTACATCTATGTTTGTATTTCAAAGTATGAGAAAAATAACCAGATTTTAAGAACAGAGGAGTTAGCATAAGTTTCATTAACTTGAGAGGGACCTGTGAATATTCAATGTCTCTTGTTTAGTTGCTCAAAGAACCCTTATTTTAGCAACAAAATACTAAATTTACCCGCCTCCTTGCGCTGCTGGATTAGGGTTGGGGCAGGAGTAGAAAGAAGGAAGAGTTAGATTAGGTTATGAAGAAAGAGGTTGAATATGGAGAAAGAAAATGAAGTGGGTTAAAGGTGTTCTAGATGTTTGTCTTTGCTTCTTATCATCCATATCTATGTTAATTTACAATAAAATGATGTTTTCTGGGTTGAGTCTGTTTTGCCCCTGACAGCTGTCGGGTAATCTCCCAGTCTTTATCTCAACGCACAGACACTTTCACTGTATTCTCTCCCTCTGTCCTGTTGAGGGAGGGTAGAGAAAGAGAGTAGCATAGTTTCTATCTGGTAGCCAGCCAAGGTAACAAATATTCAACACTATAAAGGTATATTTGTACCCTCATTTGCTACCAATTGTTTCCAAAATATTTTCTTAACTAAGTATGCAATTCATTCAGTAGTGTGCTTCCATATGCATAGCAGAAATTACAATACATAAAACAATTTTTTATATGACATTTAAGTTCCAAACCATCTTTTGTACACTTATTTTCTTGGGTTTTTTTCCAGCAATGTGATATGAACTATCTCTTCTTTGATTATTTTTTCAGGTGAAAATGTATTTCTGGTTTTAGATGGTCCTGTAGATGCAATCTGGATTGAGAATTTAAATTCAGTTTTGGATGACAACAAGACCCTCACTCTTGCAAATGGAGATCGAATTCCTATGTCTCCTTCATGTAAACTGTTATTTGAGGTCCACAACATCGAGAATGCCTCTCCAGCAACAGTTTCTCGAATGGGTATGGTCTTCATCAGTTCTTCTGTCCTCAGCTGGAGACCAATATTGCAGGTAAGATAATTATTGCTGGCTGCTCCTTATTTTACCTTGCTATACATTTTATAGAGCAACATTATATTATATAGAACATTATTGTGGATGTTTTTCTCAGGCATGGCTGAAAACACGTACTGCTCAAGAAGCTGAACTTTTGCGAAGTTTGTATGACAGAGTCTTTGAACCAGCATATACATATATGAAACTAAACCTTAATCCCAAAATGGAGCTTCTGGAATGTAACTACATTATGCAGGTAAAACAGATACTGTATGAGTCTGTATGAATTGACTGCCAATACTAAAAGTGCTGAAATAGCAAGAAGAACATTTGAGAGCCATAAAATTTAATTTGAAAATATTTTCTCCTGA
>VXBU01020389.1:0-10685 GCA_013400315.1 Bombycilla garrulus | reverse complement strand
CTGGGCACAAGACCACAACAAAGTTACAGAAAAATCTGTAGTTTATGTCTCCACAGCTGCATGCAGATAGGAAAAGTGAGAAACAGAGACAAGCCCGCTGTGAATATGTATAGGCAGCTGTTCATACTTTAAGCAATACCTTGAAAAATCTGCCAGTGAACCAGTAAACTAGCAAATAGCATTTCTCCTGTTGACCTGGTCAGTGCTAGCACAGCTGGGATCTTGTATTTTCATTCATGAGAGATAAGATCAAGACTCTGGAGAACATTTGATCCATCCATTCACACTGCATCCCTTTCCCCACATTGTTATATATATCATGGTCTAAACCACTGATGTAGTTCACTAGTTTCCTCACAGATGAGGAAAAAAATCATATTCCTGAGAGAGCAAGTAGAATCTATGAGCCAAAGTATTCCATGTTAATAGTGACATACACAAAAGACATTTGCAAATGGTTTCTTAGGTGCAGCAGTGGGAAAACTGCATTCCATGTCCTCTGTCAAGGAATAAATCAGTCTCTTGTGAAGCCACTTATTCTGATGAGCATATAAGGGAAGGGGAGGAATATACGTAGTCTACATTGAAAAGATAAGGCAAAAAAGGGACATTATGAAAGGCATGAGAAGAACAGACCTTTTATTTCTTAGTTTTGGATACAAAATATTTCAATATTTAGAATTTTAACTTGTAATAAAAAAATCCAACCAGTTTTATGACACATTTCTTTCCACTAGAGCCCCTATCATTTTCCTCCCATTCCCTTTTGTACCCACCTATGCGGGAACTCAAGTTTCTATGAAGGAACCAAAACCTCAGCCAACAGATATGACCACTACTATGTAAAAGAGCAATACAATTGAACATCTGTTTTCCTTGGAATAGGTTCTGGATAGTTTCTCAGTGTGACCAGATCTAATCTTGGTGCTCAGCAGTATGAAATAGCTACAGCTCTCTGGTTACTGCACTGGATAGAGTCTTTGTATTGGCCTCATACAGGAGTTCAAAAAAATCCTGTGAAATGAGAATCTTTTCTGAAATGATTTCTACAAATTCTCAGAAAGCTTTGTGAGTGCTTCAGAAAAGCTCTCACTCTGAGTGTAAAGCACAGTGGGAATTTAATCTCTTTGTTTTCACAGGCTTGTTTAGGGAAAATACTCGACTCAGGTTGAGTAGTGAAGATCTTAATCTCCTTACTGAAAACATTATAGCCCTTCCCACCTGAACTTGCTTGAGTGTTAAGCTATGAAGGCAGGTGTTCTGCCTGCATCTCATTCCCTACATGGTTCTGCTGTGATCTCCAGTGACAGCCTGATACTGGAGAGCTTCTCAGTGATAAACTGGGAGACCACTCCTCCTGTTGACATCTACTCTTCCATGTTTGTTTAGCTCTTTGAATGCTATTTGCTTGCACCAACGAGGCTGGGGATAACAACCCTCCATCTGACCAGTAAGATTGTGAGAGATCTTGGATGGCATTAATTTAGGTATTTCTGATCTTTTGACATCCCTTTTGGTTAAGTGAAGGTTCTTTATAACTGCAGTGTGGAGGCAGGAATAAAAGTATGAAACTGTTAGAGCATCTGCAAAATGGGCATTTCATGTTTTTAAAAAACATGCACTGCTGTGGAACAGAACTGTAATATATGCCATTAACATTAGTGTCATTGAGCACCCACTAAATTGCAGAATGGGGAGAAAAATTGATATGAAAACAAGAGAAAATGAAAACTATAATAAACTCTCTGCATGAGAAGGGTAACCTACAGTTAAATATAAATGCTAAACTGAAACAATGTGAAGAATGAGATATATTTCCTATTTTAGAGCTGACCCATCTCTGTCTCTAACCCCCAAATCTGTGACCAAAACTTAATGGTGTGAAGCAAAGGCACCATGTCCGACTTCTCTCTGCATCTCTGGGTCTGGATGATTTATCACTTGCAGCCATTCTATTTGCTATTAATTAAGTGCAATAGTTATTTTAGTAAGTTAGCTTGACTGTGCTCTGTCTCCTGTTGAGCTTAGTTGAAAGTGAAAACAAAAGACCTTTATTGCAGCCGCTGTAAATTCAGGACTGAAATGTGTTTCTTTGTGTTTGTGCACTCAGAAAATGAAAACAGGCAGGCTCAGATCTCTGCTATAGGTGCTTCAACACTTGTGTATAGACCTGGTTATAAAAACTGATAACTTTTTAACAAATAAGAAGTATTGTAACGTAGCCACGAGGACGGATCTGGATGGGATTGTGAGAGAATTTTGTAATTTTTTTCCCCCTCACAGCGGACATATGGGCTTCTCTTTATGGTTTATAAAACAATGAAGTATTGACTACCAAAAGATGGGAGAGTGACATTTGATGCTGAGAAGGCCGTGATGGAAGTGCCCTCTGGGAGACCGTGTTCAGCAAAAAGTTATTTCTTGGAACTGGAGCTGACTGCCAGCCAGGCTCTATCTGTAGTTCTGACTGCTTTGGAAATGTCAGTAATGTCAGCCAGAATGGGAAGTTTGTGAGAGAGGAAGACAGAGCATCTTGCTGAGCTATGGCAGTAACAAACCTTAGGCTGAATGTGAGCTACTACTACCTACATGCACAGGTTTCAATGAATGCACCCCTTGACACAACTTTCCTGCTCTGCTGGGAATTCAGATAGACACATACTTACAAGGAGCTTTTTTCTTTTTCAGCTCTATTAAGCATCATTTCCGGTTCCTCCTGTTGTGTCAGAAGAGTCTTGGTCACCTTCTGGTTTATTCCTTTTTTCCTTCTGCCCACAGAATATTAGAATATTCTCCTATTTTCTTTTTCTAAATGGCAGGTAGAAAGAATGAAAGATAAACCCCAATAAAGAGTCTCTGGGCAACTCGCTACCTTAAAATTTGAAAAATGCTGAAATATTGAAAAGAAACAAAACCAATGACTGATCTGACTTTTTATTCTCCAGTCAGGATTATAAGGTAAATGCTTCCTTCTTTCTTGTACAGTGACGATAAATTGAAGACACGATGTCTTTGGGTGATGCAGGTGACCAGACACTATTTAAACACAGGGTGCAAAGGATTTTGTCCCTTCAGATGTCTGAAAGTCCCACCAAGCCCTTCTGTTAGAGAGCCCCTCCATGAATGGAGACTTGCAGTGTGGGTGAGGTGAGAAGAGATGCCTGGGGCCTAAGAGATGGTGGGAGTTAGAAACCACAAGTGGTTTCCAGTCCTTTTGTCTGGGCTACAAATATACATCTTGCATCTGTTATTTTCTATGAGATGCTCAAGGGTTCTGCTGCAACTCTGCTCCAGCATTGTGATGCTACATGGAGAAGATACCTAGTTTTGTTCCGGATAGCATTGCCATATAATTCCATGCTGAATGGCTGGCTGGCAGATTCTTGTGCTGAAGTTCTGAGGAGCCAGTCCATACAAAGTTCTTTGACTAACCACTTTGCTCCTGAAGTCATCCCTAAAATTTAAATTATCTAGACAATCCTTCAACTCCCAGTTCAGCTCATTAGGAACAGAAAACATAGCACTGGATACCTTGCATGCAGTGCTATCTTTTGTATGCTGATTTTAACAGGTTTCTGAAAAAGAAGTTCAATTACATTTTGCCTTGGAAGAGGCTTTTTTTCTGAGCTGCCAAGCCCTCTCAAGCACTGTTTACAGGCCAGTGCCTGTCAGGTTTTGATGTTTGCTGGATGAGGTCCAGCCCAATGGGCAAGGCACCAGCTCCAGCTCCTGCTGGAGGAACCAAGCAGCAGACGTGCCATGAGTATGAAGAAGCACCGGGGGGCTTCAGAAACACTGCACCCCACCCAGAGAAATAATCTTAAAGTCTAAGAGTGTTTCCCAGGGCCAGAATTTCTTGCTTTAATGAAAGTAAAAATTTTAGCAGGTTGAAATGAGGATACATGATGGGAAAAATTTAGTCTTGATGGAATATTGTTATAAACACTTTATTACTACTTTTTGCACTGAAGTGGCTCATCATGTCTCAGGAGAACCATCATTAGACATTTTGACATACTTTTTATTCAATTCAGAGATTAGCAGTGTGGTTTTAATGAAGTTCAAATAAACCCAGTATGAATACTGGGATACAAAACAATTATTTTGTTCAAAAATCAGGAAGAAAATCAAGCAAAAAGTATGTCTGAAGATTACAAAAATAATTTCAAAGATAATAGAAAGATAAATGAATGAGCACAGCTATCATTCCCCTGAATATAATGAAATGTGTTTTATGACTTTTGGCTGTAATCACAATTAGTAATACTTAGGGCTATTTGCTTGGCTATGTGTGCAAATCAGAATTTGTGTGTATGAGAGAGTAATAGCGGCTGTACAAATTAATTTCTTGTGAAGAGCTGATTGCTCCACCTGTTATAGTCTGTCTACATCCTATATTCCCATCAACTGTTGCAGATTAGTTCACAGAATGTAATTGAAGAATGAAAATAGAGAGCAAAATGTCTGATTTATAGTCTGAATTGGTTATGCCCAGTGATTTTTTTTTAATGGTGGTTCAAATATTCTGTTATTAAATTGATTAAATAATTAAATGCTGCTATAAACATGTCAGATGGTGTTGCACATCAATTTTCTACTGCAGACTGGGACTCTCATTTATTTTTCTGTATAGTGAGTATTACTAAAGTTGGCGCTAGTCTTGGACAAGACTGCTAAAGAACACTAAGGAAAGAAGGGAGGGATAAAAATACCCTCTGTAAACACTTGTCAGTGAAAAACAGCATTGGCAGATCATGTTGTTTGCATGTGATTTATTTGTCTTAAATAATAGGGCTTTCTTTGCTGGAATGAGCAGAGCTGAAAGAATAACTGGTTCTAAAGGGCAAAGATAATTTTCAGTGATTTCATTTTTTCTTTAAAAATAGTTTTGTGACAACACAATCACCAGACCACAAGCTGTACTGTTTATAAGTTTATTCAGTTGGAGAGCTGAATCTTTATTTGAGGAAGCATGAAAAGTTATGACTTAAGAAATCCCTAGACTGAAACAAAGCCACTCGCTGTAAATCACAATGTTAGTAAAGCAGATAAAGTAAAAACTGTTTTTTGGCAAAATATATAAGCTGATAAAATCAATGTGGACCTGTGGGAAATTAGCATAGCAAACTGTTATAAATATTGTCAGAGAAAAGGAGATCCAGCTGCTGTGTCTCACTCCCCACTCAGAGCTGAGTCACTGCAGGAGCTGTGCTCCCTTTGGAGCATCGTAGCTGAGCTCCCTTTCTTCATATCTGATGGCAGCTGAATTCCTGTGTTTGTTTTCAACCCTTTATTCTTTGTTTATGCTGAACTTGCTTGGAGTCTATTTAAGCTGTGCTAACGGCTGTAGTCTGATTTAATGAATAATCCCTTGGAGATTCACAGCCATTGTCTGGGCTTACAAATTTGTGAAGGAAGAGAAAAACCTGTACCTGCCTTTTTGATGGTTTCCTGACATGCTGGTTGGTCCACTTGCTATTGTCCACCCACGTGCGGAGAAGAGGGGGTAGCAGTTTGTATATCATAATGTGCTAATTTTGGCTGGGGTAGAGTTAACTTGCTTCACAGTGGCTGATTTGGGAAGTGTTTTGGATTTATGCTGAACAGAGTGATCATAATACAGAAAAGCTTTTACAGAACCTAGGCCTTTCCACCTTTTCATACTGCCATGCTGCTTAGGAGACTGAGGGTGTGTGGGAGGTTGGGAGGAGACACAGCCAGGACAGGTGACCCCAAATGACAAAAGGGATACTCCAGACCATCTGACATCATGCTCAGTGTGTAAAGTGGGAGAAAGAAGGAGAAAGGGGGTGACATTTGGAGCGGTGGGTTTTGTCTTCCCAAGTAACTGTCACAGGTGAGGGGACCCTGCTCTCTTTGAGATGGCTGAACACCTGCGTGCCCATGGGGAGTGATGAGCTCATTCCTTGTTGTGCTTTGCTTGCATGAGTGGCTTTTGCTTTCCCGGTGATGAAAATATTAATCTCTGTATAAAAAATGTTAAAAGGAAGTTGAGAAAGTGAAGTTCTTTGATACACTGTTATCAAGAATATAGCTGTCTGGTCAAAAGAAGATGGTTCCTTCTCTGACACAGATCCCCTCTCAAGAGGGTGTATTTCTTGGAAAGATATACTGTGGACAATAAAGTTTTCAAAATGAGTTGAGAATTTTTGTTGCTGTCTTTTGCTGTGATTTAGGATTTTGTATATCTCAGTTTTTAAGGGTATTCTGAATGTAATGTATATATTCTGCCCATAAGACTTTACTTCTTTTTCTCTTAATACATTCCATTAATTTAAAAGAAAATCAAGGCAGAGGCTGAAAAACTATTTTTTTGTATTTAGCAAATAGCAATTTCGATGCACGGGTTTGCCTTACAGCAAATGTAAGCCTCTCATTTTTAAACATTCATATGGACCCCAAGTGTCAGGGCCACAGTGACTGCTTCCGTTTCCTCATCCTTTTTCTTGTTCACTGACTATTTTGTGTATTTTAGTGCTCAGTGATTTATAACTTACTTATAAAGGCAAGTATTCCTGATGCTGCAGTGATGGCGAGATGCCTGGACACTTCCCTACTTGTTGTCATTTTGCAGATGCAAAGCAGAGGCCTTTTTGCAAATTGTCATTAATCATGAACTGTAGGACTCATATAAAGATTAGAAACTGCTTAATGTGCTTCAGGTTCCCTTTTCAGACCAGTTCTGAGCTGAGTGAGTGCACACCATTCTCTGAATAGTGTCAGGGTGGATTTCATTAAAGTTCATTTTTTTCACTTGCTGTTGAAGAGATTAATTAAGAACTTACAGTTCAATGTGCCATGAAATCTTGGGAATTTGACTCACTCAGTCTGAAAGCATGTACTCCAGTTGAAAGGATGCTAAAGGAGATAAAATTGGCATTGTGATTTTGAGGCAAAGGTTCCTCCATACTTATTTAGGAGAAGAAGTTAAATAATATTGGGAACAAAGCAGAAAGCTTATAAAAGGAGGAGTTTAAATGCTGAAAAATAAAATTATTTTTCAGCAGTAGAGAAACTGGAGAAGGCCATTAGATTTTGATGGCAAGTTAGCAAAGATCATTACAGAAAAATATACTTGGAATGGACATTTCCACAATTCAAGTGACTGGCTTTGCTCCAAGTCGTAAAGATGATAAGTGTCTATATATCTGCAGTGGTTTGGTGGCTTTTTATTTTTTCTTTAATTTTTTTTGGTTTTTTTTTTTTTTTGGTTTTTTTTTTTTAGAAATTGCTGTAACTACCAACAGGTATGATTGGTATGTGGAAGGCAACATTTGTCATTATTAAACATGTTCGTTTATATTTACAGTTCTAGAAGAAGTAGCCAGCAAGGAAGGTTTCAATTTGAAACAAATCTGCAGTGTTGTTAGAAGGCATAAGAGTAGCTCCTCTGAGATGCTCTCTTTCTGTCTTGTAAATATAGTTTGGCAATTTTATGTAGTGCACGGAGAGACAGACATAAGTGTCTGTACATCTCAGTTCACTCAGCGCTATTCAATCTAAGAATTGGACTTTGGCATACATTTTATTAAATGCAAAACCGGGAAACAGAGAGAATGTCTAAACCCTGTGTCAGTGAACCACGCACTAAAAGTGCAATTATAAAACTATAATAAATATTTATGTGCTTAGTACATATGAGATATTCTATGATTCTATATTGCAAAATGTGCATGCATTGAATAACAAAAGACTTAATACCGAGGCATTTTCTGCTTTGTAGATTACTTTTGGCTACCACAGCCCACTTGCTTTGGAAGCAAGATTATTTTCTTTCACTAAAAGTGAATGTTTTAAGATTTACGTGTGCATGAAGAAGTAAGCACTTACTTGTATCTGACAAGGTGTATCCAGAGTCAATTTATTCATGTGGTCTATAATTGTCACTTTTTAGCAAGTGGAACCTCCTCTCCTTCTAGGAACAAAAACCAAGGCTCTTTTGTATTGTTTGCTAGGCTCATCCTGCTTCTTATTCTGTCAAAACAAACTCTGAGATATGAACTCTACTCCTCTGCAGTAAGTAAAACCCCTGCAGCCTTTAAATTTTTTTTTTTTGTTGTGAATGGAAATAATGAAGGTTGAGAGATAAATCTGGGAGCTATAATCATAGAAATGTATTAATGAAACTGTCAAATAATTCCTTTGAAGACACTTTTTAGCATGTATTTCATAAAAGGAGCAATTTGTGTGATGCCAGCCATCATTAATTGAAATTTCTGTGCCTCCGCTTTAATAAATTTGCTTCAGTTACTTGATCCTTTAAACTGTCTGATTCAGTGGCTGCACTTGTTAAGGGAATGATGTGAAGCTTGTGGTCTGTGTGAATTCTGTCTAAAAGCTGGGTCCATTGATAAAAAGCGGTGCCAATTGACTTATAGGGCAAATATGCATCCTCCTTTCTGTGGAGAAGGGGTGGAGAAAGAAGGCTGGAAAGGGTAGCTTGGGCGTATATTTCCGTAGGGCTTGGTCATTCTGCTCTCTTAACAACCTGATCTCATTCACACAATTATCTGAGCATGTGCTTGATTCTCCTTTGACTAAACAAGAATTTTAGCATAAAAAATGGGCTTTTGATTGCAGGATCAAGACCCCAAAGATACACTATGTATGCAATAAGCAGCAGTTTGGAAGGAGCTGAAAAAAGAATAGAAAATGAATCAGGATGTGCGTCATTGGCAGGAATCTTTCAACTGAAGCAGGATGGATAAAGTTTCCTTGGGGAATAGCCCAGCTCCCTGTCATCACAGGCCAGGATATGTTTCCATCATGTGGGCAGATTGGTCATCATTCCCCATGTGACAGGGAGGTCCCCAAGCCTCAGCCATGTACTCTCATTACAGAAATGTTGTGTTTCCAGCCACATGAGAGGACACCACCTCATAGAACTGGCCATAAAGAGGAGCCCAGGGCTGGCACCTGCCAGCCATCCTTGGTGGTTTGGTTACGTGGTGAAGGTGCTTCCTTTTGGCCTTGTGGAGACATGGCATGGGGCTATGGGGAAAGAGGGAAGCAGGGCTGGCAAAACAATTCAATATCCCAAGAGAAGGGATGGGATCAGGTCTTGGGCCAGATGCAGTTTTTGTGTTAAAACAGATCACTCATAGGGACTGGAGGTTGCTATTTCCAGTGTACAGTGAGACCTACTTGTCAGAGGTAGTTTGCCTTTTCCTGTGATAAACATAATAGAAAAACTTTACATATGGAGAATCTTAGTTGGTATGTGTTCCAGATTTCTAACAACACGGTAGTACATGGGGTGAGTACGTTGGTGTAAGTGAACACAAGCACAGGCTACAGCAAAACCCATTTTGGGTGTCTAAAGATGAGGATAAGCGAGGGCCACCCATCCCCTGCACAAAACATCTCCCTGCTTAACTGCCCCTTTGTTTACCTGGACTGTACCAGCCTAAGCACCCAGAAGAGCCAGTCTGACTCCTAGGCCAGGAGGGGAAGCAGCAGTCTCCTAGGTGGCAGCTTCATTTGTCTTTGAGATATCAGCCCAGCTCCCCAGGCATGCTGTGCCTGAAGAAACACACAGGCCGTGTCCATTGTATCCATTATCACAGTTTCATTCTGTAGGTATGTATCACTGCAATATTGTGTCTTGAGACATAATTACAACAAAAACCCCAAATGAAAAACAAAAAAACAACCCCCTCCAAGAAAACCACTAAACCACCACAAAACATCAAAAAAAACAACCAACCCCCGACAAACCCAAAACAACCCCTCTCAAAAAAACCCAAAAATCAACCAAACAAAAAAAACACCCCCCCCAAAACAAAACAAAACACAAAACAAAACAAAAAAAAAAAAAGAAAAACCCAAGCAAACCATAAAAAGCCCAAAGTAAAATGGTAGTAGGGCTGTAGTCTAAGTGATCTGTCAAAATAGTGGGGTCTTAGGAGTCATTTCAGCCATAAAGTGAAGCTCTTTCATTGGGAAACTTGAGGGAGTCAGTTCTCACTGAGTAGCAGGGCTTTTGATGTAAGTTATTGTTGAATACCTAGAAAGTATGATCTATTCTACAAACAGATAATGCATGTACAATTTTACACTAGGTATAAATCCTGTCATTGTATGTCACCTTTTTAAATGCAATAACAGGTAAAACTGTTCCTAGGCATAATTTTTAATGCTATTTCTCTGAAAACCACAACTACTGTTGAAATTCTGTGCCCAGTTATGAAACTGGAGTACCTGCCATCCACAGTAATACATGTCAGAGGGAGGCAAGAGAAGGGTTAGTGTTTCATGCCAACCTGATTCAGTAAATTAATTTAAGTTATCTAAATCACATGAAATCCTAGGGTAGCTCATATGTTTTAAGCCAAGATATCCAAATACCTTGCTGGGCTGATAGGCTTAGGCTTAGAAAATTCCTAAAAGAATCTGAAATAATTTCTGTTTCACTTAGTGACTGCTGCCATAAGTTAGTTATATCCTTACTTTACACTAACAAATAGAAGAGTCTCCCCTTCAGATTTGTCATCTACATGTTAGACAAGAAGGTGACTTAAAATGCAACAAGGGTTCTCCCTGAGATAATGAGACATCTCAAGAACAACCACTGATTGGTGGAGGCTTCTGGTGTGCAGAAGAAATGGCAAATGGACTTCCTGAGACAAAAAGCCCTATAAAACTGTGCTGGTTTGAAAGTAAAA
>VXBU01020245.1:0-13977 GCA_013400315.1 Bombycilla garrulus | reverse complement strand
TTCAAAACCAAGACAGTCCCTTACCAAGTTCTCCTTGCTCGAACTTCCTCTTGCGCCTGGAAACTTGATGTAACATTACTTTTATTAACCCGGGGCACAGCAAAGGAATAGCTGAAATTCAGCAGCTACATGGACTTCAAGAAATGCCCACGGAGGAGCACTCCTCCACCTACACTCTAAAGGTAAAATATACATCACCAAAGGGACACTTTCTCTATTATGTGTTCAAAAGATGAAAATTGCATTTCAAAGGCCTGAATGTCCTCCTAGAAGGGAAATCAGAAGGGAACACAGCTTCTTTCACCTTCAGGAAGTGAAGTGGTCATTTATCCCAAAATCTTCCAGCCAAGAAGCCACTGCTGGAATTATATCAAGCATTTGATTAAGGACAGAAAAGTACACAAAGCCCCATTCAATATTTGGGTGACAATGTTTGCTTGTGCAAATTATATCCACCATACTCACTCCCAGCTTTTGTAAACATCAACAAAAGTTGTGGCTCGTGGAGTTTACAAGTTTAATACTCAGATACCTTGTTTTGTACCTGAATTGTTATCTCTTAGGAACCAGTACCATGTACCAGTATGAAATCCAAAACCAAGCTAGCAGAGTCAGGCTTCTATCCCCTTCACCAGAACACTGTATTTGCATTAAAAAATTGCTCAGCATGAGAGCCTAAAATTCTGAACAGATCAAAATTATATGTACAATAGGGAGTTTTTTTACATATTCCTGTTTATAGTTTAGTTTATCTACTGAGACTAATGAACAGAACAATTTATCTACCATTCACTGAGTTACTGGAGTTTACAAAGCCATCTGGAATCAGTTTTACTTTGTGTGTTTACATTATTAATAAACTATTCATCTGAATTTTTCTCTGTGCAGGAGATATGTTCCAGGTTTATGTTTGAATCAAATGTTTGTATTTGTGGTCCAAATCCATAAAGAGAGAGACAACCACAGTCTGCAAACTCTTTAAATTCTCTCATTGAACACGACATGGACTATGTGCTCCAGCTTTACGAGAGGTAGAGTGTGGCAAATCAACACAGGAATGGTTATAACTGTTTTACGTAAAAATATTTACAGTTTCCAGTTCAACCCCAAGGAGGAAAATGCGTATGTAGTTTTCAGAGTTAAATTTGTAAGTTATGCTCTTCTTTGCTCTATATTTTTCAGTTTCAGAAACTGCATGGATTACAGGGAAGAGTGTGCTCGCCAGGGAGAATTGTTAGCACTTTTTCAAGACTTAGCCTCAAAACGAACTTCAGAGAGAAAGCAAAATATTGTTTCTTCTTGATAAAATATGAGAAAGGATTTTAATTTTCCTCTGGCTTTCTTGCTTATGGCTGATTCATTGTTGTCGACAGATAGGTTTATAAGCAATGAAGAACAACGTTAAGTTTATTCAGAACTGAGTTTATTAGTCAAGCTAATCCTGAAGCTTTGGAGGAATTAATGAAGGGATTCAGAAAGGATATTAAAAGATTCTTTTGATGAGCACCAATCAAAATATTTCTGAAGACCAGCAATCTAGGCATTTTCTTGAGACAATGAAACAGATAAAGAAAAACCTTCATATATTTTAACACTGAAGTATTCCCAGAAGTGCTTAAAATTCTGGCTAACCCAAAAGAGAATTGCACTGAGAAGAAACTAACCTAATTTAATGTTTGGCAAATTATTTTACTAATAAGCATTTTAATTAATTATAATAATATTCTAAAATATATTAAAATACAGTGTGGACTGTTTATAATTTTATATATTTTGCTTTCACATTTAGACAACAGATCATATTAACTTCAGGAAGAACCATGTCTTCACAATCATATTAAATGTCTTACTCTATTTTTTGATGTATCCATAGGTTCAGAATCAAACAATGAACATGTAACTAAAAATAAAAATAATATTTCTATTTGTTCCAGAGCTGACCTTTTCTTAATAGATAGCATAGGTAGGATTCAACCCCACTTTCAAAAAAAACAGTGACTTTAAGATACATATCTGATTCTGGAGAATCTGGGTTCATACATATTTTAGCAATTGTTAAATTCAAACTACATATGGTCCTACCATAATGTTCACAGGATTTCATAAGCAGATCCATTTTATCCGCAGCTATTTCTTCTCTTTTCTTGCCCTGCTGTAACAAACACTTTGTTGTCTCTCTCTCTCGGTGATTAAAAAGAAATGGGAAAAAAGTAGAGAAGCCAAAGTCTGTATTTCAAGTGATGATCATTTCCAAAACAGCTCATGAGTGTCTTATAAGAAATGCCTCCATTTGCACCAATAATTTCCTGAAGATATTTGTTAGCAATGAACCAAAATGTAACACTTGAATGAAGAATTACGGTCCACTTAAAAAAAAAACAAACCAGTACTTCTAATAAAATAACTTTCTTTCAAAATTTAGTGCAAAATCATAAATTGATTCAATATACAAATCTAAATTTTCAAAAGCACCTAAAATTTAACTCCCTTAACAGCCTATATACATTTTTAATTAAATTTAGAAGCTTAAATGTGATTGACTATCAATTACCAAAGATTTCAATGCTTAAAAAGGCAGTATGAGGTAAAAAAGCCCCACTGTGGGGCAACACATATTTTCTGAACCCAAATACCTTTAGGAATCAAGCTCCTTGCAAAACATCTCCTTTGAAAATGTGAAAAAAGTGAATGCAGCCCAACCCAGGAAACAAATGGTCTGAGGAATAGATAAGTGTCAATTTTTCTTCTCTGTGGCATTAAACAGAAGGTACATTTTGTTTTGAAGTGCTTTTCTTCTCTGTGAAGAACACAGCTATACTCTGTTCTATATAAAAACATGAGGAAAGAAACAAAATTATTTCTGCATTTATTCTCCTGAATAAATGTTGGGCCAGATTTGTTAAGACACACATTAAATACAAAGTCAACTTATTGAGTCTTTGATTTCAACAAGAATGTGTTACCTGGACCCACCTCTAGTGCAGCAGTTAGAGCAGCATCTAGAATATAGGAAAACCTTATCTAAATTCATGCTAATGTATTGTTAGAAGGGATGGAAGGAATAATAGGGGTTGTTTATACTATTTAGGAAGAAAACAGAGGTGCAGTTGAATCTTGAGCTCTATTCTCACTTTAAGTAATCTAAAAGTTTATTCTACTGTAATTATTACTCTTGAATTGGAAAAATCCTGATTTTTCAGAGAAAGGAAAACTTACTTCAGGTCAAATGATGAGATGTCTGTTTCCTAGCTGAGATTTTTCTAGAGGAACACATAGTCTCCAGACATACCAGAGGTTCAAGAGGTGCCTTTTCAAGCCAGCAGACCTACCTGTAATACTGTCTTAATGGCTATGAGGAAGCAAAGCAGAGAGAGCAAAAGAGAGATACTTCCACACATTCCTTTGACAGGAATTTTCTAACTTTATCAGCTAAAAGTCAGCTCCCTAAATGTCAGCTAGTTCCCTGGGCTCCTTTACAGTCGAAGGAGAGAAAGAGGCACCTCCAGGAGGCAGTTCATCTCAACCTAAAGTAGATATCTAAGACATGTTCGATGAATCACTAGCTCATTTCTTTTCTTATCCTATGGCTATGAAGGAAATATGACAAGTAACTTTTCAATGTCTGACTTTATCAAGATGAATTCAGGCTTAGTGTCATTTTTCACTCTACTCTGAAATGTCACTTGTGGATTTTCTTTGCCTTTGTGTTCTTTGTGGCCTGGTTCCCTTTCTTGCCAAGCTTTGTGATGCCTGACCTGACCTCACTCACTGACAAGAGCCAAAGCCCACTGGAAGATCCTCTTTTCTGTGAACGATCTTTGGATCAGACCTTAGAGGAAAATCAATATGAGGGCAAAGGCACTCATCAAGATTATGACAGAACAGCAAAACGGTTTAGTCCAGTCATTGCAGGAAAAGTTCTCTCTTGAATCTTTAAGACAGAGCCAATATATAGCTTATCCCATTTCAGCCCAGAAGTTCTAGCAGTTTTTGACTTCATATCTTGTGCTGTCATGCATAACCTGATAAACTGCATCCAATTTGCTCCACATGGTTGTCATTCACTTCTGGCCAGTAGAAAGGCCAAAGAAATGTGCAAGACTCTCTCAGAAACCTGTATTGCAATAGTTTTTTTCTGCAATGAAAAATGGACTTTCAACCTGAATTCTAAAATTCCTTTTATTCCGGAATTCATCAGAAGTTAATAGATTTGGGTAATATATAAAAATGCTGTTGGTAAAACATGTTCATGCCTGTCATTGAGGTGAAATTACAAGACTAATTAGGGATTTTTGCCCTCTCCTGACAAGAGGACCAGTTCACCACAGACAACTATTTCCAGTATCGTACAGCAGTAAACAAGAAAGCAATCATCGTGAGGTTGCATTCAGTGAAAACATGAAATTTTCCATTGTTAAGAGAAGTGGCAAGGATTTCTTACTGAAATTAGAAATAATTCAAGCTGTGCTTCAAAATACCTTGTATCACTCAAAATTATGGGGAAGAGAAGCCAGAGGCTAAAATGATCTTGAAAACATCATTAGCAGACAAAAGTTGTCAGTTGTGGTACTGTATTGAACATAGTAAAAATGGCAAAAAAGAAGAAAGATCTTGATTTGAGAGCATCCATTCTCTCTTCAAATATGATAAAAAGTTGTCATACAGATAACTTTCTGATTTTCATATATTAACAGAATTCTCACTGAAATACAGTTTTTATCAGAATACAAACCTGAAATATGGAAATATCTTCATAAATGAAGAAAGATGGATAAACAATTAAATCCTAAAAAGCCATGGAAGTCTACCTGAGAGCTTCCAATTCTGCAGATTCAAAAGGGTAAGAATAAGAATAAAAAGCAACATTGCCCTTTAATTTTTAAAAATCTACCATATTAACAATAACAGCAATTTTGTGAAGAAAACCTACTCACAATTTAAAATAATTTCCAAGTAGATTGAAGGAAAACAATTCACACTTTTAGTTCAGTTATCTTTACCAATTCAAATGGCTCCTATGAATCCTTGAGTTAAACACAAAAATGTGAATTTCATTAACCCTTACGTTGATGTTCTTTACACAACTGAATCAAAACTGAGGGATCTTTACCACTTTATGATTAGAATTAATGGGGTAAAGATGCACTAAAAGGTACCATTACTGCAATTTCATTATTATGAATTTACTATTAAAATGAAGCAGGATTTTAACATCAAAAAATATCAACAAAAGGAAAGAAAGAACCAAATTACTTCTAAAGCTACTCTGTCTTACTCACAAATTTGGAGTAAATGGATGATTTAAAGCCCAAGTTTTACTTAATTTTTTTCTACTAGTTCTCTTTTAATAAACACATAGGTTTTAAATGGTGCACCCAGTTCTACAGAGCAGAGATATTCCTATGCCACACGTGATCAAACGCTGTCCTGAAAAGACACATGATGGAATGCCCACTTGACCTCCCCAGGAACATCATTATTAAAACAGAATGCTGAAGAAAGTCAATTGAGTTTTGCTTTTTATTTCCTAAAAATGTTGAAATCTTCATTGGATGCAACCAGGTACATGCGAACTACAGTGAAAGATGAAAATATTCATACCTGTAATCCATCTCCTGGCTTACAGACCAAGGCCTTCAGGGAGCACAACAAATCCACATCATCTTTCTAAATGTCAGTGTTGTGTTTTGACCTCTGGCTTAGCCATCAGATAAAAATCATGCATAACCACATAACTCCCCAGCAATTACATTAAAATAGATGCTGAAAAAGAATAATTTTGTTGAGGGAAAGTCATAACGAACTTAGACAAACATAAAGGTCCCTTCCACATCTACCTTTCCCCACTAAATCAGAGCTTGGGCAATACCTTGCCACTCACTGTAGAAGACATTTATTGCTCATTGTCACTTGATGTTAATTTTACTTCTGGTCAGAGGTATGTACATTTATAAGCAACTTTCAGATCTAAGGACAAAAAACACTAGCTAAAAATGCTATCATCATTACCACTGGAAAGAATTCAGAAAATGTGAATCTTTTTGTTGGGGAGGAACTTAAAGTATACACTGGGGCTGCAGAACATAGCTTTATATATTAATGTAAAGCCATTACTGAAAATTTTAATGCAGACCTAATGAAATCATTAGCACTGAGAAATAACACATCTATATTTTGCAAATAATCCATACATTTTTCCATATTAGCCGTTCTTAAATTGGACAAACCTTACAGGAATCAGTCTCCAGAAATAAAGCTCTCAATTTTTCATGTAGGTATCACATTTACATTATTTACATATTCAAAAATCATTTCTCTAGCCAAGAGAAGGCAGTTTTGTGTCACCAGGTCATAGCCCTGGACTGGAAAATTATGAGGAGACCCTAGAGCCTTGGTGTCATGAGAACCCCTAACAGAACTTCCCACAGGACTCACCAGTTCCACCCTCCTGGGGTTTGACTGCAGCTGCCAACACAAGTCTGGGCCCACAGCAGCCTGTCTTCACTGGAGTTTAGCAGTGAATAAACTCAACAGCGCCTTGTCCATATTGCTTCACTAGCAAGGCTGTAAAGCTGCATGTGCATTACCAACGTAGTTGTTTCACCCTACTTTGTTCCTATCAGCACATGATACCATATTTAATATAATGCTAAATTTGGAGTGATTTTCATACAGCACAGATTTAAAAAGTATGAGCAGTGAATTTCAAGCACTTCCACACAGATGGCAATGCGGTGTGAAAAACTATTCTATTTTCCCACACTCAGATAAAAGAGTATAAGTGACAAATAAACTGGAAATTTCCACTTGAAGAGAACAAAAATGCAAAGAGAAAGTTAGAAAAGAATGTCCCGAAGGAGCCCAGAAATCCCCATTTATCACCTGTTATAAAATCACCCTTATTGCAAGGCAGTAGGTTGATTCACTGGAATATGTCACACCAAACCGCTATATTTCACAATCTCTTACTGCCATCTTATGCCATTTTTTGTCACTGCACATACTAAAAATTGGCAAAAAAGAAGCTTTTTTACATATAGCATTGCCTATGTGTTTGTGATCTTATCAAGCGTTTGTGATCTTATCAGCACATTATCATCTGGCCCTCATATCTGCACCCCCAGCTCTGTAAGAAAATATTGAACACTGAATTGTCTTTGAAGTTGATGAGAATTGAGAATCCCTAGCACCTTTCAGGATGGTGTTAGAAAGGTTAATAAAAAGCTCTCTCCTTCAAAACTATTTCTTCAGTAGCTCATTGCTTTTCAGATATATGGCTTGACTCATTTGCACTGATTTATTCCATGGTTCCCAGTACTGCTCTGAGAACTGAGATTACAAAATAAATGAAGAAAGGACTGTAGTTTTCCTTCTGTTAAAAAAAAAAAATATGCTTTATAAATGGTGAAACCGGGTTCATGGTACACATCATTTGCACAAAAATATTTAACTAAAGTTGCTGATTTAAATAGGACTAAATGACAGAACACCAAAACAAGTAAGGCATAAGGAAAAATAATGGTTTATAATGTGCAATCATATTTTATGTCACATAAACTCCACTTTTGTAACATGTATTGACTTCAACTGTTCCTACTTATTGCAATCCCATAGCAAAATTTTGCAAGACAACTAACATTTGTATTTATTTTTCAGTATGTGCTACAATAACTCCTTTTTAACACACTTCAGAGATCACTTTCAAGGACAATACAGTCAAATGAGAGGCACAAAATATTTCAATATTTGGCTTTCCCTAAAAATGTAGCAATTACTGTATCTCATTAATACATCCATAGGAGAGTTATTTAATGTACTAGGATCCTACTATTTAAAAGTAAAATTACCTTGTTCTGTGCTCAGGTTCCTGGGAGACAACTGTTATCCAAAAAAAGGACAAACTAATGTGATATTCTCCATTCTGGATTACACACCCAGCTCTGCTGTCCCCAGCATGGGAAGGACACTGACCTGCTGGAGAATGTCCAGAGGAGGGCTGTTGGGATAATCAGGGGGACAGAACACATCTCCTATGAAGAAAGGCTGAGAGAATTGGCATTTCTCAGCCTGGAAAAGACAAGGCTCCAGCAACACCTTATAGGAGCATTCCAGTGTCTTAGGGGGGGCCTGTTGGAAAGCTGGAGAGGAATTTTTTACAAGGGTCTGTAAAGATAGGACAAGCGACAATGGCTTTAAACTGAGATGAGGTTTGGATTGGATATTATGAAGAAATTTTTTACTGTGAGGATGGTGAAGCACTGGAACAGAGAAGTTGAAAATGTTCCATCTCTAGAAGTGCTCAAGGCCAGGTTGGATGGGGCCTTGAGCAAGCTGGCCTAGTGAAAGGTGTTCCTGGCTATGGCAGGGGGGTTGGACTACACAATCTCTAGGGCGCCTTCAAACCCAGGCCATTTTATGATTCCGTGACTGGGGCCCTCTTGTGACCCTCTGTTCTGGGGCACACTACAGTGTGGTGAAATCTGAAGTTATAGGTTGCTGCACTCTGGTTACTTGCAAGGAGAAAGAGTGAAGAATCTAACCTTAAAAATTCCCAAAACATGCCACATTGGTACAAACAGAACCATGTGGTTGATCTTGCGATTATCTGTTCTCCTTAGTATTTGTATACCTCTCCGTGTTCTGTCTTCTTAAAGTTCTAATTCATCATTCAGGTGCAAAATAGGGTCCCTCCTTTAAAATAGGGTCCCACCTGCAAAATACATACTCAAGGTCATTCAAAATATTCAAGCTTTTTTTTTTTCTCCAAAGAGCTAAACCTAGTTAATTAAAGACTTCATTAATACAAAAAGAGGAAGACTAAATATAGAGGAAAATGGCACTGATTAACTTTTTTGAGGGAACAAGGTTAGGGTTTCCAGGGAAACATTTTCTGAGGAAGGACATAAAGAAGATGGTGGTAACACAGTGAATTCAGTCCTTGAGGGAACTCCAGAAAGCCGGGTAAAATCTGTAAAAGGTAGAGAAGGAGATGAAAAACACATCCGCTGGATTGAGTAGAGTGAGTGGGGAAATGGAGGGAAACAAAACCCAGAGGACACAGACAAAATTCAAGGTCTTCAAAAGTGAGAATTTGAACTCTCATCATGGAGAATCTAAGGGGTAATTAATGAAAGCTTGCCAAAACCAGAAAAAACTTTTGTTTCCTTTTCCAGTAACTTCTAATGTGTGAAGAAAAAAAAAGCGTTGGCACAAAAGTTAGGAAGACATTTTTAACATCATTCAATTTACTCTTTTTAGTCTGTCACTGTGTAGCTACCTGTTCTCTTTTTAACTTTCATCTCCCTGAGTACAAAAAGGCAAATGCAGCCTTTTGCTGTCAGCTGCCCTGGTCTGTGCCTCCCACCTCTGCTTCTGCTTTGCATCCAAACTCCTGCACACTAATTTCTGAACTGTCACACCTCCCAAAGCTATTCTCACAGCTCCTTCTCTCATCATCTACAGCTTGATCTTTGGATGTGTATATTTGAAAGAAGTATCTGTCACATGAAACTTTACAGCTTTTTGTTTATTAATTATTTCAAATCAATAGGCATAATTAGCAGTAGTCTCAAAGTCATTGTAAAGATCTATAACAAAACCAAAGTTACATCTTATCGCAAATATTTAAAAGATGCTATGCCAGGTACTGATTTTGTTTTCTTTTAGAAAAGGTGAAGACCACCCAATGATTGACCAAATTTAAAGCAATTAGTTCTTTACCTTGTCCTCCACCAACTGTGCAATAGCAAGATCTCATCTGAACTGACAGCCTTGAAAAGAGAGACTAAGGAAACAAACTCTTTGGTCTGTGTGCAGTCAAAATATGGATTTCCTTGATTCAGGAGATTCAAATTTTGAGGTGAACTCTAATAATGAGTGCCTGGGTAATTTAGTGAAAGCCAACATTTGTTGCATCCTACACTCAATCTTGTGCTTCAAGGCATGAAGCTGTAACTTTCCCTGTGGAAAAAGAAGCTGTTTTTTCTCTGTGACACAGTAATGTGACAATGGGATAGGTTCAGTATAGTTAAACAAATAATACATAAAGAAAGAATATATTTTTTTATATTTCCTAGTTCAAGCTTGAACAAATGAATTTATGCATTGATTTTTAAAAGTTACCTATTTTCTATTGTTTCATTTGCATTACATTAAAAGACTTGAGAATAGGCAGAAAAATTCCACAAATAGGACTGATAAAAGCTGACCTGGGGAAAAAACAGCCCTGGGCCCAGACCCTACAGAGTTTAAGCCTTGCTGGCAAATCAGACTATACCTATGAGCAAAGAACAAGGTCTAGGAACTGAGTCCCAGAAAGAAATCTATTTGGGATAAAATCTCCTTTCCTTTGCACTTTGAAGCTGGGACCAAGATCTCTGCAACCGGTTGTGAGAGAGGGAAGTCACAAAAAAGGTGCAAAGGGAAATTTGATTGACATTAAGAACCTCTGCTTTGGAAAGAGGGAGTACAGAGTCTCTTCCCTGATGCTAATTATAATTAAATACTGAATCAGTGCATTCCTTGAATCAAAAGGACATACACAAACACAAGATGGTGAGGACAGATAAGGATGTGCAAAAAATATGTAATATCAGAGGTTCTTTTTGGAAGTGAGTAGCCTAAAATCTGCCAAGGACTGCCTGGAAAAAATAGATTTGTTACTTTCCAGCCTTTTCTAATCTGCATTTTCTGCTTCTACAGGTGGCATATAATTTCATCCTTTTTTATCAGTCAGAACAATTAATCAATAAAGATCTGCCCAAGAACATCAAGAGGCACTCAATAATATGAAATCTTTCCAGCAACACAACAGAGTCTTCAAAAAGTTTGGTAAACTCACTTCTAAACTTTTGAAAGCTGCATGGCCTTTTACAGAGCTCAGGACACAGGAATTACTTTTGCTCTTAAAATCCAACATGGCATAATTCTCCTCAATTGTATGGCTGCCTCCACAAAGCTTCTTTAAAGTGTTCCTGCTGAACATATAATTGCTGTAACTGTCAGGTTCCTGGTGGTGAAATTATCAAGATTTATTGCCTCGCTAAAAAGGAGTATTTGTGGAAAATTAACACTCAGATGTTTAGCAGCATTTTTATATGACAAGCATACATGTCTATTCATTCACAGTTATCGTGAGCTTCTAAGAAAATATAAAATTATAGACTGGAGAAAATATATGTTCTTTCCTTTAGAACTTACAAAAGCTCAGATAACATTTTAAATAAATTGTATTAAAATTATTAGGCATGTAAATTTTAATGAAGAGTTTCCTATAAGCCAGTATCTCAAAATTACATTGTTATTATTACATTCTGTAGGACTATCTTCAAGTTATGATTTTATTTATAATTTATTTGTAAAATATTACACACGCATTTTTGGCAAAGATGTATTGCTTACAGAGACTAATTCCTTGCAAATGCAAAGCTGAAGACTACTTCAAGGAGCCACTTAGCCTTCCTGTAGTGGTCATACCCTTGAACAGAGACTGTGACTTTTTACAATTTTAGCTGCTGCTGAGTACAGAACATAAGATATTTCAGTGATGTCTACCAGAGAGAACATATTTAAATCTTAGTTCTACTAGTCTTAAACCTAACTTTCTCTCTGACAGCACTATGATTATAAGTATGTTCCACGATTTAGAGCTTCATTCAGTCATGACTGAAGACAACCAGTCTCTTAACTGATTTCACTAGCAACTGTATTAAGTTCTTTATAGTTTTACAGAAATGGACAAGAACTATGCAATTACTTCTTTTTTGTACTGTGGGCTTTCAATCAGTAGATTAAATCAACATCAACAGCTAACTACAATCATAGAACAAGATAATTGCTCACATTATATGTTAAAGTTCACTTTGAAAAGCAGAGTAAAGAAATCTCTGTAATAATAGAACCAATTTAAAACTAGAAAAAATCAGATTGCGTCTGCAGTCAGCCTGAGACGGTAGCTTTGTGTGGAGTTACGTCCAAAACAAATTATCTTGTCAAATCACTACTTAGGAGGAAGGCTGTTTAAAGTAAAGTAAAAATGTGATGAATCCGTTCATATTTTCCACCAATACTGGAAAATTTTCCAGCTGCTTCCTCTACTCTGGCTGCAAATTCTGGAGTGTGTTTTCCAGCGGGTGACATCCAGAGCAGAGACTCATTGACTGACATCCTGAGCTACAGAAATTGTTAACAGCCCTTGGAAGTTCTGGAGACACAGCGAAAGTGAGAGGACTGGAGGCATTTCCCTTTCTCTGTAGACCTCTCTATGTTGTAAAGCGAAAACTTTCTCACCAGCCTCAACTCCTGTGAGCCCTTGTATGTACCTCTCAAGCCTTGGCAAGCCTGTTTTTCTCATTAGTCCATGAGGGGAAAAAAATCCTTCTGAGAACACACATTTCCTTTAAAAAGGAGACTTTACAGAAATCATCTAAGTTCTACATTGGTTCCACCTTATCCCATAAATGTTGATCTTGAAGAATAGAACGCCAACAGAGACAAAGCTACTGTTGGTCTTTTTTTCTTCCATGTTTCTTCTTAAAAGATACTCAAGTAAAAGTTTAGAGCTCCCTGGTGTTTGTTACTAAGGATTCAGTAATTTAGAATTCTGATAAAGTAATATTAAATTTTTAAGGATTATTTTACATTTGTTTGGATCTAACCGTCTCAATTTTGAGTTTCGAATGGTTCTGAAAAGGTAACAAACCAGGCTTACAGAGGATATTTATTTGCCCTACAGAACGATTGTCAATGCTATGTAAGAAGTGAGTGACAGACTAATTTTGCATAAAAACATTGCAAGGAATAACCAAGTATACATAAGTATGGCACAGGGCCTCAGCTCATTAAATGTTTTGCAGCACACTAAGTCAGGAGCTGAGACACATGACAACAGAAAGACATCAGTCAACATCGTTACTGCAAATCGTCCTTTCACAAAAACAGCATTGGCAGCAGCTGTAACAGAGATTTCCTTGTCACACACACTCCAAACCTTAAAAATCTTAACTCACTAAACAAATCCAGATCCATTGCTAAAAGTCATAAGCAATGTAGCACTTCACTGCTACCATACAGAAATAGATCCAAACATAAAACCATCTGTTTCCTTAGGAAAAAATCAAATCCCACACACCATTTAGCACCGTCTCTATTTCTTCACAGTCTGTAGTTAAGTTTTCAATTTCTTAATTCAATGATAAGTTAGCAGAATGATATTCACAATTAAATTAGCTTTTCCAACTCTAAAACAACAGGTTAATCCATCATATCCAAAAATGCCTCCTACTCAAAATGTAAGTCAGGAAAAGCTTTTTATCTGTGGATTTAGCTCTATATTCAAATTCTGAGTGACAGACTCTCAACATACTTAAACTTGAGCTTTGCAATGTATCTTTAAAAAGTGCAAAGTAAAAATGTGGCTATAGTAATTAGATGATCCCTGGTGTACAATGTTCTTATAGTGCATACTAACCACTCAGTCACATTTGACCTTGTTGCACAGAAAGGTCTTTTTCCATAGATTAGTTTGCATTTCAGGTAATTTTATATCTGGCCTTAGAAAGATCCTCTGGGATTCAGCCAATTAGGCTCTTAAATATGATACCTTTATGTAATATTTCTACAGGACACAATGTGTTCCCCAAAATTTAAAGATCACACAGCACTGAATTTTGAAGTACGTAACACCTATGAGATTTCATTGCATATCTACATATTGAATATAAATACTGCAACAGATTTTGTTTTATATAGGAGGTCTCATAAAAAGGCAAATCACTTTTAATCAACGATTAAATCAGAATTATCTTGAACGTGAAAAAAATAGAGAGTACACAATTTGGCTTCATTACGTTATCCAAGAGTTCTTTAAAAGCTTTATTAATGATTTATTGGTAGCCACCATTCAATACTTAGCGTATGTCGATTGATACTATTACATATTTCAGTAATTCCTCTACAAACATCTTGCCTAAACAAAAA
>VXBU01019755.1:212-29510 GCA_013400315.1 Bombycilla garrulus | reverse complement strand
GAAATATTTTTGAAGCAGAAACTGTTTTTTAACCTTGCACTAGTTGAAATTGTTTGAAAATAATTTTGCATTTGGAAAAGTTCTGTAAGTTACTCATATAATGTTACTGTTATTAATTTGTTTTCAAGCCACTTGTTGAAATATTTAAAGGTTCTATTTGTTCAAATCTTATGTAACAAACTTAGGATATGCCTGAAACATCTCAACAAATTGAGATAAAGGAATAGTTTACAAATAAAAAGAATTTAAAAATTTATCTTAGAAATTTAATCTTTATAATAAATTGGCTAAAACAAAAGAAAGAATAATAAATCAATAAAAATTAAAACCAAACTTAAAAAATCATTAGCATAACTACAATTGACAGCAAAATGAAAATTGTTCAGAAAAGTACCCTTCTTTTTCTATTTTAGTTTATAAAGAAAGGGTGAGATGTTGCATTGCACCTCCTACAGGCAGAGTGCCCAGGCCAGGAGGAGGTGTGGTGTTTGTCTTTGTTCCCCATGGGGGGTGGGGGAGCCCGGACATTCTTTCCCAATTTGGAAAGGTTCTGAACCGGGACACTTCATTGGACTCCCTGGACATCACACCATGCCTGGAGCTACCTGGACTGGACGACTGCCAAAGCTCCGCCTAAGCCATAAAAAAGCACTGCTTGAGGAAACCTTGTGGCATTTTGGGGTGTGTAGCAGAGGCTTGTATCTCCCGTCTCTGGCATGGATTTTCTCGGTACAGTTTGTTATTTTGGAAGTTAATAAACCTCTTTTGTTTCCAACACCACCCGAGGTGTCCTTCCCACCATTTTAAGCCATGGGTATTTGTAAGACAAAACCAAACAGGGATGGGAGCTCTGAGAGCTCATAACACCTGGCTCAAGGAGAAATCCCATCAGTGGACAGCAGCTTCAGTCACATGCAATGCAGCAACAGTTACAGAGAAGTTCACAAAGCATCAGCTCACACAAGTCAGAAAAGACAGGAACAAAGGTTCAGGTAGGTTGCTGCTCGCTTAGGCAGTTCCTCCAAAGACTCCAGAAGTGCAGCAGTCTTCTGACAAACAGCAAGTGCCTGGATTTGAGCTCAGAAAAAAGAGTCAGTCTGTACTCTCAGCTGTCAAAATGTACCCACGCATCTGCTATTGCTGGGAAAAGGCTCATTGATTTCAGACGTAAGCATGTGGCTGTGCTTTTGCACAACTTAGTATGTAAACAGCTTTATTCCTAAAGAAGTTTTCAGATGTATGTGTGTTCATGTATTTAGATCCATATGTATACTCTGGTTCTGTATATACGTACATAAGCTACATTCACATGGATACATAGAGGAAAATTATTTCTCAAGCCACAACTACAAAGGAACAAACAAAAAGGCCAAAGACTGATAACCCTTGGTACTCCAACAAACTTGACCTAAGAAAGCAGAAAGAAACACCAGAGCAGAATGTGGCCTTCCCCACACATCATGAGAAGTCTGGACTATACCATTTCCATGGTCCCAGGCTGTACTAGCATCCTCAAATGTAGCTTTTTGTGAAAGCCTCCTTTCTGCAACAGGCTCCAGCTTTTCACATTCCTCCTCTCCACAAAAGAGCCTTTGGATACGCAAAACCAACCAGCCGTCATTATTTTTCTTTCCATCTCCTGTGACACGTATTTTGTTCCCAACTGCCTCATGACTTATTGTAGCAGGAAGATCTGCCACTTCTTAATATCCCTATGATAAACCTTTCAGGGAACTACATTTTGGATATTCTGTTTGTACTGAAGCAAGCTTTAACACTTTGGGGAAAACAAGATACCTTCATGCTACTTTAATTCTATCACACCCTTGAAGAAGGATTTGTGCAGGGAGCATTTCAGCACAGAGTAAACCCCCCACCTTTCCTTTTAGGGATGTAACATCAGATTGCAAGCAAGGATACAGATTTCCAGACAAATAACAGGTGAGTTTGCAGGTTCACATCATCTGTTTTCCACACGCTTCGGACATTACTGGAATGGAAGATTAATTACTCAGGTTCTGTGAGAGCAAGGAGCAAGGCCCTCCATAAGGAAAAATTGCATAGAGGCTAAGGGTTAAGGTATGCTTCAAATGTTCCCAGTTATCTATTTTACTATGAACAAAAGACAAGAGCAGAAAAGGATTTCTTAATTCCACTCTTCTTCCCGTTTCTTGTAGTGGGGGGATTTGTTTAATTCTTTACAGTTGACCCAGCCCTTCCTTTCTGACAGTCTTTGTGCAGAGTTTACGACATGCAGCTGTGGTCCTTCTGCTCAGGGCAGGAGTGTTAACCCTTCCCCTGACAATCCTTGAACTGGTTATTATATACAGTTCATCACATGAATCTGACTTGAGACACTGCCAGATGGTTGTTATTTAGGGGAAAGCAGACCCAGAATAGCAGTCAAAAACACTACAGGGTGAGTTTCTAAATTACTAATTTGTGATCAGAAGTTGGAAGGAAGAAATACGTTGGCATGAAGAAGGGGCATGGATGAGAACTGTATGTTCTTTCGGCTCTTTGCCTTTCTCCTCTTGAAGAACTTTCAAACTGCAGCTGAGAGCTTTTCCATCCTTTAACTCTCTTGTTCCAGGCTTTGGGTGAGTTTGCTGGGGCTTTTTTGTTGGGGTTTTTCTTATTGGGATTTTTTTGTTGTTGTTGATTTTTTTTTTTTTTAATTAGCTGTTCTGAAACACAAACGTATTTCAGGAAATTTTGAACTTAATGTACAGTGGAGCCAGAAAAAGAGAGCCAACCCCCTGCTGGCACTTCTGCATCTTAAACAAAAGACAAAAAAGGACAAAAATTGACACCTGGAAATGCTGACATTCTGGGAAAAAAAATCTTACTCATTTTGAGTACAAGTAGGATGCTGATAAAGAAGAAGATATTGACGTAGGAGGAATGTAAGAAAACTTACAAAAAAATCACTGAGAGAAGTGTTTAGAACATATAAGTAATAAGTGTGTTGAATTTGTATCACCATATTTTGGGTCATGGAAAGAAGCTGGTAGCCTCTGCTTATCTTTTCCCTCATAACAGCTGCAGAGACATTAACACCAATGCCTGAAGTAGCCTATTGAAACTGTTGGATTTATACTGAGGTATATTGAGGTATGCCTCAAATCAGCATGACAGTTTCTGTTAGGGTTTTGCAGCAGGTAGGTCTGGGTGAAGAAAGCCCAAGCACTTCCTTCTGTGCATCTTAGTAGAGGATTCCTTTCTATGCTGGCATCCATACACTCTCTTACATACTGTCCTTCAGGTACTTTCTTTATTTGGGCTAGTTTATAAGGTGCTCAAGTACTGATTTCTAAATTATAATGTGCTTTAATATATCCATGATACCAATACAAAAAGATGTATTACAACAATGTTTGGAAAGCGAAGGCGAATAAAGAAAGCCCAGACATTAACATATATTAGTTCAAGCAGAAGACAATTGGAATTAATTTAGTTCCTACAGTTTAATATGTCATATATGTATTTGAAAAGGAATGCTTGTAAAGTAAAAAAGAATTTTCAAGAAAAAAACCATCAAAACAGGAACAAACCTGCAGGACTCTGTACACTCATGTGGTAGGTGTATTTTTGTCCCATATCACTAACCTTGGTAGTTAGTGTTGGGGGTTGGGTTTTTTAATTTACTTTTGATATTATTGTACCTAATTTGTTCTTTTTAATAGAAAACTCAAGCAATTTTGGGTTGTAGGAGGTTTTCCCATGTAGCAAACAACAGAAACAGCATCACAAACATTTGGGGCCTGTCAGCTTAAATTTCTGCTGGTTATTTTCTAAGACACTGTCTTTTGTAAATAAACTCACAAACTGCTAAGGTTTTCACAGTCTGAGTTTTTGTGGATCATAACACAAAAATACTCTTTCCCCTGAACCTGTTTTTCTCTATCAGGTTATTGGCATTTCATCTAGCTATTTATGGAAAAGTAACAAGAATCCTCCAAGCCTGTCACTGGAGACCACTTTCCCAACTCAATTGAAAGGCAGTTATATCTGTGAGATTGAAACTTCTGCAAGGATAGAGGCTTTGGTTTGTTTCTTAAAAGACAGGATTATAGTGGAAAATACTGTTAGACTAAAGAAATAGCACTGGTGGTATAATTTGGCAGAAAAATAAAGGCCATCCAAACAAAAGGGCTTGCATTTCTGGAAATACAATTTTCGTTTTGTGCCAACACAGTCTGGATGGAGCAAAAATATGATTTACACCTTTCTAAAACCTTGAACCCCATGCCAGATACATGTAAGAAAAGTCAAAATCCTAAGGAGTAAATTTCTTGGTCTGACATTTCTAATGAGTAACTTTGACAAATAAAACTTAAATTTTACATCTGCCATAGATTCTGTGGTACGATTAATAGCTTGAACATTGTGGCCAGTAGCCACATGTTTGTATGTGATTACAGCAATCTTAAATATAGTACATTTTGAATAAACATGCCAAATAAAGAGTACAAAAGACACTCCATACATGCTTGGAAAAAATCTTGTCACGGTGTCAAATATTAAATCCTTATGAAAGTTAAATACCACAGGCATCATTAGGCGCAATCACAGAAGCATGAGGTGCCACTGGCTCAGCTTTGGGAGCTCAGTAATAGAAATCCCATTTCTGTTCATCTTGTACTCTACATTTAGGTTGTGCTAATTTGTTATATATTGAAGAGGGAGAAAAAAAAAAGGAAAGAAAACCACCTGAACCCCTCTGCTTTGCTGAAAGTACCATCTTAAACTGCTTGTCTTTCAGTTACCTAAAAAATAAAAGTTCTTCATTAAAAATTATACTCTGTATGATCACCAAAGCCCACCCCTCCCTGAAGATGCCTTTGGACTGTGAGTTAAGCTGCCTAGTTATGATAAAGGAGACACTATTGTTCAATCATCTCAGGTCTAGGGAGAGCTAGACAAGAGTGAGGGAGAAGAACACATCCACAAGGAAGCCAAATCCAGCAGAAAATCATCCCTGGCTGGGTTTGGGGTGGGGGAGGCCATAGCCCACAGAGGCCAGGCTTGCACAGACTTCCCCCCAATGCCCAACAAAGCTGGGAGGAGAAGAGTTTTGGGTGTGTGATGTCACCTCTGGTCAGAGGCAGTGAACACCCACCCTCCCTTACTCAAACCCACCCCGCTGTGAAACCCTCAATCCCAGGAAGGCCACATCCACAGGACATTCACATGAGAGGCAGCTGAGGGGGGTCAGAATCCATCAAAGACCCTCCTGAGCAAGGCATCAGGGCATTCCCACCTGGCCTGAATGTACATTAATCTATTGGATTATATATTTTTCCAGGGCACCCTCATCACCAAGAAGACCAGAGAGAATCATCAGGATGCTGGTGGGATCCATAGAGTGGTGATATTTTCTTTTACCTGTCTCCATCACTCTCTTTCTGTCCCCCCCACCTCTTTTCTCTTTCTTTCTTTCCCACTCTCTCCCACACACACATTTACTGTTAAATAAAATCTGTACTATTGACTTTGACATATGGTCTTATTTGCACCTTAATTCAGGCAGAAGCATTTCTAATAATTGTAAGAACTAGACCATAACAAAGGGGCATCATGTTGTCATCTCTGCTAGCAGCACCAGAAGGATCACAGACATTAATAAACTCCCCTGTGCTTGCACCACTCATTTAATAGAATTTTACAGGGAATGTTCACTGGGATTTCAAAAGAAATATAAGCTCTCCTCTAAATCTCTATATCTACAGGACAGAAAATATTTATTCCTTCTGTCTCCTTACCTTCATGCCATGGCCTCTCCTACTTTTGCAGTTCTGCTACTGTTGGCTCTTCCTTTAGCGCTTCTGCCATGCTTCTCCTCTGTAGAGCAAAACTCTGCACTAGAGGATGAGTTTTAGGTAGAAGGAAAAGTTGTATAAAGCCTTGGATTTCAGAGCTTGACTAAGGCTTGTTCAAGCCAATCAGTAATTCTAACCATGTTGTTTTAGAAATGTTTTCAAGGAAAATTATTGGGCACCAGCTTTCAAGTTCCTGAATTCTGTCTCTCCTTTCTCTAAAAATTGGAACATAGTGTTGAACTAATTTTATTTAGAATACTTTATTTATATTTAGTAGAAATTTTAGATACCAAGTTCCCAATTCTGACAAACACAGAAAGGGCAGAAAGCATAATCTGTGTAATGGAAGGACACTTGCAAACTTAACTTTTCAGGGAAGGGAGAAAGCAAGTGCCTTTACTATTACAGGTTGTCCTCTCCCTACCTCTGAATGGGTGCCGTTCACTTGCTATAATTACATTCCTTAATTAATTATGTTCTTAAACAATAATCACAACTAAAAAGAGGGCTTTCTCTGCTCCAAGCAGTGAATTTAGAGTCAACATTTCTATTACACAGTATTGACATCCAGTGGGGAGTTAGAATAATTACAGGCCTGCAGATAACCAAGTGCTACTGTCTAGTTTATATGCTGAGTTCAGCTTGAACAGAGCAGTCTACTTGCCATAATCCATCACTACTATCTTCTTATGAAATGTTTAAATGTGTTCTCATCTTAGTGTGTTCCTTTTGTTAAGGAAAAAAAAAAAAGAATAATAATACACAAAGTGTCCTATTTCTCTGTGAAGAGATTTTCTTCTGAGGAGAGTTTTCTTCCACCTTGTATGTGCTAGGTCAGGCTCCAGTGAACTGTTGAACATCTGGTCCTGGTATAACTGCTCAAAAGTGCAGAAGAGTCCAGCAACAGCAGATTTTGGGAAGTTGTATGTTCTCTCCCTGTATGTGCTTCAGAAAAAAAAATGAGGAAAAAGCAACTATATGAAGAAGCTATGCTCACTAAAGGTGTTGGTGGTTTCCACAGGCTCTTTTGACTCCAAGGCCTATGAGGGCCTTCTTCTTGAACAATACCTCCTGGAACTCATAATAAAATGGGATTTCTGGGAAGGAAACCTCTGGTTCAGATGCTCAGGTGCCCTCAAGGGTAAGGGTGTGCTCCCTTACACTGTTTCTGTGACTCCACCATTAGCAGCTCTCCCCAAGGATGACTTGAATAATATGTTCACCTCAAAGCTTAAGACATTTGGTGAGATTTTTTGTTTTCCAAGGCTTGATAATGCATATGAGGCATGGAGCCACTGTGCTTATGAGACCAAAAGCACTGCCATCAGGAGCACCTGCCTCACGAGAGGGTCTGGTAGCAGGACCTCATCAAAGGAAAGCTACCTGCAAAGAAGAATAGAGAGCTGCTTCTACCCTGCTGTAGGGATACTGTGTGAGCTGAGAGGTACAGGTCCAGCTAGACCATGGAGGTGCATGAGAAAGGCTGCTCACAGCTAATGTCAAGCTGCTGGGCACTACTAGCAGGCAGTAGAGGCACTGTTTTTCAAATAGGTGAGGAAAGTAGTAAAACGGGCATTTAAAAATACTGTGACTCTTGTGGGAGGTATATAATACATACCAGAGAAATTCTGAATGTATCATCAAGACTTGAAGTGCAGATTCCCATGGAAGATCCTCACTGGGGGAGTCTTTGAAAGTGAACTAAGAAAAGCCTCTTCATAACATGCTGATATGGCCCAAACCCACTGTTCTTTGAAATAAGGTCAAGTCTGCAAGACCCTTGGCACAACAGAGGGTATATTATGTATCTATATTTATAGGTGAGTGTGAAAGGTCACTCTTATTGGGAAATTCAAATAACACCACCAGATATTTTCATTCATAATGGTGTACATACTGCAGTTTAGTTCTCATGCAGTCATCTGGTGGGTTAGATCACAGCTTTCAGTTAATAATTTGCTTCTTTCCAAGCTTTTGCAAAAGAATTGCCTGCATAATTTAATTGTTCTATCTACCCTTTACCTTAACATTTCTTGTTGTCGCACAGAATAGCACAAATTGGTCTCTACTCTTAATTATGTCTATATTTTATGCAAGAGAAGATCATTCAATTGACTGTAATATATTCATTATTTGTTGCATATTGCTGTTGGTTTTCCCAGCTTGTCTTGTAACTATTCTGACTGCTATTAACTTCTCCCAATTAGTAGATTTCCCCCTGGGACACTTCAAAGTGCACGTGACAGGAAATGCACCAAAAGGACCTCTGTTAATAGGATTTCAGGTCTCTGATTAATTTGTTACATTTTGAAGGAAGAATTGCCACAAATTTCAGGGTCTGTAAAACATTAAAATAATAATTCATGCAAAAGACTGTTTTTAAAAACACAGAGAAAGAATAGAAAGCCACAAAGATTTTTTTTTATTTCTGAAACTGACTATAACTATTATAATATGTACAAAACACCAGCTAATTTTTGTGAAATACACACTGGCTAACTAGCAGAAACATACTGAAGTCTGACCACCACAAGAGGTCTGTATCGCTCATTACAGACCCAGGCTGCAGTGCTGTTCACCACAAGGAGTTGTCCTATGTGCTCTACTTATTTTTTTAATCCTTCCTTCTTCATCAGCCCTGTAGTGTACCAGAGATTCTGACTGAGGTCTTCTCAGTGGAGGAGACAATAACTGTTTGCATTATGATCTCAGCCAGCATCTGCGCTGATATTGCAGCAGCATGGCTGAAGAGCAAGAGACATTGACTGCTTCCTTACTTTGGAGAGCTGCAGTACTGCAGCACTAAAAAGCCCTTATGTCTGGTTTTGAGATCTTCCAAATACCAGAGGCCGTATTCAGCTCTTTATCTCAAGCCACTGAAGAAATATAAGCCCTTTGTTTTGCTTTTGCTTTTTTAATAGCACACTTCAATCCCATTGTCTTTGCAGTTAAATGTATATGCAAGACAAAAAAAAATCCTGCTTGAGTCTATGCAATAATTTTTTTCAAACTGCACACATTGCCACAGTGAGAACTAGGTCTTTGCTTTAAAGCTTGTGCTTGTACAACCATCAGGAGTGCATGCTTAGGAATGGAATGTCTATTCTGTAACCAATATTTATGTATTTCTTAACCTGTTGGCAGTTGTCAGAGATTTGGTTGTATATGACAATATAATCTAAGTAAACCTAGGCTTTTGTCCCCTCTCTAGACAATCATAATCATTATTAATAATTTACTGGTTTGAGTCAAATTTGAGAGTTGTAAGGAATCACATGATTTCACTTGAAGACAAAGTGCTACAAAATAACTTCCCCATTCTGTGTACATAAATTTCACAGTGGATTCCTATGGCAGGTAAAAAAAGCTAAATTCTTGTTCACAATAGATAAATTCTAAAATATCTCATTCAGAAATTCAGTTAAACCCTAGACACTGGGGAAGTGTTGTATAATTTCTGCTTATAGTCCCTCTCTTGTGTCCATTCATCTCCTTTTCAATTCTTAAGAGACTACATTAACTCCCTAGCACAATTCCCTTTGAATTCCTCGGAGCTAGAGAGAGTTTGTTCACAATGCTGCAGAGAGAGGTTTTGTTCACTGCAGTTCCTTATCCCCTTGAAACTGAGGTCCTCTGACCTCTTAGACCTCAGAATTTTAAAACACTTCACCAAAAAGAAGTAATTGAAGATTGTATTCTTAACCTCTCCTAGTCTTATCATAAATCCTGATGTTTGATAAATGCCTAGCCTATTTTCTCCTTCATGAGTCAAACATTTAAAGTAGCAGAAAAAAAAAAGATTATTCTATTCCACTGTTCTCTTGCCAGACTGTTAGAAGTTTTCAGAGCTTCTATGAATGTATGAGGCACCATCTCTACACACAGAGAAGGATCCAAGACACTGTCAGATAGTCTCTCTGATGTAGCTAAAATAATCAAAAGTCATTTGATCAGGCTTCACTCAGAGACCATATAGACATAAAGCAACTTTTCCTCTGGAGACTTCTCTTAAAGAACAGATGAAATTATATCCATAAACATTGTCTATAAATCCTCCTAATATGAAAATATCAACTTTCCCCACCTGTCACTTTTGAGCCTCTGGTCTTTTGCTGCTAAAAGAAGTGCTTTCAGTATTAACTATATTTTTCAGGATAAAGCCTCTCAACTAGGTCTATTCTAATAAACAAGAAACAGGAAGGGCACGTGTCACACCCTGGTTCACAACTGTGATGAGACAAGCTACACACTCCTCTCTGTTTCTGGCCGGTGCCTATTAGTGCTGCCCCAGGCAATGCTCCAGCCTGGTGCCTGCCAGGGATCTGTAGTTCAAAGCTGCCTGACATTCCTGTTTTGAGAGAGAATGCAATTCATGTCTGTGGATGGCATCAATTTCATGCCTTTAGTACAGAGAGTGATCTCTAGCTGCCTTTGGTTGGTATAATCACTGCCTTTCAGACAACATCAGAATATTTTTTTAAAGTTACACAAGAATACATTATGTTCTTCAGTCGGGTATAGAGCCTGAATAAGTGGGACACCGCAGTACCAGCCTCACTTATTTTTCTCAACAGAAAGCATGGAAGACAGGGTTCAGCAGATTTGATCACAGCAATCAAATTGACTTATCCTAAGCTCCTGAGTTTAGATGAGGTGACCCACTCCCTACATGTACCAATTTCTCTGTATGCAGAGGGGAAATAATTTAGTTTTTGACACCAAGCTAGACACAGCTAGAAAAGGATCTCTGGAGTTTGAAGCTCCTTTTTGTTGAAGGAAGGAAGGAAATCCCAGCACTGATGTTGGAATAAATCTTTTGCAGCAGTTTAGCGATGGCACAACTGTTCACTCAGTGGGCCAAGACTTGATGCTTGATGGTATTGTGATCTTGTTCCGCTTACTTGCTCAAAGCAGCCTACTGATTTATTAGAATGAGTGGACTGAGGAAACGTCTCCTTACACACCCTGCTAGAGGTTGTTCAGAACAAAGAGACTTTTGTACTTTTCATATGTGAGGCACCTTGTTAAAATTCTCTTCAAGAGCTGCAACTATTACTAATTAAACTTCCTTACCATCAAAGTAGCTACATAAATCAGCCACACAATAAAGGCTCTATGAAAAATACTTTATCAAGCCTTCTGAACACACTTTAATGCAGTGCAACTGAAGAGTAACAGATCAACAACTTTATTTCCTCTGGTCAAATACTAAACCAACCAACTTAAGTTAAAAGCAATTTCTATTTTATACCTACAGCTTTGATTCAACCAACAGTCTTGAATGACATAAGCATATGCAAATATCTTTAACATCAGTCTTATTCCTCTGCAAAAATCATGTCTTGCTTTCAAATGTCACTCTCAGATGTGCTGCAGTAGAATCAACCTGCAATGCTAGTGTTACATTATGTGACTCTTTTTTTTTTGTTCATATTACTTTTTATAATTTCTATTGGTTGTTTTAGACCCCTTTCTTCCATTCTCTTGGGGTTTTTTTATTTTTATTCACAGTTCCTGAAGATCAAAACTTTATGAGTTTTCCATAATACCCATTCCTGCAGAGTTTTGGATTCTTGGAACTGGAACCAGAACTACCCTGAACTGAAATACTATTTAAATTAACATTAACTTTGGCTCTGACTCTTCTGTGGTTGGCCTGTGGCTCTTAGTCTTGAGCGCCACCACTGTTCTTATGTAGATTTCCACTGCATGTATCTCTTGCTCCCTGTCCTGAGCTATTATGAATTAAATTAATTAAATTCTGTGGAAAAACAGAATAGTTTAAATATGCCCAGAAGTGTTTTATTTACTTTTACTTAAGAGCCGAGTACTAGAATGAGCAAATGAAGATGACTGGGTTTTGAGTTTCTTTTCATTTGGATTAATGCCTTTTCCTGTTTGAGAGAGATCAAGGCAGCTGGTCTACTTTCTTGTCTGCAAAACACATAAAGTATCTTAATCTTCTCTGTTACCTATTTTGTGTGGTGCCAGTGTCTGTATCTTCTAGGGATTCCCATATGCACAGTGGTAGAGTGACAAAAGCAATACTGTCTTCATTTAAGGCATCTAGACAAGTACCATTTAAATTAACAAGGAAGCATCTATTCCCAGCTTGACTCTGTGTAAGAAAGTAGAGGTTGAGAAATTCTCTAGTGAGAAAATTCTTTGAAGATCTGCTCTCTGGCATAATATTACTGAAGGAAAGCTTAGACCCTGTGAAGTACATGTTAACATTGCTGCTGATTTCTGTCAGCCCAGAGCTGCTTCCAGGGTCTTCAATAGAACAAAGGATTTGGGGCTTGGGAGATTTTTTTTAATAATAAAAATTGAATTTTGGCTGCCTCTTCTGCACAGAGACAGTCATACCAGCAGGTGAAAAGGAAGTCAGAGCTGTTTAGCAAAAGGAAAAATTATACACAGAAAAGGAGAAGCTGTTTCACAACTTGAAGAGATGTGCTAGAACTTTCTTGATATACACACAGGCTGTGGAAAAGTAACCTTCTTCTTCCTGCCTTTGGATGCCATAGGTGTGTTTTGGCAAGAGAAGCACTAAATAGCACATATACTAGCTGATAGAACTGCCGAAATCAACACAAATAATTTCTGGAAAGAGGACTTTCTTGTGGGATGACAGATATAACAGGGATTGCAATGATACTGAATTGATCTCCATCCATCCAGCCTCTGTAACTATAAAATAAACCAAAGGAGAAAACCAAAGCAAATTGGCTGCGAGAACTGTGGGATTTCTGCTTTTGACCAGTGCCAGCTAACAGACCCCCACAAGAAAACAGAAGAAATTGTTTATAGTTTAGAAAATATTTTCCATTTTTGAAGTTACTCACAAATTAATTTCCTAAAAGGAGAAAAAAAAGACAGAGAGGAACAGATTAGGCAAGCTGAACTTAAAGTAAAAAAAAGGCAAAACCTCCAGCTATAGTGAGATGAAAAAACTATTCCCAGAAATGTAATAGATTGTTATTTCAGGGTCTTCTCTTGCAATAAATTATGTAACAAGCCCATAGCCAAATCCATAGCATTTTCACCATCCAGCTGTGCTTTGCAGCCATTTGGGCAAATCTGAACACACCTTTGAGGAATGGGGTAGTATCTCACTTTTCCCCCAGATGCATACTCTAACATTCCACCCCATTAACCAGTACTGGGCTGATGATGATTTAAAGAGGCAGCTCTTTGGCAGTGGCCCAAATAATTCCAGCTAATCTGAGACACCAAATAGATAGACGTGATTTGCAGATGTCTTAAAGGCAGCAGCTTTGTAGCAAATATAGCATCTCAATCCTTTCTACCTTACTGCTGGTTGAACTTTCAGTAAGTAGCCTGTTCCCCTCTGAAGTTTCATAGTTGAAGTACAAATTCCCACTTTTGCCTTGAGCAATTACAGGCAGTAACACTACTGACTGATGGTCCTATCCATAATGACTATCTAAGGCCCCACACATCTCATGAGAAATTCCTCCAGTCCTGTCATGTGGTTGACTCAAAATGCAGCAGAAGGCATATTTAAACTAAAGGAGCATCTGAGCTAATAGAGCCTCTGTCTTCTTGCGCCACAGGATTGGTTGGCTCCTATGTCTATGAAGATGTGGGTTCTGCTGCAGCTTTTTACACACTCAGGGCAGTCATAAAGATCTCTCTCTCTCTCTCTCTCTCTCTCTCTTTGTGAGTTCTCAAAGATATGTAAGCCTTCAATGGCACTGAAATCAACCAAAATATTCAAAAGATAGGGAACAAACAATGCCCAGTGAGCAAGATCATTAACCTTGTTCCTTCCAAAAAACTGGCTAAAAAATGTTTCCCTTTGAGTGAATTGAAAAATATATTCAAAGAAGGACTTCATTCTCATTGCAACACTTTGCTCATTTGTACATCCATAGGCTGCAGGTTAGAGCACTACCCAGCCTGGGTAGTGTACCCCACAGGCAATCACAAGTGATTTCAAGCTGTAGGCACCCAAGAGGCTGAAAGCCCCTTCCTGCTGCACATGTGCTGAGCCTCACAACGTGAGACCTGCTGTTGCCACTGCCTGCACCCTACTTCTAAAATTATTTGCAGTTTCTCAGATTTCTCTTCAATAGTTCTGATTTTTTTCCAGTCCAAGGAGCAGAGAATGATCAATGGAATCACGTTTCTTTGAAAAGAGATGCGATTAGTCACTCGGAGAGGAAAAAACTCTCATCAGTACTCATTCTGTGCAGAGAAAGAGACTGGGCTGCATGCCAGACTGCTATTAATTCTACCTGGAAACAGATTAAATCCTAGGTCACTGTTCTGGACACAGAAACCTTTTTTTTGTTTCTTCCATGTTTTCAGTAGGGCTCTGGAGTTTTTTGCAGTGTTCTGAGCATTGTGCTCTATAAAGCAATGTTAAATACTGCACATTTATAGTCAGGAAACACCTCAAAGTCCCCTAATGTCAATTAGCTACTTCCTCTGCAAAGTTGTAAGCAGATGCACGAGAGCAGGTCTAAAGGAATATATTTGCTAACAGGTGCATTATGAGGAAGGAAAGAAGGTTGTTTATATTAATGGGAAGGAAGTCCCCTTCAAAATTGCTCATCTAGTGTTTTCTGGCTGCTTCTGGCCCTGCTGTTACCTCTCACTTTTCACCCACATGTGTTGGGTAATTAGGGGTTCAAACGATGCATGAAGGGCCTCTGCTTCTAGCGACTCATAGTTTCAGGTATTATCCAAGATTACTAAATGGCTTTTGATTCCCTTATGATTCCCTTATGGTGCACATAACACATTGGTCTTCATAGGCACAATAAGATTAAAATTACAGGGACTCCTGACAGTAATGATAAATTATACCAAGACAGGTCTTCCAGTGATATAAAATGGGGCAACTTCACTGAAGGCAGCAGAACTTTGCCAAATTAACCATGTTGACAAACTTGCCCATGGCAGACAACCACTGCACAATGTTTTCTTTCCTTTCCACTGCAATAATACTGTTTCTTTTTCACTGTTCATCTCTCAATATACAGAGGTCCAGTTACAGTTTTATCCCCTAGTTTTAGATCACCAAACTCATGGATTTACACAAATCTTAGTCAGAAACCCCAGCTGTATTGACTTGGACTCATTTTTTAGTGAGATCTGTTTTGCAGGGGACCGACAACCACACATTTGTAATCAAACCTTACATTTTAGTACCCAAAGTCCATTGAAATCATAGATTATGTTCTCATGCCAAAGAACCATTCTTATTTCTAGCTCTACCATCAATGGGTAATAAAGCACTCTAACTACCCATTATAAACACTACGCTTGAAAAAAACAAACCCTGGGTGAAAACCAGTGTTTGCAAGGAACTCTTTCCAAACTTTTAGTATATTGGTGTGAAAAAATGCAGCTTGCCTTGAGAAATGCACTGACACAATCCTCTGCTCTTCTGAGGAAGAGAGGGACATCTTCTTTGGTCTCATTTCAGAGAGGCAGTGAATTACAACAAAGGAAAATGCTTGTACTGGCTTCAAGTTACTCGCTGGAGATATCTACACACCCATGCAAGCAATTTGAAGGTGCGTTTATCATTAGAGAATGAGTTCATCTGCCAGCTCAGATGATCCAAAAGCCCTTTAGAGATGGCCATGGGTACACGGGCATGCCATGGGCCATTATGTGCACAGGCACATAATTTGATCCTGTTACCACTTTTGGGATGCATTAAACATACTTCAGATCAGCATGGATGCTATTCTGTTGGATTATTTAGCCCTTTCCCTTTAGGGACTAATATATATGATGTAACTCACCTCATTTGAATCCTAACACATTGCATGCTTAATGAGAAAAGGCACAGTATGTCAGAACCATACCAGATGAGGGCTTTCCTTCATTGGAAAACATTTGACCCTCATGTTTTCCATGGACATTTTGCAAATTTCCCATTCATTTAGGAGACTAGGTCCCATTTAAAAACTGACTCAAGTAGATCTGCACCGTGCAAGAACACACAGCGCACAGATAACAAAACCAGTACTGTCACCTATGGTGCAGAAACTTGTGTGAACACCAGCCCCAGTCTCCAGCATGCTACAACCAGGTCAACAAGGTGCAGCTCCGACCTGAGCTGGGGTAAAGCACAGATGAGATGCCGAGACTCCCGCTGCTGCTGAAGTGGCGTGCTTTCCTCTGTGTCAGGTGTAAGCTCATTGTTCTGTCTGCCATGATACAAGTTTATGCTTCTGAATTTCAGGGACGTGGTCTTAGAATCACTAGAATTTGCTTAAGCAAGTGTTACTTTTCTGCCTTAATCAGGCAATCTCTATTACTGCTTCAGCAACAGACATAGGGACTGAGTAAAGGAAGGAAAATGGAATTTAGCCCAGAGCCCTTTTAAATGCACTTCTACGTGTAATTTAATAGCTGTGTAAGAAATGTTAAAGTTAGTATAAAAATCTGGGGAATTTCAGGCCCAAACTGGGTTAGTTTTCTTCTTTTACCTTCTTTCCTCTTGAGAAGCTTGTTTTCTTTTTATTGCATTCCAATAACGAGAGACCATTTCACACAGGTACATCTGCAATATGTTACAGGCAGCATGGAATATTAAAACAACCTGTGCTACTGCTAGTGAAACTAATAAGGGAGTTAAGACTTTTCTCAGGCTGAGAGGAAAAAGGTGCCTATAGCAGGAACTCCATTAGCGAACTCCATTACTGAAGGGACTGCACTGAATGCTGAGGTCATTTCTAATTTAAGGTCCCATTTCAAATGGCAACTCTAATACTCAAAGAGGGGAGCTAGGCTAAGTGCTGGTGGTGGTGGCCAGGTAGTTCACATGAGGTTGTGTTTAGATATGGATCAGGGGTTTAAAACAAAATGGCATGTTAAGATAATAAAACTGAGGAGACTATAAAGCAGAGAGAGAGGAAGTATATAGATTAACCTTACTTACTTCATAAAGAGGGGCAAACCTGTCAACCCTAATCCTCTGAATCGACACGAGTGTGAAAGTTCACTTCCAGTGTTACTGAGTTCATGCTCAGCAAAGGATCATCTGTGAAATAGATTGTAAATCCAGGAGAGAGAGAACAGTTCAGTTGAGAAATGGAAAATTGAAAGGGGGAAAATGAGCAGAAGGAACAAAAAAGGGGAATGGGAAGAAAATGGAGAGAAGCCAAAGAAATAGAGAGGAAGAGCCAAATGGAAAAACAAATAGTTTCTTCTTTGGTTAAGGCTTAGGAATTCCTGCTCCACAGAAAAATTACCATTTCCAGATTTGATTTATTTTTTATTTCAAATTGGAAGGAAAAGTTAGAAAGACAAACAAAATGTATAATGGAATATATATTCTGGTCCTGGCCACCCACCTGCTTACCAGACTGTCTCCTAGCACAAATTCTGACAGAATCAACACATTCCACCAAAAGGTCACTGTCCATTGGACAGTGTCTCCACTGGAAATCCTCTGTCCGGCTATATAACTTCTCACTGCTTTTTTAAGCTGTATAGATACCCAAGGGGAGCTTGGCTTCAAGAATAATAACACAATACGGTATGCTAGTGCACATAATTTTCAGTTTAGATTTCAAAAGGGAAGTTACTAATGTGCAGTGGGTCTTTCCAAAGGACAGAAAAAGAAAATCTGTTTTATTGTTGTACCTCTACTGGTGGAGGAAGAGGGGGGAAAACATGGAGGAAGAGGACAAGACAGACTCATGCTCATGGAAATAATTTGTCTCTGTGTGTGAGAGGAAATTAGCTGAATTTATTCTGTGGCTCCACAAAATACTTATAGTTCCATATTTGGTTCTCCCACCCCCAGCTGTCCTAGACATTGTTATATTTATTGTAAGTTTGATGAACAACTACTAGTTCTTTGATGGTGGACTCAAGTCTCAGATAACGCACGCCATTGTAACTGGCTCCTACTCCACATTCCTCCCCCATGAAACTGGTACCTGACATGTTGGGAGAGCCATGACATCTTCCCAGTTTTTGATCCAAGGCAAAGTCATGTCTCTCTGCCACACCTAGTACCCTCACAGCACAGCTCTGGAAGGCTCTTCATGGCTGAAGACTGTGACCAGGTTCTTAAAATCACACTGTTTCTCCAGGGACAGTCAGGGTATGGAAATGACATAGTCAGGGTGGGAGAGAAGTAGTGGATATGGACAGAGGTGGCGATGGAACAAGTCTAAGGGAAGGGATGGGGTATCATTCCAAAAACAAGCTGGCTTTACCCAGGGGACATGTATGGGCAGTAGGAGACCAGGTGCAAGGAGGTCTGAAAATACAGATCAGGATCATTTGCAAATGGGGAGGAGTGAAAGGGGTTGGAGACCTGCAGATTGAAAAGTGGTGGAGGGTTGGGGTTGAAAAGGTGAGAAGAAGAGCACTGGGTGAGAAGAGGTGGGAACTTGTGGTGGGCAGGACTGAGAAATAACATAGGCCAGTTTACCGCCACCCAACATCTCACCACATGAGACTCTTTGTTCCTTTTTCTTTACTTCATTCCTGGTAATTAAGTCAAATCCAGCTGGTCTGCTTGATTTTAAATCTGCCAAATTTGCTACTCATGCCTGAGGTGTCCTAGAGCAGGGGAAAGGCCTGTGGCCTGAACCCCGTATTCAGAATCTGTGCCCTTATTATGTGGTTCATCAAAGTATATGTGCTTCCTCACATAACTCCATGCAGATGTGGTTGGTCTTGGGGAAATTTGTGCTAGTGTACATGAAACTAGAGGGAAAAAAAACATATCTATCTACAAAGAAGGTCACATTACTTTGACTTGGGAACTTATATGTCTACATCGGGGCCGCTGAAAGCAATCCAGGATCTGTGAATTCACTTGCACATATAAATGTTTGGCAGATGCATCAGAGAAAAACATGTGACTCCTCTATACATCATTAGTAGGTTAGTTTATCTAAGGTAAGGGACATAATACTGGCTAAGAAGGCCTTTCCATTATGTATCAGTTATTTGAAACTCATTTGAAAGCAATTCAGGTTTTAATTCAGACTCAGTGTTCATTTCCAATAAATTTATTTTCAATGCCCTTTGTATTTATGCTTCTTTCAGCCTGTTTTCCTTCCATTTGGCAATCTGCATATGCAAGTCTAGCTGTTAGTTTTTGGACCTGGTTGCTGCAATTGGAACTGGCTGAGGTCTTAAATTATGTTTGAGAGTTTGATCCCACTTGAATAAAATCAAAGAGTGCTTTCCATTAAATTTAACATGAACAACAGAGAAATCAGAAATGAGGAAATATTCTTAAAAATATCCAGGAAGTTCCACAGCTCAGAACTTTAGAAAATGCATACAGACAGGATGAAAAGATGGGATATAAAGCGGATTTATCAGAATCCAGGCTTTCAAATTAAATTAGTAGATATATTTCCATTAGCAGGACAAATTCTACACTTTAACACATATTCCTCCTTGCAAGTCTATTGCACTCTAATTTTTCACTATGTATCAGAACAAACTACAGTTTGTTAGGTTTGGTCTTCTTATAATTCCCTTTCTCACAGTTCTAGAACTTCTCAGGTGCCATCTCCAAAACAAGCATTTTTACACAGATAATGGATGTGTTCTGGGAAAATTGCCCCTCTATACTAACAGAACAAGTCAGAGACATCTTGAGACACACTAGTGAAATGCTGTTTGGTAGCATCCTGCTGATTTGCACAAAAAATAAAACCTCAAACCTTGGCTGATTCCCTTTGGATTTTTTGACCTTCAGTTGTGAAATCCCTGGAGGCAAAGATCCTCTCCTTCTAACTGTATGGAAACTCATTAGCCCAAAATAAATGCTACCATGAGCAAAGGACAATTTCGAAACTTTGTGAAGCTGCAAATATTAGGTGGCAAAACCTCTCCCTGTGGTGATGTGTGCTTTCTCACACAAATGGTCCCCCCAAAAGTTGGCTGGACTCCTGCTGAGAATAAATGTGTACCGTTGCAAATAAAAGCTGTGATTGAGGCCTTAAAGCTTTACTGTTAGCCAGCCAGACAATAATTCATTTGTACTTGATTTTTCATTAACTCCTTTTCTGCTGTTTAAGGGAATCTTCCCAGGGCTTTTTCTAGCTGTAGTAACTCTAAGATCTTTATCTTCCATGTGCTTTTCTTCTATATGAAGAGAAAAAATGAAACCACATGAAACCGGGCAATGCACCAGAAAACATTTATGAAATTTCTGGTGAAGTGTTTTGGCATTACTACATTACAATAACATACTATTTTCATTAACTTGAACAAACAAACCCAATAGATTATTAAAAAACAAAACTAGAAGAAAGTACAGATGCAGTGTAACTTTACAATATGACAATGCAGAGGACAGCTTTACCAGATTATTTACTGCTTCTCTTGACAAAGGAGAAGAGCTAACCCAAAAGCCATAGGCAGGATCTACAGCAAAGAACATGGGGGGAAATGCCAGATTATCTAGGTCTCACTGGTGACAGTAAATCAGCAAGATTTACAGCACTGTTAAGGATACAGCATTTGCAATCTTTTAACTGTCATCTTAATGACCATAAAGGTAACAGATGCTCAGCAGATCCCTGAGTTCCTTGAAGAGATAGGAATGTATTCCTCATTTATGCTCCTGCAAGCATGGACTAATAATTGGTCTAGATGCATTCTTCTCTCATTTCTTTCAGAAATTACATGGTTGCTTAATAGCATAGGAAGTATTTTGGTGTCATACAGCACACAAGACTGTATGCTCTGTGCAGCATTTGGAGAAACTTGCTAGAGTGACTGATCAGTCAAAACATCCTCCACTACTGAGCCGAATTTGAGTAATGTAGGTGGTGTCACACAAATCACTGCCATATGAAGAATTCACCTCAAACATAAGCAAACTATCTTGCACAGTAGAAGCAGTTAAGCCCAATTAATATTGCAGTTGAGGGAGACTATTTTATTGTACTTCTAAGGATAAATTTATCTTCAGGAAAGTACTGCAGGCTGATTTATATTGCAAAGACCTCTGTGCTTTGTTGCCTGTGCTTGGTAACACTCAGCTTTCTCAGGCCATCTCTTTGCAGGAACACACTGTGGGACATCATAGAAATATCCTAAATGTACATGGTCTCCTGGAGAAAGGACACAGCAAACAGGAGGTAGAAGAAAGAAGAATGAAGTAAGAAGCATCAGCTGCAGACAGCTCTGGTCCAAAGTCACAAAAGGAGAGGAACTAGAAAGAAGGATAACTAGGAGTTCAAAACTGTTTAGATGAAGGCTAATGTGCCAATTAAATGACAATCCAACTGTTCAGAGAGGAATGCCTCACAGTCCTGGATAAGGGAAGAAAAGAAACCCTGAGGGTTACAGCTCATCTGCTGTTATGTAATGGGCAATGTACCCACCTCAACCCTCCCAGTAAATTCTTTTCAGTGTTTTGAAAGACATTTATTTATGCTTGTTCAGAACATTGAGTCTCATGAGACAATTAAAAAAGTCTTACAGAGTGCTTCTAGAAGTCCAACAGCTATTTCAAATATGAAAGAACAAAGGGTAGGCTGGGATTCAGGGATCTCACAGAGTAAGAAAGCATTTACAGTAAAGGAAGAGCAAGTGGGTTGTGTTTGCTACATTAAAGCAGATTAATGTAGAAAGTTGTGAAAGAGTGAGGGGTTTTGTGTATTTTTTATTTCTTCTCATGTGAACTTGTACATCTGTTAGGCATTTCTGTACTAGTTTTTAAGTAGTGGTGCTATTTAAGATGGTAAGACATACAAATACCCCAAAGTGAACAAGTATGTTAACATATACCGCTGTTATGAAACTGGCATTTTCTGTGCTACGCCAAAGAATTACCATCCTTGTGGCATTTCCACTAATTCAGAAGGAATATAAATGTTGAAAATATTGTTTTATTTCTCATACAATAGAGATTTTTTTCTGTTTTAAACAGAAATGGTTTTAAGCTCACCACTGTGCTTTCATTCCAGTGGTTCCTCCTGGGCGAAGTCTTGTATCTTGTGGAATACCCTGATTTGATCCAACTCCAAGGAATAATTTCCCCATTCTTCTGCATGGAGGTATTTTGGAAGAGGTTTTTGTTTTTCTTTTAAATGCAGTCCTGCTGTTCCAGCTCATGTTTTATTTTCCCTATCTGCCCTTTAACTAATTACTGTGCTGCAGAGCCTGGTGATGCTTGACAAGGAGCTGAAGTGAGCTGATTATTGTGAAGGAAAAAAGGCTGACAACAGTAGACAATGCAAAAAAGGGTAATGCGTGGGGGTGAGAGGCAGAAAAAAGCCATGGGCAAACTTAATCACCAAAGTCCAGCACATTAGGTCCTCTGCCCTGTCTTTTCCAACCCAAAATGCATGCACTTTGCTCGGTTAACTTTAAGAAACCCTTACGATACTGTGAAAGAACAAAACCTGTCCCTTAAAACAGAGGTATTCCTTAGGCTCCTGAGTAGAGCTCTTGGACTCTGAATCCCACCTGTGCAAGCAGGATCCCTCTGCAGGGCCCCCACTATCCCACTAGGATGCCACATGGACTCTGGCCATCCATACCCTTACAGTCCTCACACTCCTCGCACCTGACTGGGACCCCTGCCTCGGGTGTATGTATTGCTCTTCACCCCATCCCTGGCATGGCATTCTGATGCTCAGCCCCCTGGTGTACTTGTCCCAAAAAGAATTAGAGAACCTTTTCACAAGGGTGAGATTCAGAGGCAAGTGTAAGAAGACTTGCCCAGTACTTACAAGCTTTATCAGGACTTGTGCTGTCTGTGGTGGGCTTCCATCCCAAAGGAAGAGCCTGCCAGCTGGTTATAGAGATGCACAGGGAAGCTCATCCTCCCCTGCTGAGGTTTTCATCTCTCAGCATTCATTTTGTCACCAGCTCAAGACTTCCAAAGGAAAGCCCTGAGCTCCTGCCTTCCTTATTAATGGGAAAAGACAGACACTTCTGCAGAGAAAATTGGCTCACCTGAGGTTGTGACAGATCTGAGCTGAGCTGTTGCCAAAGCTCCTAGAGCCATGGTTTTCCTTTAGCCTTTGCTCCCAACAGCTGGCAGGGAACAGGCAGCAGGGAACACAGGTCACAGGGTAATTGGCCTCTGCCAAACGAGTTGGAAGAAAGTGAGAGATTTTGTGATGGAAATTTTTCTGCTTCCCAGCCATTCCCCAAAAAAGTCAGGCCCTCCATGTGGAAAGTTTTATCTGTGAGCAGTCAATGAAGAAACATATCATTGGGTATGTTCTGATTTGGCTTTATTTGCAGTTGTTGTCCTGAAATGCAGCTTTTTTGAAAATTAATGGGAATACAGAGTTATAAGTCTGACATGGCCAGTGGGAGTGAAGAACTTAACTGTCTGAGCTTGCCTTTATGACTTGTACCTAAAACTCCGATAAGATATTGTGACACCTTTCATCTATTTGTCTGCTTCTACCATCCCCCACTTCCATCTGTGGACCAACAGATTTCTGGAAGTGAGAAATGCTCATCCTAACAAAAAAAAAAAAAAGACATCAGAAAGAAACTGGATTAATACTGAGAAGGGGATGATTATTTTTCAGAAGATGCTTGTGCTTGTCACAGTGGAATTAAGAAATCTTATTCCTCTCACTTGATATATGGCATATTCCTACTCCTCCACATCTGTCCGGATACATGCCTAAGCAGCACACTATCAAAGTGTCCTTAAGAGTAGCTCATCATTTGTGCACAAGTAACAGGATGATAAAGACTCCGTAATAATCATTTATTGTTTCTAATTTCCATCTGTATCCGGGTGTAATGTTCACAGATTCAAAAAGTTGGAACAGGCAGGTATTGGCTAAGTAGCCCACCTGGCTCCACTTATCTCCCTTTCAAATTAGAGGCAATGTAACCCAAACCCTCTCTCTTCTGCTTTTTAACATTTCACACAAACTCATTTGGGAAATTTATTGTGACTTTAAAAAGATCTGACTTTTTTATTTGGTGTAAGAACAGTCATACTGCAAGAACAGTACAGTACCTGTTAGCCAGATGGTACAGGAATAACACGCCAAAAGGTACCAGATTTCTTATTCAGAGTCTGCTGTGAAACATGCATATCAGATTCAGATGATATTAATGAAAAAAATAATGTTGGAAAAGTTACGAGCCATTATTCCATACAGAAATGGCATTTTTTCCTTTTTACAAGCACTCTTGAGTTAAATAAGCTTTGAACTTTCTGATCTTTCTGTTTGCGGGGCTTTGCTTATAACAGTCATGTAGCCAATATGACGACAAGTTTGGAACCAGTCCAGGTATTTTTAATCAGTGAGACCCTGTTGCAATGTATGAAACAGATTTAAACTGCTTTTGCCTTTACATGAACAAAATTTTCTCTAACTTAATATAAAATCAATGTAACCAACTGACCAAATTCCCAGAAAGTTTACTGCTCCTCAGCAGGCTTGTCTGCATTATAATTTTAATTGTCAGTCCTAATATGATCTCACAAGGGTTTTATGAAAACCAATTTAGTTTTAGAGATTGTAAATGGTGTGGCAGCTCTGTCAGCGTGAGCACTATCAAACTGCTCTACTATCATATCAAAATTAATATCCAGTTTTCTTTCTTGTTGGTATTAAACCAGACCAGATGTTTGCTCTGAGTTTTTAAACCCCTGGTAACAGTGTCAAACAGGATGAAAGTCATAGGGGAAAACAAGGCCAGCACCAGCACTTGGAGCCAGTTGGTTCCCACCCCACTTTGCTCCCTGCTGTGCTCCAATAAGCCATTCCTCCCACGGGGTTGTTTGCCTGCTCGTTCAGTTGTTTGTTTGTTTGGAGGGAACTGGGTTAGAGTAGCTCAACTTCAAATGAAAAACACATCCTAATCTAGTGGGACCTGCATTGGAAATTACACATCAGAGTATCCTGGCCATTTTTGATTTGCATGAAAGCCCGGCTGCTGGAGCTGTGCTTCAGTTAGGAGTTTCCAGACTTGCTGACAAAGTCGTGCCAGCAGAGCCCTAGCTGCCTCCAGAGATCTTCTTGGAAACAGCTTGTTTTGGTCATCTTGTGTAGTTCAAGGAACACTTTCTACTTTCCTAATTACAAGGGCTTATTTCTTTAGATGTGCCATCAGATCTTTCCAGGCCCACGCAGCAGCAAGGCTCACCATGTCTTCACCCACTCTGGCTTTTCTTCCCTTCACATTCATGGTGGCAATCCCAGGTGACATGATGGCATACATGGAGTCATTTCTTCTGATTGCAGGGTCACACTGAACCCAAGCTATAAGGAGGTTTCCTGCCATGGCTACAGGGTCGATAAAAAAAGATGACAAAGGTGAGGGGAAATTTGAAACTAGGAGCTTTCTCTTCAGGTAGACCTGCTCCAAGAGGTTTAATCCTTTCTCATGTCCCCATCTCTCAAATAATCCAGCACAACACTTCATGCACCAGTATGTGAATATCTCAAAACTTCCTTTCTCCTATGGAAGACCTTGGCATTCAGATCCAGAGACCTGACTCCCTGTTGGTGACACTGAGTCCCTGAAAGCCTCCTTTCACTGGAGCTTAAGCCCTTCGTGGGCAGGTGCCCCTCACCATGGGGTCTGACCAACCCCTCTCAGGTCCCTTCCTTCTCTCGCAAGCTCCACCCAAATGATGCTTGTTGGTCTTCAGCAACATTCACCTCCTGAGTGAAGTCACCACTGAGGAAGCAGCCTGTTGCAGGTGAGGCACACATGCGTGAAAGACTGTGAGGTGTTTAGGGCTACCATAACAAATAGAAGATGAAATGAATGCATAAACCTACCCAATGCCTCACTTAATAAAAAAGTTTACTTTAGTGATGGCAGAGGTACAGAAAGTAACTGCAAAACTTATCATAGCAGGAGGAAGTATGCAGCACTCCTGATCTCAGCTACCATTAAAGTCTGTGTAGGATGTTCTCACTATGAAACATGGAAAATTGTAATTCCTATGATTTTCCTGTTGATTTCAGTAAAGACAAAAGGATATCTCTAACTGTGAATTTATAGTGTCTTGCAAATTTAATACAGGCCACTTTAAACATGACCAAAGGAAAAACAAAAATCAAAAAGAGTGCTTTTCTAAGCTAAAATAATATTGACAAAATTTTCTTGGTTTTTTGCATTATTTTGAGTAGGTTTTCAAAGTAGAACTGTCAAAATGATGTAAAATATTTCATATACTAACTTTCTTCATATTTCATTGCAAACTTAAAAACAAGGGAAAAGAAAGAAACCATTTCAACAACATAAATTTAGCCTAAGTGCATATTTATTTTTTCAGCAAAATGGGTCATTGGCATAACCTGTGAACATTTCTTGGTTTGCCATGGTTTGATGAAAAATAGACATTAAACCCATATGATGAATATGCAAAATCATTTGAAACAGAAAGGAAAAAACATATCTGAGTGGGCTTTTTGTAACAAATTTAAACTATACACAATTTCAGTCAGAAAACTTGGAGGCAGCTTAATTTCTTTGAGCCATGAGACATAAAATTCCTCAGCAAAAGTAAATTGCTATTGCTCCATCAAACACATTGAAGCTAATTGACATCAGGTGAGGCTTTGGCCCCATTTTTGTCTCATAGGTAAATGAGATTCTTGGTGTTAAAGAGAACATTATTACTCCACAAATGCCACAGCACTGTTGCCCTAAACACTAACTTGCTTTTGTAATCTGTTCATTCCCAAATATTCCTTAGTCTAAATCAGGGTAAATAGAACAAAACTGTTGTTTTGTTTTCTAAGATTTTGAGGTGGTGCTCTTTATTGTTACCCTGAGCTTGCATAAATTCACGGTATCTGCTTGAATGTTGACTCCTGTCTGTAAATGTTGTCTGGTCACCAGCCTGATACTCTTCAATTTTTGTTAGAAGAAATAGATATATTTTTCAGAAGCTTGGTAGTTTAGCAATTTAAGTGTTTACAATTAACAAGTACCATCCTCTGCAGTTTCAGCATACAATAACAAGGTGGTTTAAAATAGCAACTTGTTTTATAATCTGTGAAAGCATGCTGTTGTCTTATTAGTTCACTGTTGTTCTGCAAATCTGTGTCATCTGCTACCACCTCACCTGCCCCCTCACAGTCCCTAACTCTTAGTTCTGGTTTCTAACATTTGCAAAATCATACAGAAAAGTAAAAATTATAAATTATAAACCGACTGTGAAGGCTTATTTTCCATGCACTGTGCTAATCCATACTCCAGTGGGGTGGACATTTCTTGGCTGCAGGCAGATGCTAAACTTCAAAGTGTGGCCCAGGTGCTGAGCTGTGTCTTGTGCTTGACAGCAGGCTGCTGACACAGAGGCTGCTGTAACCCATATCCCTAGTCATGCTTTGCACACTTTGCAGGCATCTGGGCCTTCATAACTGTATAAATCCCTGCTAGAATTTGTCACGTGCTAGGCTATGTGTGACCCCCAAGCTCTGCAGATTGTGTAGCCACACATTGGGCAGAGCAATAAGACACACATGACATAAAAATTATGGAGCTTTCCCTGGAGAGGCAATGGAAGGTAGTATCCTGGGGCCACAATTTTTGTGTATTCTGCAGTTCTAATGCCTGAGAAAACTGTCCTCAGCATGTGGACAAGACGCAGGACAACCCATGAACCTTAATTAAAGTAGTGCTTGCTGTCTTGCTTTCTACTGTCACCTCTGTTTCAGATGCCCAACATTTTGCTTGCCAATATAACTTTGCTCCCAGGTGCGTGATGAAGTGTGGAAGAGGAAGTGTAACTGAACTGCACTTTGCAGCCTTAAAAATCTTTAGTTATTCCCTTCCTTGCAGCCTTCTTTTCATTTCTGCTGTCTATGAAATTAATTTAGTCATAATGACTATGGCTTTTCTGACTCCATGTCACTCCTTCATGTGAACAAAACACTAAGTCCACAAGGTCCATAAGAGCTTTTCCTTCTTGCAGTTGGATCAGCTACTTCAGAATGAAGGCTTTATCCTATGTCTTATTTCCAGAATGCTGTGAAGTTACTGCAGCCCCATTAGCATTCATAACAGCAAGCTACCTGGGTATATAACCCACAGACGCATTTTTACGCAATCATTCTCTTTCCAGCATAAACCAAACTTTTTTGGAGTTCTGCTTTTTCCATATAGGCCACCTGCTGCAAGAACCCTCACAACTGGTAGTCAAATGATAGAAAATATTTTCTAGGGAGAAAAAGATTGGATCAAGAACGTTTAAGTAAATTGTCTCACTTTAGTTCTTCCATGGGAAGAAACCCATGGAGGGCTGCCAGGTGTAACAGAGGACAGAGAATATACATGGTCTCATCAAGCAGCAGTAGGAGTCCAAGCAGAAGTCTACAAGGCAAAAAATGCATTGTTAGGTGACTGAATTGCCCTTAATTTTTCAATTTTAATTTGATAAACAGATCCACTGAAATTCAGAACAGATAAGATAACTTCTATATTTACTCTTTGTGGAGACTTTAGCATGTTTGTGATGTGATGGTCAGTATCTGTAATATGCAGTAGCACCTTAAGTTTGCTACCCTGTGAAATACTCTCTAAATATTCAGTCTGGTGGCTTGCATTTCTTGAGAAAATTGGCAAGACTCGTTTCTGTTCTCACCTCTTTGTGAACATTTCTAATTTCTGCCTACATAGTTGTGGGGGTTGGGGTGTTGTCCCTTTTTGTTCTCTTTACCTATGGAATTTTGTCCCATTTGTTGTGGGGGAACCTGATGGCCGATACTTCAGAGTATTTGCAAGATAAAGACTTGCCAGGCCCAGGGGGGAAGGGGGAAGGGGCAGACAAAAAAAGGCCGTGGGCAGCGGGGAAATCACCCTTGCTCTGCAGCTGGAGCGGAGGACACACTCGGAGCTGTGGTGGCTTGGAGAAGGAGTTCACCGTAACCCAGGAGCTTCTTTTTTCCTGCTGCTGCTCCTGCTCGCCCCGCTGTGACGCCCTGCTGAGACTGTGGGAAGACCGGTGACCCATCTAATCCATCCCTGCACCAGAACTCCTGCATTCCATCTCAGAGTTCTTCCCTTCTCCTCAGAGGGCCCGTCGGAGCCATCTATGATGACAGACTGCCTATGGGGTTCGTGAAGCAAGGCCTCCCCCATCCCCCTCCCTGGCTTTTGCCGCGGGAGTCCCTGACTTTTTCTTTGTAGTTGTTGTTGTTGTTAATACCGTAGTTATTGTTCATTTGTATCTTGTTATACTCATTAGTAAAGGACTGTTATTCCTCCCCATATCTTGCCTGAAGGCCGCTTAATTTTAGTAATTCAGAGGGAGGCGGTTTCTAAGGGAGGCTTTCTGCCTTCCCCAGCAGATACCTGTCTTCAACCTCGGACAGATTTTGGCGCCCAACTGTGGGGCTGGAGGGCACTGAGAGGGCAAAGGAATAACAGTCCTTACATAACCTAATTTTTGTGTGCTGGATATAGGAATCGTGTTAAGTGACACCATGTGGTCTAGCTTAGCCATGTTTGCGCGGCACGTGGTGTCATATATATTTCTTCCATTCATAGCCCCTTTTCTAAA
>VXBU01019743.1:8154-46496 GCA_013400315.1 Bombycilla garrulus | reverse complement strand
GACAACACCCCAACTCCCCACAATAATCTGGTTTGGATTTCTTCTGTTTAGTATGGCATAAAAAACAAATATAATGATACTTAGAATTCTCATATGCTAATTACTATGTATACAGGCAGCATTTTACATTGCTTTTTACTGTCCATTAACATCTATCAACTCACTCTAGCTATGTACTGTGTACTAATCAGAAACAAAAGTTGCATGATGTCCAAATATTTTCATTTAAAAAAGGTAAAAATATAAACAAGCTAGGATGGGGCTTTAAATGCTCCATATCAAATCTGCAAAATAAATGCCTTTAGCTCACCCAATCTGACTCAGGAATTAGACCAGATTTAGAAGACAGTGCAATGTTCTATTCATAGCAGTATGACTGCACAATTAAAATATCTGAAGATTCAGCATTTAAGTAGCTCCTTAAAGGTATTTTTAAGCTTTTTCTTTGGAAGAAAAACCCAACTAAATATTGCAAAATAGATTCTGAATACATGTCAGTCCCATTCCATGACCAGTGTAATTGTGTCATGCATTTGACACATTGTTTCATGCATTTGACACCTCCAGTGTCAAGCTTTTGTGCCAGGAAATGTGACATTGCCATTATCATTTTAACTGAAGCTATAGATCATTGAGCTGCTATAACAGAACTATAGCTATTTCTAACTTTGTGGAATTGGGCCAATGCTTTTCTCAGAAATTAAGGTTAGAAAATGAAAAGAGCATTCATTTTACCTCCCTGGTCTCTTCCTGGAGAAGACTGAGAAAGTTAACAGTAAAGAAATTCATCAAGAATTCTTAAATACAAAGCACCATCTCTGGCTTAGGGAGTTCTTGATCCACAGACTGATTGATGATAGGAATATTTATGGGTGTATATATGTTCTCTCTTCCTTTTGTACTGTCTCCTCCACATCCATTTTTGGACATTGCCTGAGAAAGGATACGAGGTTAGATAAGACATTCAGTCTGACACTGAGAGGCCATTCTCATGTTTTGTGGTTCTTTATATATATTTGGAAGTCTGACAGCAAGACCTCATTTTTAAATAAAGTTAAAGGAGTGCTACAGATGTATGTGGTTTCTTTGAACCTACCGTAATTATTATTTCAAGATTTTGCCTTTGGTCTTATTTTTTACATTGTAATGCACCACACCTTTCAAGCACTTAAGCATTCAAAGAGCTGGTGAAGGCAGTTTGGTGGTGTTAGAAGGTAAATTAAAGCTCTGCTGAATGACTTACTTGGGTATTGGCTTTAGATGCTGTGTAAGGTGGCCATGCTGAATGGGCTCATTAACAACTCTGAGGCCAGTGTGCCTGAGAGATGGCACCAGGACAAGGAGATGTTTTATCTCTCTCTAGCAGTGTATGAAATGCTTATTGACTGGGCTGAACATTGAAAGTCAGGCCATTATAGGCAAATACAAGTTCATGGGCTTCATTCCGGCCTAAGATTCACAAAGATAAACATGTATATGCTAATTAATGCATCAGAATGTATTTAGGCCAAAAGTTAAAGAGAAAAGACTGAAAAAGGATTGAGCTACCCCTGATGCAGAATCAGAAGAAAGAAGGGGGAAAGAAAGGGTAGATAAAGTGTCACCCTAAATAATTTGTAATTTATTTTTATTTTACCACTTAATGAAACTGCATTTGAGAAAGCAGTTGTAGACTCTGATCTAAATTATATCAATTTGAGCTGAGTCACACAACTATCATTTTAAGTGAACTCTTGTCTCGTGGTTTTACAGACCTGCTGCATAACCCATTTTAAGTAATTCAAGATGCACCTTAGAAAATCCTTGGCCCAAGGGCAGAAAATTTTTGAAACATTTAAAATTAATGAAAAACAACAGAAAGATAAAGCTGCACAATGGGTCAGAAGCTAGATTTCTCTGAGCGTAGAAGGAAATGGTTTTAAAACAAGACTGTGCTTATCAAGGTTAAAAGGAAACAGCATTTTTCAGCATACAATATGAAGTCTGAGATGAGAGAGAGAATCAACAGGTAAAAATGTCTGGCAAGGCCAGATTACATGGTTAAGGAACACAAAGGTGTAGGAACAAATTTATGGGACAAGTAATGTTGGACACATGGTTAACGTTGCTTACTGAGGCTTTACCCCCAAGTCACTCTGTCCTCTTTAGGTCAGTGTGACTTTTATGATGGATTGTATAACTATCATAATATTTATACAAGAAACAACAGCGGCAATAACAACAACAGCTATAATAATACTAATACTAACACCTGTTCTTTTCTAAATTTTTCCAAATCACTTTTTTGTCCACTTCATTAGCCAATGATGAAAAAAACTGCTGAGTGCATAAAGAAAATTGCAATTGAATTTTGCCACAACTTCATCCTTCATCAAGACTGAAAGATCTGTGCTCCAGAAACTTTGATCAACAGACTTCAGGAAATCAAATTTGCTACTGTCTTGAAGTATGAAAAAAAACAGAAGCAAAGTGATGAAGCCCTATCAAGTAGCTATCATTCCTATGTAAACTTGAAAGGTATTGAATATGAATCTGAATTTTTGGTATTTCAAACTGAATCAGCAGAAACAACTAAATTTCTAACATCTAGACAACTGTAATTTCTAGTTGGAATTACTGAATATAAAATACATTTTTTGCCCATATCTTTCAATAAAATAACAGATTTTTACTCCTTCTTCTAATAAAAATTTTATCTGTTACAAAAAAGTAAGACAAAAAGTACACTCTAGTTAATGGAGACTTAAACCAGTGATAGTTAACCTGGATACAATTTATACAGTTATTATGATGCTTCTGAATTTCAAATCAAACTAAATATGTGTTCTGTTGAAAGCAAATCAAGCAACAAAAGTGAATCTGTTCTTAGTCATGAAACATGTACTATTTCTTCAGTTAAACATAACAGAAATTACTCTTGAAAAAAATCAGAACCTCTTCTGCGCTATTCTACTGACTCACCAATTCAGAACAAAAACACACCACGGGTGAACTCCAGCCTACTGGCTTCAAGAGCAAGATCAAGATCCTCTGTGATTCCTAAGGGTGCAAATTTATCTGATGTTTCAAGGTGCATGCAGAAGTGTTGTCATGGTTGCTGAAAGTCTCATTTTTCAAAGATCACAGATATTGAAATCTCCATTTCCCTTTCAATAACACAAAAGCAGGGAAGAGACTGGACTTAGGGATCACTTGGGGAATAATGAGGAAGGGGGAATTATCTTAAAACTACTTTAAATTTATAAGGAAGCTTTTAATTTTTTTTTCTTTGCCTAATAGTTTTAATGATTGTGGACAACATGCACCTTGCTTTATATATGACATAATACTATCTTGCATACTTTTTCTTTTATTAGGAATTCATGTACTAATGCTACATACAGCAGGTTTTTTCATAGTTTGTGCCTGAGACTATAACCAGAAAATTGTGCTTGTTCACTTGCACAAGGCAGACAGCTGGAAAATGCTGTCCTATCTTCGGAGTGAATTTGCACTAGGATATCCATATGTGCTATATATGTGCCTGGAAGGCTACTGATAAAAATGACTGATCATCGCAAAGATCTCTCCTTACTCATGGCTTTTTCAATGTAATTTCTGAACACATTCTACTGTTTACTTTAAGTTCAGAGAAAGACTTGAATCACAATGCTGAAGGAGAAAAAAAAAGCCAGGAGATAGATTTCAGAGCAACAGTTTTGTATTGAAGTTGTACTGTTACAGATGTCAATTTTTCTAGTTTTAACCGTCTCTCTCTTAACCCTAAATTAAATCTTGAGATACATACTGAAAGTTACTTCTGTTTAAGAACCCTAGACATCTGGGGTTCATTAAAAAAAAAAAGAAGCCCTTTACAACCTTCAGCGAAATAGAACATGGGGGAGATAGTGAGGGCAGCATTCAGAAGTCATTATCACAGTCACTGTGAAGAGAGTCCTCTCTTAACAGCTGTGGCAATTATGTGTAGCTAAAAGACTAAAACCCGGAAGCTCACTCTGATGACTGTGAAATCAAATATCATCCAAGTAAAAACCAAGAGTACAGCACAGAAAAGGTATCCAACTTGAGTATGATATGACAGAGAACACTAAAAATCTGTAATGTGCTTAAGCCATAAGAACTTTAACCTGATGCTGGAAAGAAGAAAATGAAATAATTTCTTAAATCCTTCTATGCAACACAGCTTACTTCTTGTGTTTATGCAGCAAGCTGGCCTTTCCAGAGATCTCTCCATGTAGCACCAGATAGCAGCGAGTATCACACATAGCAAAATGCCATAGCAGACTGCCATCTGATTAGAACTGTGCCATTTCATTTTCAATGTCTACTTTAGTTACAGATTAACAGAAATAATTTAAATAAGTGAAGGAGAAAATTAGTAGCTGGTAAAAGAAAGGTAAGGAAATTATAGGGAAACCACAGGACATGATTATACTACATGTTTTAGCTTTTGCATAGAGCTTGTCATTTTTATGTGAGAAGTCTCATCAAGACCAAATATACTTTCCAGATGTTATTAACTCGTTCAATGAAAAAACATAGATATTTAACTAAATTGTAAGTCAGCTCAAAGCCTCTGAAGTCAAGACTCAAATTCACATGGTAGGCATGATGAATAATGTGAGCTATTTGGAACAGTGGAATTATAATCTAATCTATTTAACTTTTATGGTTGCCACCTGGAACTCGTAATAAAGGCATGGGAATTCATAGTAAACAAAAGGGGTGGTAATACCTTTTCCCTTTCCTGCAAGAAATCTGATTCAAGATCTACTTTACCAGCAGATCCTTCCTGAATAGCACCCGTGTTTAATCTGCAATACATGAAACAGAAAAGATGGGTAGAATCCTTTGCAAAACTTAGAACAAAGAGCAAGTTCCAACAGCTCCTCCAGTCCTCCCTTTCACTTCCCAAAGGCCTATAAAAATCAGGTAACTGTTGCAATTTAATCTCTTTAGCAACATTTGATCCAGCAGGCAAAACAGTATTTTTGTTTTCCCATACCTAAATACATGCATTAAGTGCTATAAACACAATACTATAGAGCCCATTGTAAGGATGGGTAGATTCTACAGAAAAAGATCTGTGTCAGTCAGCAGTAAAAGCTTTCCTGAATTTCTTCCACCTGGCATTCACTGTAACCCTAGCCACTTCTCTATTAAGGCTCATAAACCCTTTTACTGGAAGTTTGAATAAGTGGAAAGGTTTCAGTATTAAAAATATGATTAAGAGCAGCAAGTCTTAGCACACCATCTGCAGTGATTACACTCAAATATTTATTATGTAACTTCAACTAAGGAATAATAAATGAGGTTTGCCAGAGAGCTGAGAAAAGTTCAGAGGAGAAAGCTATGTCAAGCAGCTTGTGACAATACAAAGAGACTATAGAAATATATGCATCCAAGGAGAGAGCTTTCAGGCAATGGAAGTTGATATATTCCATTCAGTCACTCTCAGTTTCATGAATACACACCGGATTGTTACATGAAAGGAAACTGCAGTTCTAGCAATTCTGTGTACTGCAATCCAGGCACATTTTCTGTCAAGGATGACCTCCTGAGCACCTTATTTTCATATCAATGCCCTGGATTCTCAATTATATACTTCATAATCACTTTGACATAATGAATACAGACTTCCTAGAATATTGTCTGATAGTTTGTGCTAAGAGCAAATCCCCAAAAACAGAATTCCTGGTCTCAAAAAGAGGCAGAGATTGCTCGTTTCTTTTTCTCTGTTTCTTAGAGGTCTGTTCTCAACTGTTAGACTTCACTTGCAGAGGCATCCAAGGACCAACAGCTATATTATGAATAGGTTCTCAAGTGTTATGTGGTGCTTCAGCTTGTCTCTTGTGCACACTAATACTGCTCTGCCACTGTTTATTCAGCAGTTGCCATTGTCTGATACAATGGGCCTGGGTTACCATTTATCAGACTTGTTCTTCCAGCTAGTCTACATTCCTGGTCCTTGCACTTCCAGGATCTGGAGATTCTTTATGAAGACACTTCCTGAGCCTGCCAAAGTGGCATGCTCCCCTCTTTGAAAACAATCATCACTTTCATAAATAAATGCAATTTAAATAATTAAGTAAATTTAAAACAGAAACAAATGCTTTGAAAAATATTTGATTAATAGCCCTGATATAATTATATTTTTCTTCCTATACTTCTTGATTCCAAGAAAATATCACCTTTCTACATTCTAGCTTGATTTCATTATGTCTTTTCCAAAATTTTCAAATTTGTAACTTTTGCCACTCTCTGCAAGTTCAGAGAGTAACAGAAGTAGCTTTAAGGAGTAGCTTTAAGGAGTTTAAGCATTCTGCACTGTGCATAAAATATGTGTAAAAATTATTCAAATGCAAAGAGTTAGAAATTAACAACAATAATTTAAAACACTTTATAACTAAAATGAAAAAGTAATTCAGCTAGCAAAATGTGTATTTTCTTAGGAAAATCTCTGATTAGCTTTTACAACTCTTCTCACAACCACATTTTTCATTTGTTTCATATGTATTCAGGCAGAAGTTCTCAAGTTCAGGTATGCTCAATAAACCAATTGTCATAAAGCTCCTGATTCATGCAGCCTTAATTGAGATAACCAGAAATAATCCTTTCTCTATCAGCTGGAGAGTAATGATGTACTGAACAGTATGACTGCCCTCTGCAGGTAGAACAGAAAATCACTGTAATTCTGGACCTTATTTGAGCCTGCATATTTAACAGGTCTATGCTAGTCCTCGTCAGCCTGCTCTGACATTGTCTGACAAATTATAAATGTTACAGTAGCATCTCCAGATAATGTTGATAGGCAGTTTTTAATCTCTTTTCACCAGTCACCAAGGCAGCCTGTGTCTATACTGCTGAATTAGACAGGAACAGAGCCAGATCAAGCCCTGGTGTGGTTTGACTGTACCAGCAACTAGTCTTTCCCATACCTTCTGTATAATGCTACCGACAGGTCTTTAGCAGTCGCAGGAGGTGTTGTGCAAACTTCCCTTAATTCTAAATATTTGCACACACAAAATTATGCCTAAAGACAGAGCAGTGCTTTATTTTGTGCAGGGGACATCAAAGGTCATTTGATGCATATTGCGGATATAACCAATTCTGTGTCATTTGGGCTCTAATCTAGAGACCAGTCCCCCCTCTCTAAACCCTCAATAACCTACTGCAAGAGCCAAGTTTTGAAATAATCAATACTGCATTTTCCTCAAGGGCCAATTTAGTGTGGAGGATGGCAAATGTTAGGTAGCACACAAGCACCAGGTGAAAAGAGCTTCCTGTCAAAGCTGTTATCAAAACGGATGCTAAACCACCAGGCTTGCACAGCCCAGCTCTGAGACTACTGCTGTCTTTGTCCAGAGGTTGCCAGAGGTTTCAGAGCCTGTGTCACAGCAATCTCCTATTCTTTACAGAAAAACAGCAGTCAGCAGCAATTGCATTCCTGAACTCCATGACCCTCAGCCCCATGAGCTCCATCTCAGCACATTCATGCTGGTTTTCTAACTGGCCAAGGCTACTGTGGATGAGATCAACAAAAATGTAAATATATGCACCCAGGTTAAAAGAAGGAAGACCTCATCCCTTAGCCAAAGATGAATGTGAATAAAACCGTTTGAAGACAATTATGAAATCAGAGAAGGAAAGAAGGTTTCAAACACGGTCTTCGCTGGAACAAGAAGACTGATGAACATCATGTCAAGCACCGTCATATGCAACAAGAGGAACAAAGCAACATAAGCACTAACACTCAAAACCAGAAAAAGATGACAGTGTGACAGAGAAAGATCTATGGCTATGTTTAACTTATTCACCATAATTTTTGTTATTTTCACAGGAGCTTCTGACCTCTTTCAGAAGAACATGCCCAAAATATCTTGCCTTGGGGTAGATTGACTCTAATGGATGGCCATGACTTCCGGTTAGAGCTGCAGCTCTAACTTCATGTGCAGAACAGAGTACTATATGTATTCAAAGACTCCAGATGTACAGAAAAATTACTTGCCTGTACTTGTCCCTAACTTTGCCATGGAAGTTCAGGTAATTCTTACAGTCCACAAAATCAGTACACACAACTACAATGCCTATCTGTTTACTAAAAACATGAATAAATTACCTCCTTCCTGTATTTGAGAAAACAAATAGTAGAATTCTACATAGAGGAGCCTCAGCTCCTTGCAGGGACTGCAAGGCTGCCAAGTTTCAAAGTACCTGAGCATAACATTCACAGAATCTGCAATATAGCATGGCAACAGGTTGTCACAGCCATAGACTGAGAGTTAGCAGGATGGCAGAGTATGTTGAATTTACTGCATTTTAACACAGGCCAATGCTTATTGTCTGAATACAACATTAACATTGGATTTTCTGATTTGCAGAAGGTTTTATGTTTAATGGAGTGTACAGAAAATTCCCAAGCCTCTTAAGATTACTATGTATCATTGTAGCTAAACTTCAGTTCAAGCAGAGAATTTTTCTGGTTTTTTTTGAAAAAGGTAATAACCACCATCTGCATCTACCATCACCCCTCCAAATATTATTACATTTGTACTTAAATCTATAAGACAAAGCAGTCTTCAATCTCATTCCAGTTATGAGAAAAAAACAGTGTTTAAAGACAAAGCATTTGAACTGAAATTAAGTAATATAATAAGAAAAAATTAAACCAAATAATTATTGCTAGAAAACAACCCAGTAATTGTTGGAACCCAGGAGGGTCCTATGACACCTTCGGCCAACCCAAAACCTGCTCAGGAGGCTTTTCAGCATTGCCAGAGGTGTCAGAGACCCTGGATTGATAATGAGAATGCCTGTGGCTCTGATTCTAATCCATGGAACAAGTTATCAACTTTGTATGAAGAATTTCAAGTCACAAAAGCTTAGATAGAAAAATAGTAGCAGTTATAAGTAAAAAGAAAAAAATTAAGTGTATGTCCAGGGGGGTTTGGGGTCCTTTACAGGGGGGTCTGAGGCACAAGATGGAGAATTTTTACACATGGCATGTTATCTTTTGTTCTTCTTCATAACCTCCATCTTCTTGGTGATGTTGGCACTTTTGGATTGGTTTGACACAGATCTGGACGTGGTGGTGTGAGGGGAATTGATTGGTAATTAATTATAGACATTAAATATGTAGTTGATAGTAGAAAAGAGTAGAGCTAACCCGGGGTGGACACAGTGTGTCTCTGGACGTGTTCTATGTCAACCCTGGCAGGGCAGAGAAATCTACTTTTGATAAGGAACTAATAAACTGCCTTGAGAACACGAACAAACTATTCCAGACTACTCTTTCAGCAAGGCGGGTTAGAAGACTGACTTTTCTGTACATTGTGAGGTCTCCCGGGACATCGGAGACCGTTGCAAGTCATGTTGGAGTCCAGGGTGTTCCCCTGGCTTCCTTGGACACCTTGGAACCCAGGCGGTGGGCTCGGAGGCCCAAGGTCCTTGTGGTTTTGATTTGAGTCCCTGAAAAAAATTACCACCATTACAGGAAGAATTACACATCACAAAAAATAAGCAGAGTATAAATTAGACGGTTAGAAGGTAGAAAACTGAATTTGTAAAATAGTTATGATAAGAAACTTAGAGCTAAGATGGAGGATTTTTGGGCGTGGTATATCTTTCCTTCTTCTTCCAGTCATCCATCTTTGAGTTAGGATAGCACTTCTGGATTGGTTTGAGAGAAAACTGGACAGTGGAATGTAAAGGTCATGTATTCAAAAGTAATTGTAAACATCAATTACATAATTTATAGTATAAAAGATAAGACCTGTCCTCTGGGCAGGCAGCTTGCTAGACAGACCTCTGTACCTCAGAGAAAAAAATCCCTTAGATAAGAAAGAATAAACAACCTTGAAAACCTCGGAAAACAGCTTCTGCGTCTTCTTCGGTGCTCAAGCTGGGAAGAAAAAACACAAATTCGAACCACCACCGAATGGCCTGCTGTGAGTGATCTCAAGTTCAAAGAGACTCCACAGACAGCGACAAGTAAGAATTCAGAGACAGAATCCCATTACCTGTTGGATATTCTGTTCTTCCATCCTTATTCATAGTTTCATTTAATGAAGAAATGTGTGTAATAGCCATTCTATAAACAAGAAAACCAAACCCAAACAAATAAAACAAACAAAAATGAAATGAAAATGCACCACTCAGTTCTGATGCAACTAATTTTCAAGCACCATCTGGTAGTCTCCTTCTAAAACAACCATATTTCCCAATAATTGATGGTAAGACCTGGATAATCATCAGGTCTGTATTGACTTATCTGTTACACATTTATTAAAAGCTCCCACGAGTCCTGCATTAGCATCATAGGAGCTGAACAGCAGAATTCATGTAATCACTGTAGAGGGGATGTGTTGGGAAGTTTAAAATGCCTGAAGTTACAAACGCATTCTGAATCCCTGGGTTACATCTGACTAAAGAACAAGAACAATGTTGGGGTTTTTATTTTTGTTGTGGGGTTTTTTTTGTTTGTTTGTTTGTTGTTTGGGGGGTTTTGTTTGTTTGTTTGTTGTTTGGGGTTTTTGTTTGTTTGTTTGGGGTTTTTTTTGTTTTATTTTGGGTTTTTTTGCTCTAGTTTTGAAAGAGTTAACCATCAGCTGAGAGTACTTGCAAGTTTTCAATTAAGTTCCCTACTCAGTTCCAGGAGTCTCCTCTTTTGATGTCCTACTAAAATCTCAGAATGTTTTTCTTGTTGCATTCGGCTTTAGTTCCAAGATATAAGCCCTTTTTGAAGCACCCTACAAGTTTCAGAGTCTTCCAAGGTAAAAAAATTACAATGGACTATCCATCTAAGGAAGAACTGCACTCTAATTAAAGAAGGTGGGAACAGACTACCAGTAATGATTTGACGTAGCATGCAACAGAACCCAGAAAATATTTTCAAATAAATTCTATTCTAAGAAGTCCAGACTTCTTTATTCTACAGATTCAGTTATGAGTGTATTAGAGGAAATAGTATTCCTATCTATTATACCTATCTATTATTCCTGTCTATTTTCTATTGCATTTTGAATGCTTACATTGATTTCCTAGTTCAGCTGGTGTTTAATAGCAGCAGAAGCTGCCAAAGTGAAAGATTTGTTTCAAGTTTCCTTGCATCTTTCTGCATTCCTAAAAGGGCACTTTTAGGCAATGGTTACAGTGAATGTCAGAGTAGACAGAAGTGACTAAATCAATCCCAGATGCTCAAATTAGTTTACAGCAAGCCGAATTAATATCTTTCTGTTGGGATTCTTAGGCAATACAAGATTGGATATTCACAGAAAGTAGACAAAAATATTCATCCTTTATTTAAAATAACAAGCTTTCTCTGACATGCTACCTTTATTTTTCGTGCACATGAAATGAAAAGTGTTCCCTTGTTCAGTTTCACAGTGAGTAACTTCTCCGTAAGTACAATGGCATGGGTCTTCGGAGCACCTGCAGATCCGCAGCTATGCCATTCCCTCTGTTCAAGCTTCTCACACACTCTACCTACAAGGTCACAATACTGATCCAGCTTACTCACTCTCATGGACTTTTCATATCGCAGTGCCCTGCAAACCACTTCATGCAATAGACTAGAAACATGGCTCTGAACGGAGACACTGCAAGGAAGAAATGTACCTTTTGCGAGGGATTTCCATTGCTTTTGTAGCTGAGCCTAAGAAAATTGACAATGCTACATACCTCTATGGTCTAGATCCCCTTCCTTTCTCCCCACAGGCTGGTTTAAGACTGCTGCAGCCACATGCTTTTCCCACAGCTGGGACAAGCTTCACAGAACCCACCAGCAATAATCTGACATGCCATCAATTCTGTATTTGCATTTCACCACCAAGGCCTACGCTTCTTTCATAATGGATTAAATTACATCTGATTTCTGAAAGACTGAAAATGTTAATTATCCTGCGTTAACTGGGTAACTATGCACTTGTCCCACCTTTCCAGGAAGGCTTCATGGTGGTTATGAAGTTCCTGGAAGGACTAGCACACTACAGACTGTTCTTGGATAATAAGGTTTCTGCTCAAAATGAGCTATATAATAATCTTTTTGAATAGTTTAAGAATTACTGTCCTCTCAGACAGGGTGATATTCCATTCCACTGCCCAGTCATTAAATGGGAACAGATTTAATATATACTGTCAAGCAAATGAATGGGAATCTGAGAACACCATTTGTCTCCCACTGCAGGCTAACTAGCACTGTTACAAAAGTTTGGTGCCAACATACAGAATGCCACTAATTTAAAATTATGAAAAACACTGTGTTATGGTATTGTTTTATATACTACCTCCTTCAGAATTTAATTTCAGGCATCTATCTCTTTAGGAATTTCTCTCTTCTCTGGAAGACAGCTAAATACATAGCTCAGGAAAGATAATAATCCTTTTGTGAAAACTCCTGTTATTTTAAGATGTCTATTATTCTATAGTAGGCTGATGATAAGAATATTAATGTAAAAAAATAGAAAGATTTTTGCACTTCACACTTCAGAACACTAAGCCGTGATATAAAAGGACCTGATTCAAAAGACAGACAATCCTTTCTGTGAAAAAATAAACAAAAGACAAACTAGAAAAAGAAAGAGCAAAGACCAAATAAGCAGAAGTGAATTAATGTGACCAGACCATTTTTTGCATGTGATCATATTTTATCATTCCTTTTTTTTTTTTTTTTTAATGTGAATGCCTAGTCAAGTGACTTCTTCAGTCAAACAGCTTGGGAAGATATTTGTATGACACTTCTCAGTAAAGCATCTCTTGCAATATGATAGAAAAAAACCTGAAACTTACTTGCTGAAGTTCATTAGAAACATTCCTTTACGGAAAGGTATGGTGAAAGGAAAAAAATCAGTACTCAGTATAAGGGAATGAGTTTTAAATATACATTCTTGTAATAATGTAATTTTGTTGTCCTGTAGGGTATGTCCCATTTTTTTTCCAACCAGCTGAAGCTTTAAAATATTTGTCTTTTGTCCTCAAAGCTATCTTGCCAGATGGATTGATATGAAAGATGGCCAAAATTAGGCAGCTGTCACTCCATCAAATGTCATATGACCCCAGCTATGCCGCCTTTGATGAGTTAACTATTGTTCCACAAAGGCCAGAACTGCCATGTGTTTGAACATGTTCTACATAATAGACAAGGTACTGCTTTTTCACAAGAGTTTTCATGCAGCACTGCAAAAACTAGAATAACTACTAACCACTTTGACTACTAGTAAGGCATGTGACACCCACATCAGTTTCTGAAGAGCCACAAAATGCAATGAACCAAACATTGAAAAGACACCTTCTAAACCCTTTTTCCCCCAAATATAACTAATTATAGAAGCAAAGGACCCTCTGTCACCCAGTGACATATTTGTGTTACCCACTGATGACTGCAACAAGATATACTGATAGAGAAACAGCAAAACATGGCCATAGTACAATAACTACTGCTTATGTTACTGGCACCTAGGAGGCCCTGTCGTCAATCAGAAGCCACTGTGCTAAGCAGGGTATGAATGCAAAGAAAAAAATGAGACAGCCCCTGCCTTTAGAAACAAAAGTCCCAAGAGGTGATTATGACACCGTGCCATGCAATCTCAGGCAGGTGCTCTTGGCAAGCCAGCAAATCACCACTGTCACCCTTCCTGCCTCCACCGAGACAAAGGAGTGCTGAATAGTCTGCAAAGTGTGCTGCTTGTGGCACACATAAGCTACTAATTGAAAGATAATTTACATGACCCCATCTCAATGCAGGTTTTACAGAATGATGTCTGTCATTTATTCCTACAGTGTCTAATAGTAATTTTCACTTGTTTCTTTCTTTGTCTTCAGTTCATTACTTCTGTATTTGTATTAATACAGTAAGTCCATGAATCTTTCTGGGAATTTCCAGTGTTTAGTGGATAATGTCTCTTTTAGGAAATCACATGTGAAAATTCAGACCTTCCTAAACTTTTCTTGAATGCAACTTTAGAATTCCATACAGCAGCTATAGCTTTTCCACATAGTATTGTCTTATGAAGTATCTAGAATCAACATTTAGGAGAGAACAGAAAGATAAGCAGAAGGAGGAATAACCATATAGTCTACTTTCTCTCCATGAAGAGTTTTGATTCATGTACTAAGCATGTACCTGAATTTCAACTTCTCCAATAGCACCCTGAATGACAGAAACTGGAAAGCTTCTACTTATTTCTTTCACTGGCCTGAATTCAAATCTTGAATGTTATAGAATTTACATCAATTCTTAAAAAAAAATAAATACAAAACACAAGAATTGCTTTTAAAACTAGATCTCCATATAATAGAACTACTAAAAAAGTGTAATTCTTCTGTGCATGTTTGAATTGTTCAATCTCATGTTTTGCACTCCCAATACATTTGGTTACTCTGCCACTTCTATTACTTTCTCCCTTTTACCTCATGTTCTCACCAGACTCCCAATAAATCCTCACACTACTTTTTAAGTGAGTCACAAATGCTAAATAGAGTATTTAGTAAATAAACATCCTTTCCCAATAGACGCAGAAAATATACATAATGTATATATGTTTTATGAGATATAAAGATTTTGCATGTGAAAAAGATATAGAAACATTTAGCAAACCTGAGGCATTTTATTCCTCCCTCCAGAGCGAAACTAGAGGAGGAAGGAGAATTCTCTGGGAAGTCTCAGGAAGTACAAGGTGTCTGGTCATCTACAAACCTTCAGGAGGAAGTATTTTCTGAATGCTCAGAATTCTGTGATTGATAAGAAGCACTCTGCTCTAGAAAGTGATAAACTGTCTGCTTAGCTTCTGTGAGAATGGCAATTGTACATCGGGTGTCCTGAAATGCCTTCTCACCTGGAGAGAGGAACTTGGAGAAATAGTGAGTCACACTACCAGCTTTTGATGTGAAAATCCTGCCAGCAAGTGCTTGCAGAACATTCTTCTCCCTCCACGCACTCTGTGAAGTTCTGTCACTACTGAGCATTTGGACCTGGGGATATTGCTACTCCCAGCACACCTCTGCTTGAAGTACTAAGATTGTGGTGAGATCCTGTACATGCTGAGAGGAGTGAGAGTTTCCCAACGGATTTTACAATTTTATTTTGGGCAGTCTTAAGTGTTTGCAAAAAACAATGGTTATCAAAACTTTTGTTATGATGTATTATCTTTCTGTATTTGGTCCTCCTAGATTGTAAGAAAGGATTCACCAGATTGCTACTATTTGTCATTTCAATAAAGGTAGCTGCACTATGTAATATTGGAAAGGAAGGAACCATAGGTTTTATAAAGCCATTAGGCAAATAGCAGTTAACTTTAAATTCTGGCATCCATGACACCCAACTTCCCATTTTCAATATATTTATGGCTGGAAGAGCCCCGTCATCACCTGGGAAATTCACGAATGTAAACCACTCAGCATATGATTACATGCATTCCATTAGTTTTGGGAAAAGAAACTTCTAAGAGCAAGAGAAGCTTTAGCACCAATGGAAACATTTAACTGACCATTACTACTTCAGACTTTACACTTCAAAAATTAAAAAGAACAGTGAAAAAAAAATCTTTACATTTTCATTTATAAAGTAGAAAAGCATAGAAAGACTCATCCTTCATAAAGGACATGCAAACATGATTTAATAACAACACAGCCTCAGTAGAATGAGATGGAAATTATTCCACTGACACTCTATAGCAAAGATAATTATAATTAATACCTGAAGCANAAAAAAAATCAGAAAAAAAAAGAACAACCAAGCATTATAATTGATCAAAAAGATCTCGTTAGCTGTCACAAGGAAATATTATTTGGGTTTAACTCCATTTGGCATAGAAGAAAGTGAATTTATTCAATAACTATTCACCCACAGCTAAGACAAAATCAGCTATTACTGAATCTAAACTGGTGATAAATATTCTCTGTGAACAGTATCAGGTACCTGGAAAACAAATACCTCAAAGTTGACACTATGTAGAGAAATGAAAGCAGAGTAATACTCACGCTTCTCTCTAATTGCTTTATAACTTAAAAAATCCCAAAAAAACAACAACAAAAAAAAATAACCCCAAAACAAAACTAAAGAAACAACAAAAAAAAACCCCAGTAATATTTAAAACATTTTGGAAGCTCTACTTTTAAAAAGAGTGTTATTCTTACAAGTATTATCACCATCTCGTGACCCTTGCTTACGTATTTGCTCAGCTGGAAGTCTTGAATCACATAGCTTTGTCATGCAAGATGAAAACAAAACCCATTCCCATTAAGCAGCATAAAAATGAAGTAGCATTAGGCATCTAGTTAGCATGAGGAACTACATGGATCACAATAATGCAAAAAATTAACTGAAGTACACATTTTGATTTAGTAACTAAACATTTTATAAAGGACAGCATTGATATGACTGAGAATACTCATATTACTCAACCTCAAATTCCTCCTATTCGATAGGCATGTGAGTCTATTTTAATATATACTTATGTATATATGTATATTTATACACATACATATATATATGAATCCTGGATGTAAATGAATTTTGGAAAACATAACAAATCACCAAAATCTGACAAACCATGACAAAACCATTAGTCATATACTGAAAAGAAACAGAGGACTAGAATGCTAATCAGGTTTAGAATGTTAGTTTCAATTCAGTTTCAGAAAAAAATTAATAATATTTTAAATGTAAGAATTGAGCTGCAATGTAATTTCCTTCTTTGTCAATCTTGAAATTTTTACAAAGACTGCCTAGTCCAATATTTTTTAATCCACTCATGTGGATTTATTTGTGCAATATCTTTCAATTACAAGACCACATATCGTAACAGTTACAATTAAATTGTATTAGTTACAGTTCAGTCAGAATACAAAATTTCCCTTGACTCAAGATCCAGTAAAAGGGAAGCTTTCAGCTCTAAAGGACAGTTACTGCAAAATCAAAGACAGAATCAATAAGGGTCTCTCGATTTAATAGCAGAAATGTAATACACAGAGATCCACACATTTTTCTCAGGACTTCAAAAAAACCCATACTATAGTGGGCTAATATATATACATGAAAGATTATAAAATTAAGAAAAAGTAAGTTAAATCAATTAAACATGGGAAAGGCTTATATTTTAAAACATGTAATACATAGCATTTAAACAGCATTGCAGACTAAGTTTAAAAAATGTAACCTTTTTTGGTAGGCTTGCAAGCTATTCAAGTAAGGTCTGCTGAAAGGCATCTCTGAGATTTTGTGTTTCAAAAGTCAAAACTGAAGTCTTACCTGAAAAAGGATGGCAGCATAAAATCAAGTATGTAAATACAGTTATACAGTTTAAAATCCTTAGTACATCTCAAAACACAATCTTTGTTCCACTCTCCTTTAAACTGGCATGTATGGCTCACTATGAGATGTGCCTGATCTAGTCTGGAGGTTGGTGAGCACCTATGGTAGAAGCGTGTTGTTGTGTAAGGAAACATTACCAGAGGAGCAGTAGAACATTTCTTTTCCATGGCTACATTCCTGGGGATGTAAGACAGTCATAACAAACCCAACTGCCATCACCATCACACCAAGAACAAGAATCAGGCAGGATATGAGGTTATCTGAATGGTTCCACCGCTCCTTGGACAGCCTTAGATAACATGCTGATGGGATGATAAAAACAAGAGGGGTAGCACTCAGAACTCCCTGTGTGTGGGAAAGAGCAATAGAAAAAAAAACTCAGAAGCATGTTTATTTAGATGTGAAAAACGAAAACCTAAATTTTTAAACAGTTGTCATTAGACTGATGCAACAGTCAAAACAGAGGATGAAGTCCTTTTCCCATGTTGCTATACAGAAATCTCCTTCTTCAAAGTCCCAAATACATGCGAAAAACATCTGTTAAACTATTCAAATTAATTAAGACTTATTTAAATGTTTTTGCTTAGCTGATACAGAATAATATTTTAACAATGCAAGAAGTATTACATCTTATTACTCAAAGTTTTTCAGCTTATGAGATAAAGTACAAACAGTTCTTCAATACTTGAACTGAATTAAAATAGTTAAGATAATTCCATGGAGGAGTCTAGATATACCACTGCCTTTAAAAGGACCAAATTTTTTTGAAAAGTAGAAGCATCATGTAGCAGCTCAAAGGATTCTGATGAGTTTTGACATTTATAACCTGATTTAGGTTGACTTCCCTATGAAAGCAAAGCTTCTTTTGACAGAGTAGAACCTTTCTTCTCACAAAAAATTCAGTTCCTCTTCAAATGCTCTTAGAAAGGGACAAAAAAGTACTTTTAAAAATTCTTTTTATAGTAAAGCCACTTCAGATTAGCATTTGAGTTATATGCCAAAAGGGAGCAATTTTATGTAGAAATTCTGAATATTTATTTGTTACATACTTAACAAACACTGTTTCAATTTAATTATGGCAACTAAGTAATAACTTTACATCATCATTTGTACAAAAGTTCCAATATTTGTACAGTAGAACCTGTTAACAGTGATCAGTATCGACATCAGATATAGGTACAAGCACAAAGTACCTTCTCCATGAAAATTAAGATTTAGGTCTGTGAAGTAACACAAACCAGCATCCCAGTAAAACAAAAAAAAAAAAAAAAAGGCAAGCAAAGGCCATTTGCCTCCCGTATGACCCAATAGTTTCCCTGGGGAATTACCACCAGGCAAACACAATGGCTTCTGTTTTGTTCCAAAACCAGAAAGCAGGGTCAGAGAAATAGTATCAAATCCTATCTGTGGTGAAAAGCCAAAAGACAGCTCTTCTGCTGGACAGAAAGCCAGCTGAAAAAACAGATCACCTTCATCACATGTAAATACTCAATCTATTAATTTTTTCCTACTGCTAGATTCAAGACTGAACAATCTTTCTGAGCACAATTGTGACATCCTACAGCTGTATTGTCAAATTCTCTCTTAAAAAGGAAAAGAAAAAAAAAAAACCCAAAAGATAGGAGCTACCCATGCAAATGCCTGGCTGTCAACTTCTATCTGTAACTGAACAAAGATATGAGCTTGAGTACTGACTAATTGCTTAGAAAAGAAACCCACTGCATTGATGGAATGCTTGCTTTTGAGAGAATTGTGTATTTCCAGTGACCATCTTTGCTGTCTAGCTACAACTGGTTCTTTCTTTCTACCTCCTCTTCATTTCTTTGCCCCTTTGGCACAAGGCAGCCACTAGAATATGCCCCAGTGTTTAACAGTTTGCCAACTTCAATAGAAGCAGGGAGTGGAGAAATAAACGCTACATTCAGTACCACGATACAGTTTGGATGAGTATTTTAGTGATTTCTGCTGTGACTTAAACACATTTGTAAGTCATAGATACTTGCCTTACCTACAAAACTATTCTAAAACCCTCCCCCCCCCAACCATATGAATTTTACTTCTTGGAACTTCCTTTCACCTTTAGTTATCTGTTTTTGAAGCAGTAATTCCTTCTTCTAACACTACTACTGACTATTTCAAATTATGTAAGATTTTCAGCAGAGCTGTGGCTTTTCCCAAGTTCGGATTTTTTAAGTGATTAAATAAAAGAGTACACAGGTTCACTTACATTCAACTCTAAAACTATTCCAAGGCAATCATACACTAATGATACACCAGCTGCCACAGCAATGATTATGACTGTCACAGCAACATGGAAAACTGTTGAGAGGTTCCCACGGAAAAACACATTGGCAATCACCTGAAACAGAACCACAATTTTAAACCTTGATTTTTTTCTTTGTATGCTATCAAACAGCTTACTCCAAACCTTCGAACCTTAGGAAACTAAGGGAATACATCAGAATACACTAGCTGAATTTTACTTATCTTGCTTCAAGAGAACATCTTCATCTCCTCCCAAAAATAATTCATAACAATCATTACTAAAATTGCAAAACATGTGCCAAATTGAGTTAGTTACACCTGTAGGATTTTAAGATTTACTTTTTTCTCATCTGCCCATTACAGAATAAATCCACTTACAATTATTTATTGAATTGATGGATTTCCTAGGTGGAGATATTTCTAAAAATCAAAACTATTAAGAATGAAAGGTTATGTCTTTTTGGCTACTCTCAACACAGTAACAACAGTGTCATATATGCCAAACTTGGAATTTTAGGCAGTCCTGATATTATTAAGTAATTATTAATAAAATGTTGACTAATACTATAATAAATGTAAAACTACATTATATGGCCAGTGTCTTAACATACAACTAGTCCCCATAGTCATTGCAAGTAGCAGGATAAAATATGCTGCCATTTATCACAGATCAACCATAAACTTCAGCTACTATATATATTAATAATGTGAGAATATTATTAATATATAACAACAGTGTTAAAAGGAAAATGTAATGAATTCTTACCTCTCTGGTCACAAAACATTCAAGGGGGAAGGTCAGAATTACAGTAACTCCATAACAAAACCTTCCAAATGTAGCAAGGTTATCATCTCCACAGTAGTTTTCAAATATATCTCCTGAGGTATAGCAAAATACCAATTAGCTTGAACTTCACATCATTTACCTATATTTGCAACTTGAAGTGCAAGTTACTGGAGTAACAGAGATTTTCTGATCCTCTCATCTGACATGTAACTAGAAACTAGTTACAGTCACAAGTTACGTCCAGGAGCAACATTCAGTTTATCTTGCTGGTAGCAGAGTTTTCACCTCCAGTAGCATTTATCTTCAAAAAATATTTTAAAATATACATATCAGAGTTTGTTATCTGTTATCTTCCCCATAACATAGATTTTTGTATGAGATGCCGGTGGTTTGATTAAATAAATATCTTACAGATTCGGAAAGACAGCTTACATGTAAAAGATAAATTTTCCCTAGAACAACACTTACATAAAAAAAGGTAAGAGCTACCTGAGAAGAACAGCATTTCCCTGATAATATGTAATCACACTAATAAGCTGTAGAGAAGAACGCAAGTATTCTGACCCTAAAAGCCCATTAAAAACATATGGGTTATTACCAGCAAATCTTTATATCTAAAACGAAAAGCATCACTATAAAATTCAAATCATCTTGCTTGGTGTTTACCACAAAGAATCTGTAATAATGATCTCTGAAGCACAAGGGACAATGCAAGACAGTGACCAGATGATCTACCAGTTCTCTTCTATGTGATCACGATTTCCTACTTTACTGATCACAATGGCACTGAAGAAACAATAAGGTGTACTTTAAACAGCCATAAGATTTTGACAGGGGAGACAGAAGGTGAGATGAAACCTGCTAACACAAGAGTCATAAGCTGAGGAGAAGCTACAGGCAGAGCTTTCTGTACCTGAAAGTTCTCAGCCAGTCTACATTCAGTCTCGGACAGTGACTTACCCTGCTAGAGTAAGCACTGGAGGCAGGACAAAAGGACAGATAAACCAGGAGTCCCCATCCACAATTTCTCTGTCCTCAACTAAATGCTGCTGTTCATCAATAAAGGAAGAAGCTTGGAAGCTCCCTCCTACAATTCAGAATGTCACTATCAAGTAATAGAAAACATGCTTGCTTATGAAATGCGCATTTTCCCTAAGAAAGTAATGCACTGAAACCAATTTATACCTTGTTCTTAAGAGCATACCTTTTTCACTTCAACAAAATAATGTTAAATAGCATGATGCAACATTGATTATATATATTTATGTGTATTCATATACCCACAGAGGGGACAGTAGGATTAGTAACACCAGAACAGCTGTTGCAAAGATAGGAAACACCTCTAGGCTGCTGTATTAGTACAGACAGGAAAAAATGTAAGAAAATATACACAGATACATTCCAGATATTATGCAGGAAATTTTTGTTCTTACTGCTCTCTGCTGCTAGACCATGTGGATAAATCATAGCTGTGTAGTCTTCAAAGTGTTTTAATGATGGAAGTACTCAAAGGGGACTCCACTGGTAAAGCTTATGCTTAAGAATCTGACAGCTATTAGCATGTAGCTAGTTTTGGATCTGTTTTGGCTGTTGGGTAACTATGAGGAATGTCCTAATTCTGCTGAAATTGATTTTTGCATTTTTACAGTCACCAAGATGTTTACAGAAAAAAATCAGACAGAAAGGCAGAAATTTAAGGTCTATAGCAAGCACCAAAACTGAGGGATCAAGCAGTTTACCTTCTGTGTATCCTGTAAAAGTCATATATCCAGAGGCAGCGAACACTACGCTGATGACAAGAGCAAGGGCCACAGACATATGTGTGACTTGAGACCAATTCTTTAATGTGGGTTCTTCCAGAGACCCATATATTAAAAAGCTGTTATGATGGCAGATGAATGCTGAAACACATGTGACAGTTAAAGCAAATGTATGAATTCATGCATAAATGCATAGAGACACAACACAGTTTGAATCCACTCATTATTAAATGCAAACATTAATCCTGCAATGAGTGGCAAAGATAATTGGCATTAACCTTTGCTTGCTTAGTTGATTTGATGAAGGTTTATATTAATCTTGAGATGATTCTGATTACATTATCCCTAAATGCTATGCCATTTTCCACCCTCCACATCTCCATGCCACAGCTATTTCCTCTTCCTGCTCTTCTTTTACTTAAGAACCCAGCAGCGGACTTGAGAAGTTTTTTTAAAATCTATAGAGCCATTTGCTACTTTCAGACTTCAAATGGCATCCATTTTAGGCAGCAGCAATTATTGGGAGGTCTCAGATTATCACAATGTTAACAGGAAATAATATACCAGATCCTGCAGACAGGAACAGATTTCAAAATGAGGACTTTTCTGTTAGAGGTTACCCAAGGGAATGCAGAATGATCCTAGCCCCCTCAGTTTATCAGTCAGATGAACCCACTAATGCAGGGGCTTTAGGATGACCTGTGGAGGTGAGCTGGGCTCACCGTGCACACTGTCTCTGCTGTAGTGGCAAGCCTCTAGGGCCAAATGGACAATGGATGAGGTTAATGACAATAACAATGACATTTATATGGATCATTCCGTCAACTTCAATTTTTTTTCTACACCAGCTTAACATGAATATTAAAAAAAAATATTCTTGGTCCAAAATACTAAATAATTTCTTACAACTGATCTTAATATTGAAAAAAAAAGCGAACAGCAAAAACCACTTACCAGATGACATCACCCCAATGGCTTGTACTGCATTTGATTTTGCAAATATCCATGCATTTTCTGTTTTGGGTCTAAAACAGACATTTAAATAGATTACCCCCTTTTCAATTATCAGTCATTAAAAATGACTCAAGTAATATGCTGTAATACAGAACTGCTGCTAGACATATCTCCAGAACACTCTGAAATAGCCCCAGTGTTTATCAACAAGCTGAAACTAGGGAGATACTTTCCCATTTCCTTTGTTTCGATTCAAGTATTTCTGTAACCAGTGTTAACAGTCAAAAATGTCAGCCTGTTTCAGCTTTGTAAATAAACTCTTCAAGTCAGTATATACCAAGAAACAGCAACAAGGAAGGTAAAAGCTGTTACTGCTTCTGACTAAAGTTATCTCAACCGAAAAAGTCCTCTGACTATTTAGAGGCAATTTCTACTTTTGAATTTAAACATGTAATCCATGCAATCTAGAGATACTATTTTATTAGGCTACAAATCAAGTGAGGGAGTTAGCCTTTCTTTACATCTCTTCCAACTATTCCTCTTAGTAAAGAGATTCTGCTACTTCCCAAAATGTAAAAGAAATTGTAAGACAGTACATGGAGACTTTTACAGTCAGAATGTAACATTCCCCACACCTCCTCCAAGATATGCTCACAGCTTTGGACCTGTGGTAATTGCAATGCTTAGAAGAGGACCATCAGCAAACTTTGTTAAAAACTATTTACTGCATGAACTTTATCTTGGAATAAAGAGCCAAAATGGGAAGGACACAAAACATCCTCTTCCAGAAATGCAATTTGCTAAAAACATCAAATGAAATTCACAAGCTAGTTAAATACTGAATTTGTAATATTAAAGCAAAGACAATAAAAAACAATACAGAGAAGCTTGCTCTTAAAAAGTTGGCTACTGCTAACCTTGATTGTTCTGTTTTTATTTAGACGGAAAGCTGCTGCCGCCTGAGGCCTTATGATGCTCTTTTCCTACTGCCCTAGGAAGGAGTATGGCACTCAGGCCAGTTCTGTAAAGGTAACAATGGCAGCTTTATCACCCCCTCTCTTTGGTGATCTCTCCCTCTTGCTGGTTTTGACAGCTGCAGTGGCATATGCTATGCCAGGTTTCATTGCTTTTAAATGTTTAAATTACACCTCCATCCCCTAAAAAGAAAAATATTAAAATAAAAGTAATAATTAAAAAAAGTAAAAAAGTTGCAATTTCATCTTTCAGAACTCGTATCTTTCTATTTCTTGAGTTCAAATAGTCAATCCTTCCTTTTTCATATTAATAAAAAAGATTTAAAGTACCTAATGCACATTCGGTTCAGACTTAGAGCTGCTTTTCAGATGTTAAGCTGTGGTTACAAAGCTTAACTTTGAAGTTACAGAACCTGAACATAAAATAAAGTTTCCTTTTTTGTCCTCAGATACAGTATACTGTCTTGAATTGCTGTAACATACTGCTTTGAGCCTTAAGCAGCTGGATATGGCCCTCCTAAAATATCCTCAGACTCAGCAAGTAGATGTAAAGTACTTACAGATGAAATAGAACTCTCTGGTATTTGTCTCAAGAAATAGGAGTTCTGACCCTCCACAGCTGCTGTTGTTCCTTATATAAGCTCCCTTAATATTATAGTGCCACTGATTTCAAATCACACCTAGAGATGTGTCTGGAAAATTAATATTAATAATTTTGAATGCAATTTTTTTCAAGAAAATATTCACATCTGATTGAAAAAAAAATTGCAATTATATTTCAAAATAAAAAGAGTATAAAGGAAGCCAACACTACATTTGTTCCATTCTGTAACCACTAGAGGTCGGCTTTGATAATAAACATACAAAATGAAAATTTGTTTTATATTTTCCTTTGAGAGCAGAATTTATCAGTTTTCTTTGATTATTTTCTAGTAATAATTAAGTTAGATTACCCAATACCTTATAAACCAAAATATTTTTAAATGCAAATAAATAAATAATGGTTTTGCCTGAAACACATTTAACTTCTGTGAAAACGGTACATTCTGTGCAATATTATAGCTATATTATGAGCTCCTACAAATAGATTTAAAAAGGGAATTTAGAAAGCCTGCAAATTTCACTTGAAATGTTTTTAATATAAAAGTTCCCAACTAATGAAAAAAAACAATCAAAAGAGCTGGTTTTCCCCTTGCACAGTGTTAGCTTACGCACTAGCAATATGTAAAAGACCAAGATATTTCCTTGCTTTACCAATGAATGACAAATCTGATTAGGAGTATCATTTGGGGGAAAAATCCAAAATAACAAAATCCTGCTTATTTAGTTGCAGAATAGAGGAAGAATTTCAGATCCCTGATTTGAACACTACCAGCAGCTTATAATGTCCTACAATGTATGCTGGTACAGTTGTGCTATTTTCTTCAGTAACTTCAGTAACTTCTGCATATGCTAAGAAAAACATTTTCATATTGTGGGAATAGAGGGATCTCATGCAGTGAAAGCACACAGTCAGAAATTTCATTTCTGAGTGTTTGGAACTGAGATCCAACAGTTCTAGAGCTGGGATTACATCAACAAGAAATTACCCCCAAGTTGAGTCTGCAGAACACACAGACTTACGATAAGCTACTGGAAAAGGGTGCAGGTGACATGAAAGTATCTATATAAAGTAAGACTTCATAGAAAGACTTCTCAGAAAGAGAAAATGGTGTCAGAAAACAGTAGGTGTTAATTATGGAAGAACCAAATAGTTAACAATCACATAGAATCACTCACAAATCAAAGGGCAGCTAATGGAAACATCACCTGCGTAAGTAAAAGAATATCACAATACAGGATACCTGGCAGTTTTTCAATCCTGCTGCTGTTCAAGATGATTNTTTGAGGGGACCTTTGTTCTGACCTACATTCTTAGGAGTTATTAGGGGAAGATTTTAACTGCTGCTTATACAAGAATAACATTAGCTGTGAAAATCCACGAATGAAAATGTCAGCTACCTCTCTGCTTCGCACTTGGTGTACAAAAGCATAGGCTATGCCTGCATGAACAGGAAGTTTTTTCATTGTGAAGAAGTATTAGTTAGATGAAACAATGAAAGGTAGAAGAAATACATTTTTGAACTAAATGCATCATCATATATAGCAGAAGCTGAAACACAAAGTAAAACCTAAGATGTAATTTACCTGTAGTTCTTGGAACAAAAACAGTAAAAGATTGAGTAAAAAGACAGTCTAAGGGAGCTCCCATACAGGAAAAAGTCTTAGCTGAAACTAAGACAAAAGGAAGAAAAACTGAAGGTAGTGTGGTCTAGCAACAAAGAAGAGCTAGAGGGTAAGAAAATAAGATTTTACTCAGTCTTCAGTATATGTAAGTGAAAATATACCATAATAAACATATAAATTAATTCTAAAAAGTATTGAAAATTTTCATGTTTATCTACACAAGAAAGGGGAAGTTGAGAAGAACAAAGGAACGAGGTAAAGGATAAGACATCCTAACAGGGTAAGCATCCAGATGAGTAAGAGTTAGGCAAATTTCTTTGGCAGTCTAAGATGGCCTATCTTCTACTTCTTCTAAAACATTTGCAGCATAATAGTCCCCATCTTAAGATCAATGTCATACAAAAATATGCTGCAGCAGAAGAGTGCATGAGAAGGAAAACATCTTTAATGAAGGCAAGATAAATAAATATCCCTGATCTCAACCAGCTTGTGGCTATGAAACACTGACTTGCAAAAAGAAAGGTGATTTCTAGTGAGGAACTAAGTCATATTTTTGACAGGGGAGCTATATGTTGGAATGAGTAAAGGACTTCCATTGTTCTGGATTGAGGAGCAGTGTCAAACTGCCAAGTTTTGGTACAAACCAGCAGTTAACAATTAAACCAGAATCATATCAGAGATTCATTCAGGTTTAATTCAATGATTTAAACATTTAGGAAAAAAAATGATTTGTAATATTTCAATTTAATTCTATTCTAAGGTAAAATACATTTTTAGGTCTTTTTGAATTTTAAAAGTTTAAAGATACTGAAAAGTTCATAGATGCTGAATATAACTTTAACCAATATAATGAAAATAAAATGAGTATGGCTCATATTAGCCTTGGATTTTATATTAATCAAATTCATCTTGTGGAAGAACACAGACAAGGCAAAGCTATTATGTCAGTCCAACTTAGATATAGCTACTTCTACTCTTCTTTCTTCCTTAATGATTTAGTTAACAGTTCTGTAAATATAAAGTAGCTTAGTTGCTTGGTTTTTTTAATTTCATCACACATTGAAGTTTAACTTTGCTTACTACTGGATTTTTTTTATATGAAGGAAAGAACTTTTTATTTCCAAGTTTTTTCCTGAGCCTTTGGTGTTTTATCCCTGTGATCAGCCTCCAGTTGAGTAGGTCTCACATACTCTTGATGTGTAGCAGATGCTCTTGAAGTTTTTCATAGACATTTATGTATTATGGAGACACTGACATCATAACATTCTTGCTGAAGAACACCAAATTAAATTAAAATGATACCTCTTTATAAGCTACATAAAATAGTTCTTTTTACAGCAAGGAATGTTAGTTTCAGGTTTGAAGCTGAAGTTTTTCCATGCAGTATTAACATGCTGCACTTTACATTTGGAATTAATTCTTAACTATTTTTTCTCTAAAATACTGAGAATGAACCCTTAATAATCCAGAACACTGGATTCTGTCCACAGATTTATGTTATTCAGTTAAAAATAATCATATGGATGATAGTTATCAAAACCAAAACTGGAAAAGATAAGTACCTCAGTTTTATACTTGTCATAAGAGGAAATAAATTAAACCAAATAATCCCACACCTTAAATACATTTTGTTTTTCTCAAGAGAATGTGACAATAACATTCCTAAAATGTCCTTGAACAACCTGCCTCAAACCCAAAGCAAATAAAGAGGAAAACAAAAAGATGCAACATTCAAAACCTTGTAATTACTGCTTAAAATAGTAATAATCCTGTTGTTTCTCTGATGGCCTAAAACATTGCAGAAAGTTTCAGATTATTGCAGAAAACATCCTTTATTGCTTTGTTGTCCAAATAAGAGATTTAATTTTCAACTAGAGCATGGATTGCATTTAAGGAAAAAAAAAGTTTTATCATTTCCATGTAATGATCTTGCATCTCTCAAAGGGAAGAAGTATTCACTTTGAAAAATATAAAGGTAAATGAAAACTGATTACTACTCAGAAAGCAATTATCAAATTGGGAAGATACCCAAATGGGATTCCAATGGAACCTGACCTGAGTCCACTACTTTTGAATGTATTCAGCAATGACTTCAATGATGGAACAAAAAGCAAAAAGTATCCTTAATGGAAAGCATGAAATGTGCAATTAACACAATCATGCTAGGGAATGGGATGAAAAAAAGAAAAATCATAAATATGTTGGTAAATGGAGAAATTATCCGATAAAGCAGCATTCTATTCTGTAATGACAAATTCTACAGTTACGTAGAGGATAGAAAGGCTTCACAAGAACAAAGCAGGGAGAACAAAAAAACAAACAAAAATATCCCAAACTTCATGAGAAGACTATCAAAGAAAGGAAAATTCACCAGCAACCCGTTCTGCAGAGTACCTCGGGCTTGGTAGTTCTACTAGTCTGCAAACTCAAGGCACATTCATAACATCATGCTATTTTCTGAAGAGGCTAGCATCAAACTAGGTTACATCAACAGAGGCATGGCAATCCCCAAGGGATACAGATTGAAAGGGACCTTATAACAGTTTGCATTTAAGACACATCAATCTTTCTCTTCTGCTCCACAGAGGGAACATCCCAGGCAGATGAGGCACTGTTGCATTGTGGCACCCCCCCACAGGCAGAGTGCCCAGACCAAGAAGAAATGTGAAGCCATCTTTGTCCCCCATAAAAGGTAAAAGAGCCCAAGAATTCTTTCCCAATTTGGTAATGTTCTAAACTAGGGCACCTCACTGGACTCCCAGGACATCACCTCACCCCTGGAGCTACCTGGATTGGACGAGTGCCAGAGCCCCGCCTGAGCCATCAGTGATAAAAAGCACTGTACAAAAGACCTCGTGACATTTTGGGGTTGTTATAGCAGAGACTTGGACCTCTGGTCTCTGGCATGGCTTTTTCTCCATAGAGAGTTTGTTATTTTGGAAGTTAATAAACCTTTTTTATTTCCAACACCACCCGAGGTGTCTTTCCCGCTCATTTTAAGCCCATGGGTATTTGTAGGACAAAACCCAAATAGGGATGGGAGCTCCAAGAGCTCATAAAACCTGGCTCAAGGAGAAATCCCATCAGGGCACCACTATTCCACTTTAATTTTCAGACAACTTAGGGCAGCCAACGAGCATGATTAGAAGCACAGGAAATGACAAAAAGACAAACCCTAAATGAACTGTGCTTACTTAGTCTATAGAAAGGATCTCCAAAGGGGGACAAATTCGAATTTTTTATAGGAAGAATTCATAAAAAATGGCTAGTTAAGGAGAGGAATGGGAAACCATGGAACTGTCTAGTTTGTTCTTGACAATCACCTGCCAGTGATGGCAGGCACATAATCAGTTCTGCCATATAACAACTATAAGGATTAAATATTCTTGTCCCTAACAAGCCTTTACCCAGGAATGTACAAATTCTTTTCCTATATGACAGATACAAGGACTGTGCTTTCATAATAACAACTTTTAAAAATCTCTTTGGGAACTCTGACTTGTATTGTATTTTAAATAAGGATTTGCAGTAAATGTATTAATTCACTTCTTTCACTTGTAATATGCTGAGATTCATATCAAATATAACAGTAATCTTTATTTTCATTGCAAAAAAAAAAGTCATACCACTATACAACTAGCAAAATAGAAAAGAGTTTTAACAATTAAAATGTATGTCTACGTCTAACTGTAAAATAAAAATAGCAAAAATAGCATGGATAGTAAAAATAGACATTAACAGAATGTTGGTGAGGAAAAAAAATTACCAACTGTTTATCAACTTGCTAAATGCATTTTTTAAAAGAAGTGTAAAGGTAGACACAGAAGTCTAAAGAATTAAGAAGTAAAACTTCAAGAATCACTCAAATCCATAGAGCATGTATTGTAAGAAAAAATAAAACCATGCATTCCATATTTTTCAGTGCATCACAACTGTGGAGAAGAAATGTTACCCTAGTAACAAGGTTTACAGTAACTATTATATATAACTTCTTCCTTTTTTAACAGGGGGTTTTGAGATTAACTTTTAAATATCCCTTTGACACACAGTGTGAAAAACATGCTGCTACAGAAGTAGAGTGGGGAGGGAAGTTCCACACTGTTCTGAAAGAGAGATTTTGAGGATGATAGACAACATCATCTGGTACAACTTAAGAAATAGCTATTTTAGGCATCTTCCCACCATTAAACCTGAATACCCTGCAATTAACCCATGTATCACAGCAGTAATGCAAATGAACAATTGTGCCTAACACTGATGAAACAATACTGGTAGAAGAATCTACTTAGGGAAACATAAGAAGTACCATATAAACCTGTTTCAATAAATTAAAAAAAGCACGTTCAGAAACAGAATTTGTCATCCTTATTAATAAATCTACACATTTAAAGGATGAGAAAAAGAGAGCCCTTCTAAGCCATTAGGGAAAAATAATAGATTCATAAAACTTTCTTGCAATATAACAATAAAAATATTTTCACAATACATACTTATGACTAAATTGTCTAGGACACTTCAATGCCAATGTTAAATACTACTTTCAAAGTATGAATGCTGCAAGAGTTTTTCATACCATATAGTTGTTTTCTCAAATGATAAAATAAAGATTTTATTACTGTGTTACTTTTTAAAAATTCTCAGTATTTGTATTTTATTTTTTAAAGACATTGTTATATTTATCTAATCAGAAAAAGAAATATTCTAAGATAGTAGTTATTTCAATGATTGTAAATATAGGTAGTCTCACAGTAATGGAAAAAAAATAATTTGAAATGACAGGCAATCTCACATGCCGATTCAGGACCCACCTGCTATTAGTCATCCAAAATTTTCCATTTATCTCTAGGGGTTTTGAGACTTTCTCTAAATTTACTTATACCCAGTAAAAGAAAAATTTTAAAAGGATGAAGTATATTTAGATATTCATTTTGTATTACTGTTGATAGAGATTTTTTCAATTATCTGTCTGTTCCAAAGCAGGCATGTCCCAAAACTACACAGATAAATGCAGTAGTAAATAACAGATTATTTATGAACAGAAGTTCACTTTGTGGTAAGTATAAGAATACTCACACTTGTGGACTGAAGGTGACTATTCTCACCATCACAATAATCAGGATGACAACGGTTAGAATCAGAGAAAGAAGAGATATCTGTAAAGATAAAAACATGACTTCAGACAGCAAGCTGCTGAATGGTTGTCCTTTGAGCAGCATGATGCATTTGTTAATTATTTACACGAAGTTATGACTGGCACTTATTTTTAATAGCATACAGAATAATAAACCAAAAATCAACTGCTGTTATGATTTACCTTCCCCAATTTTGCTATGTCTTGATATAAAGATATAGGTAAGGTAAAGATGATGGTGGTAAGAAGAATTATGAAGTGACGGTCGGTAAGCATGTTATCCAGCCCAACTAAAGCAAAAAAGAAAATAATTTATTCCTTTAAGAGACTAACTTGAGGAAGAGATTAGCTATATTTGAAAGGTTAGAAGTAACAAACTGTTGGTGATCAAGCTTTTATTCCCTTTACTCAGGCTAAGCAACACTGAAAACTAGACATTAACTAACACTGAGAATGCCATGCACAGCATGGGCACAAACACAAGAATTCTGCAAATTCAAACCAAGTCATAAAAATGGGATATATTAAATCAAAATTGCAAAGTCTGAATTTCTACATATAGATTGGTATTAATGTCTTATTAACAGAGTGCGACAATTAAAACTACATCCGCACCTTTCAGGTTTCACATGCTGCAAATCACAGCTCTCCTGTGGAAATGAAACAGTTCATACAAATACACATTTCCACTTCATTACAGACATGCTTTCTCTCAGTTTAATTTCCCAGTGAAGAGTGTTTTAACCTAGCTGCTTTTGTGCCTAAGTAGATATCAAACACATACACAAATTGCTCCACTGATGCTGCTGTGAAAACTTAGAGCACAGGAAGGGAAACAATGGGACATGAGTTCAAAAGCATTACATTCATTATATTATTTGCAACTTATCCAGAATTATTCACTAGATGAAGTACAGTCTTGCTATTTAAATTGTTATTATTATTATAGGAAATATCTAAAAAAAATACAAAACCCAATAACCTTGTAAATACACAACTGTAGAAGACTCACTTCTACTTGCTTTGTATTTCACTGAAGCATCTGGTCTCTTCACTGACACTGAGTTCACTGATAGCCAAGGACTAGGAATCATAGTTTTTATTTGGGAAAGGCTTATTAGAATAAAAAAAGCACACTCAAAAACCCCACTCATAGACATATGCTTTAAGTTCTTAATTTGAACTAAACTTAAGAGTAATTTAGATGCTAAATTACAGGTAATTCCAAAATACTTATGCTAGGCTTCTATCCAATACAAAATCCCCCATTCTTAATTTTTTTTAATGCATCTTACCTCCAGGAATTCTCTGAAAAACTTTAGTTAAAATGTCTCCTGTTATTATGTTGTAACTGATCATAGCTTAAAGAAAATAATTTTTTTGTTAGTACAAATCATATCCAAAATATTTGATTAACACTAAATACACACATTTTTTAGACTTCAGGATTATATGTCACTACCCATCTAATATGAATTCTGGCTAGCAGCAAGAACTTTTAAGTTTCAGCTTCAAAAAAAAAAAATTATTTAACGCTTCCTTTGTAAATTTTTTTAAACAGGTACAACCTAATCAATAATTCAGCCTGATAAGCAAGGCCATTGTGCTGAGTGGCTATATAAACTTACTTTAGAAGAGAATAAAAAAGGCTTTCTATAAGTGTTTGTTTCAAATAGAAATTCTTTGTGAGTTTATTTTCAAATGCTTGTTTCTATTTAGTAAATTTCCTGTGTTAGTTTAATCACTTCTGCAAGGAAATGCAATGGACTTTCTATCTCATGCAAAAAGCTAGCAAACTCTTTAAACCAGAAAACAAAAGGATAAAATAGATTAAGATACCAGATATGGACTTTGATTTCTCTCTCTCTCATTAATAAGTGCTGTGGCATTAACACTCATATTTCATTCTTATCTAACTCTTACACTAGGAGTGCCCAAATTTGTACACGTGTGTACATGTACACACAGAATATATTTATACACTTTCATGGTCTTCAGCATTTAGACAGCATATATTCAGATATTTACTTTAACTATACATAAATATGTAAGTCATTAACACTACTAATGTAAATAAATTCAAACATATACAAGAGCATAAACATAGCTCTATGGTAAGGACTGAGACCTTTACAATTCTTTTTTGTATTATCAGTGGAGTAGCTGATTTACAAAGGAGTGTAATTAAATGTGTAACACTGCTGCCTGCAGTAACAGTAACTTGACACCCTTAAAAATCTCATGTACCTGTAGTCAGGCCCAAAATAGGAATTATGATCTGTGACTCTGTGATCACCAAGTCCAGACTCTTGATATCTCAAGTCATCATGTCTTGCAGCCCCATGTGTAAAAATATCAAGATTATTTAAGATTTTATTTAATTATATTGCTACAGCAGGGGACAGATTCAGAATATAACTTTATTTCAAATTTCTGGTCTAACAAATTCCTGCCCAAATTATACCTGTTATTTTACTATTTCTTCTTCAAAGGGATCTTGATTGCCTAGTACCTCATTGGTTGTGAGACTGAACTAATGCTTCTGAAGAGCAATGACAGTACATAATGTTCTACCAACACCCAAACAGTGGCTTCCCCAATTACAATAATATTGCATCTCTGAAAAAATACTAATTCAGTATACTCCTAAATTCATATTGTCCTTTCGTTCCAGACACATCAACTTTGTGCTCTGCTACTCAGCCTAGAATTTCGTCTGCTATTTTTCTAGCTATTTTTGCCATTAATTTTTATGTGTGATCACAAATTTCTCTGCTATTACACTTCAGTTCATTTCTACTATTCTGATCCTTCAATTCATTGAATTATTCCTCTGTCATTCTTCAGAACTCACAACACAAATTTAAATTCTTTTTAAATGGCAAAGAAACATATACAGTTCATTCTTTATCTAGTTCTTAATATTCAACCAGTGAATCAATGAAATAATGTGAAAAAGTTTGTTACTCATAAAACTTAAACATTTATATCTTACGTGATCTTACCAATAAATGGATATAAAAACTGGAGAGCTGAAAGGATTAGATAACCTACAAGACCATAAGTTTTATTGACCAGGTCTTGATAGGTTTTTGTACTGGACAGATTTCCTCCTTTGATCAGTAATATAATGGAATAATCTGTTAAAATATAAAATTACTGTTAAAGACAATATGCGCCAACTTGTGGTTGATCTCTTTTCACCTCTTTTCACTTTTCTAAAAACCAAAAAGTCTGTAAAACCAAAAAGTTGTAAGAAGAAAAGCAGCGGCACTAGGAAGAGAAATCTCACAAAATCTTTCAACGCACCAAACACAGGAGCTATAGGCTCATATTGGAAGAAAAATACTTAAAATCATGGTACAAAGGTTTTCATTCTGAGGTCTATTTTTAGAAGTCATATACAACCCCATCAAGATTCAGTCTCTTAATTAGACCATTCTTAACAGTGGACTCAAACAGATGATTATGAGGGCATAAATAAGAACATTCTTTCAAATGTTACCTTGACTAGGAAACTAAGCCTTTATGAAAATAAATGCAGTAAAAAGCAGCTTCATATGTTGTACAGTGTAATTCTCTACTTTTGCTAATCTGCTCAAGGGATTAGTGAGGCAAGGAAAAAATTAGTCATTTTTATTGTCATAGATATACTTATTTAAGGTATTATCAAGATCTGCTAAAATATTGCAGGACTAATTTTATCTTTACAACAGAAACTGCCTTTAGAGTACCTGTGATATAGGCAACCACAAACAAAAGCAGTACTCCTAGAGGAAAACCAGCTTCTTTCATCGAATATGGCAATCCTGCAAAGCAGAAAATGAGAGATTCTAGAAGACTCTTTCCAAATATTTATTTGTGAGAATCAAAAATAAAGAAAAATTCAGATTTTAAAAAATGCTAGTAATCTCCCAAATTGGACCAGCATGCCTAATAACCTCAAAAAGTTAATTTTCAGTGGACAAAGTTTTGCTTAAGTATGAAGTTCAGTCAGCACTTGCCCAGCCTCTCTTATCATTATGGCCAAGAGACTCTGGGGTATTTATTACTGAGGTGCAGTCTCAACTGACACCTCTGCATTTTTGCAAAGTAAGCAAATAAATACATTTAAATAAAAATCCTTAAAAACAGCAGCAGAAAGTAAGGAGTTGGTGTTATTCTCCAAGTAAGACAGTCATACATGAATAAAAAAGGCTGAATACAGGATAGTGAAGAAAAGTAGACTTACCTATAATGCCTGAGCCTATGATTGAATTAATAATGTTAAATCCAGCTGATGCCAGGTCACTGTTTCCTCCTTTATTCCTGGGCTTACTAAGGAGAACTATTCGGTCATCTGTTTCTACCTATTTCAGGAAGACGAGGAAAACATTATATATGAAAAAAAACCGATGAGAACAAGGATTTTGCACATAGTCTATTAAAAATTCTAAAAAACTGTCATAGACTCAGATTTGTAGAGGTATTTTGATAAATAAATCCCATTATTTTCAGGGAGAAATCAAAGGGCTACTAAGCAGCTAATTCCTGTACAAGTCTGACCCATAATCTTCCGTAATTCTCAGAAAAATAATAAGTGGAAGGACAGAAATGTATATAAACTCAGAGGCAGCCTGCTAAACAAAGACATTCTTAGTCATGTTTCAAAGGCAGAAATGTGAATCAAGTATTTTTGAAAATATTTTTCCAAATACAATTGGTCAGTAAAGAAAACTCCTGAATCAGAGAAATGAAATTAATTTCAAGACTTACTACTAAAGCATGCCAACATCTTAACATACTCTAATCCAAGGTTTTATCCAGTATTTTAGGTATTTCTGTGCCATTCAATGGTTTAGTTAATTATGAATAGTTAGTGACACTATAAAATCAGCTAGTCCCAGATATTTTCTGTGGGGAAGAACTAAACTTCAAAGCACAATATGTAACCAGTAGCTTCAAAAATTAACATTTGTATCTTCATAAAAGGACTTCCTAATAAACGTGCAGTAATCCTCTGCTTAGATCACCACTCTTCTGCCAGAGAATATTTTAGAATTTTTCATTAGAAAAACCATATTTTAACTGAAGTTGTGAAATTCAAGAGAGGAACATGCATCTAACAAATGAAATGTTTGCCTGTGTTCTGTGCACTAAGTACAAAGGTAAAATCACTATGTCGTAGATGCAGAAGACTATTTAACATACACAGCAGGTAGTACAAACTCAGATGCTTGTCACCAACATTCCTGGGAAAAAAACTAAATTACTGAAAAATCTAAGTCATCTGTAGATAGACACATAAGCTGACAAGCATAAGATTGTCTGCCTCCAGTAGAGCTACACATTTAAGTGGAACCTTTAATCCTTAGGCAGCACTAACAAGAGAAGGGTAATACTGTCTCAGATCAAAGGCCAATATAGCATGGTATCCCATTTCTGAGTGATGACCATGGAAGGTGCCTAGAGAAAAGCAGAAGAACACAGGAAATATCTAGTTAACAAATAACTTTCCTGTTCCAGCTTTCCTCAGTTTGTGTATTTTGGACTTCCCAAAGTGGTTGTGTTCTTGGTGCATCACACTTATTAATGAAATGCTGCTTGATTTTTCCCTTTTTTGAAACTGTGTATAAGTTTTAAAATCTACATTATCATGTGCCAGTGAATGCCACGTTTTATTTATGCATCCTAAGAAGAGACAGGTATTTTAATCTGTTCTGAATCTACCATTCAGTATTTTTACTCAGTGTCCCCAAGTCTTCTGTGCCATGACAAGACAAACTAACCACTATTTCCTATCTTCTTCATATCATGTAGTTTCACAAGTAACGTTTTCTGTCTGTTGTTTCTTATCTAGACTCGTGCTACATTTTTATTTCACTACTGATTTCAGCAACAGAAGCATCACAGTCATTCTCTCCTGAAATTTTAATGCTCTCTGCTAACAGCACAGTACAGGTGAAATGGCACTGAACAGAAGAGTCCAGTTCCCTCTCTTCAGTAGTTATAAGAAATTAACACAATGTGCATTGCTAAGCCCTGCTCCCTTTCCCCACCTAGAAGGGGCATATTAAAATGGGCAAAAAGAAAGGGCAACAAAAAATTGTGACACAGGTGAAACGGCTCCTGTGTGAAGAGCAGCGCTCCTGAGAGTGCCCTGGCCCACAGACAGGGAGGGAGACCAGCTGGGAGCCCGGCCAGAGAGCTATGCAACACGGGAGGCTGCGGAAGAGGTGAACGGGAGGTGTCTGCCTCTCGCAGGGTCCTCTCCTGGGGCTCCCTGCGAGCCACGGGACAGCCAAGGCCACTCGCTATGGCAGCGACAGCAGAGGGCAGGGCAGGAGGTGACGGGGCTGGACACGGGGCGCTCACGCTCTGGTCCTCACCCGACACCGAATGTCAGCCGTGCCGAGCAGCCGCCCCTCCCCTGTCTCAAAAGGATGAGGCACCTAAGACCTCATTTCTCCCCCTGCGTGGTACCGAGGACTCTGTCTTCCTCCTACGAATTCGAGGGCAACCGAACAGAGATGAAAAGGTCACCGCTGCCGCCCGCTCGACCGCGGAGCGGGGACGTTCCAGCGGCCAGTCGCGCTGAGCCCCCGCAACCGGCCGCAGTGCCCCTCACACCCATTCCCACGGGCCGCGGAACGCAGAGAGAAGTCCGGCGGGCTCGCTGAGTCCCACACCTCGCTTGCCCCCAGTATCCGCCCGGTACCTGGCGAGCGGCGGCCGGCAGCGGCTCCATGGCCGCCGGCCCCGGAGCGGGCGCGCCGTGTCCCTCGCGGCGCCGCTGGGCTGGGGGGCNGCGCTCCCCTCAGGTGGGCTCGGAGCGGCCCCGCGGCGCCTCCGCCGTGCGGGAAGGGCGGGGGTGCGCCTTGCCGGCCCGCGGCTGCAGGGACCTGTTGGACCGCGGTCAGGTGTGGGAGGAGCGGCCAGGGCTCGCACGGTGGGCGGG
>VXBU01019695.1:21069-113174 GCA_013400315.1 Bombycilla garrulus | reverse complement strand
GATGGATGGATGATGGATGGATGGATGGATGATGGATGGATGGATGGATGGATGATGGATGATGGATGGATGATGGATGGATGGATGGAGGGATGGATGGAGTGGGGTCCTGCTGGGGGGCTCAGAGGCTGCTGGGGCTGGAAAGCTCTTGGATCATCCTGCCTCTGGCACAGGGTGATGGTGCCGCTCTCGGTGCCCCCTGGCAGGTGCTGGGCGCTGAATGAGAACATGGCTTACTGGTGGATCATCCGCATCCCCATCCTGCTCGCCTCCCTGGTAGGGATCAGCTGCCAGCCCCGGGACCCTTGGGGTAGCAGCAGCTCAGCCCCTGGCTCCCGACCCTGGGCAGGACTGGGATCCCCAGGGAAGATTCCAGCAGAGGCCAGGAGGGAGAGTTGGCCTGCAAGGACCGGCTAGACCCACAGAGGGTTCAGTAATTTGGTTCTGGGGGTTCATGAAGGAAGCTGGGGCGCTGAACCCCAGAGAAAGGGGCTGGGGGTGGCCCCTGCTGCTTCCTAGCTGGGATTTTGGGATGGCAGGAGGGGAGGAAGGGCAGCAGCAGCCTTGGCAGCACAGGGGGAGCCATCGCCTGCAGGGTGAGTGTCACGGCCAGGGCGGGGGTGCTGGGCTCTGTGTGCCCCTGCCCTGTCTCCCCCTCCCAGATCAACCTGCTCATCTTCATGCGGATCCTCAAGGTGATCCTGGCCAAGCTCCGGGCCAACCAGAAGGGCTACGCCGACTACAAGCTGAGGTGGGCGGGAAGAGGGGCGGGGACAGTCGGGGATAACGGGATAGCTCCACCTCCACACCCCCTACCCCTCCCCACGCCTCTCCTCCGCCTTGCACATCCTTAAACGACCGCCCTGGGATTAACCGGGAATTTTCCTGCCCCCTTACTCTCCCCCAGGCTGGCCAAAGCCACCCTGACCCTCATCCCCCTCTTCGGGATCCACGAGGTCGTTTTCATCTTCGCCACCGATGAGCAAACCACGGGCATCCTGCGCTACGTCAAGGTGTTCTTCACCCTCTTCCTCAACTCCTTCCAGGTGAAGGGGGAGTGAAACAAGGCCTTGCTCTGTGCACAGCACGGAGCAAAGATCGGGGGTCCCTCTCTGAGCTGCTTCCACGGGAAGGGTGGCACCATCTCCGGCAGCCCCTGCCCTCGAGAGCGTGGTGCTGAGGGGTGCCAGGGGGACCTCAGCCCTAAAAGCACCCAGAAGGGGCCTGGGGGGGGGTCTGAGCCCATCCCAGCCCCAGGAGAGGGACAGTGGGGAGGGCTCACTCCCGGCTCTCCCTGCAGGGCTTCCTGGTGGCTGTGCTGTACTGCTTCGCCAACAAGGAGGTAACATCCTTGTCCCTGTCCCTGCCACCGCAGCTCCTACCCAGCTTCCCCCCCCTGCCCTGTGCCTGCAGGGAGGGCACAGTCAGGATCAACCCCTGCTCCCCCCCTCCATGGCAGGTGAAGTCCGAGATGAAGAAGAAGTGGCAGCTCTGGAAGCTCGACCACCCGGTGCTGTGCTGTGCCCAGTGAGGTGCTGACCAGCCGGGGCAGAGGGGCTGCTGGCCACAGGGCCTGGCTGGAGGGCGGGAGGCTGTGCTGGGCAGTGCCCACCCGGCACGGCCAGGCTGGGGCCGGTGTCTGGCTGTGCCACCCTGGAGCTGCTGGAAGGGATGTCCCTGCTGCGACCCGAGTAGGAGGTGGCACTCCCGGCTCTTGCTGTCCCCTCAGCAGGGCCGCGCTGTGGCTCTGTGGGCAGCTGCTTCCTCCCACAGCCTCCAGCAGAACCGGCAGCCTCCCCCAGGACACCTCCCACCCCGGGAACCCTGGAACAGCCGCACCCATCGGAGCAGGAGTGGGAGCTGAGCGGCCAGGAGAGCCCGATCCTCAGCGCTGGGAACGGGAGATGTTGGCCAAACGCTGCACCCGGGTCACACCACAGCCGGGGCTTCCCTGTCCTCCCCGTGTGCTGGCCCAGGACCTGCTCACCAGCACCCTGGCAGCTCCAGCCATCCACAGCCACCCTGTAAAGCTCTTCCCGGCACGGGGCTGCTCCTGCACCTCCTCCTCACCCTCACCACCACCACAGAACAGCAGCACCATCCCCTCCTCGCTGCTCTCCAGCTGCACAAAGCCCCTGGTGCCCCCTCACCGTGGGCAGAGCCAAGGATGGAGCCTCAAAAATCACTTGGGAGTGAAGGACTTGAGAGCAGCAGCTCACAGGGGCAGAGCCCAACCTCCTCCATCCCAGCTGAGCCTCCAGCCCAGCCTCCTCCTGCTCTGTGGAGGGAAAGCTTCCTACCCAGGCCTGGCAGGAGCTCAGGAACCATTGTGCTGGCCAAAGGCTAAAATCCTGGGAGTTTGCTTTCCAGTGGGATGCCAAAGCATCATCCCAGTCTGGCCCAGCAGCTTGTGGAGCCCAGGAGCAAGGGAAGCAGCTGAGGTGGTGTGGTTTGAGCAGGGCTGTTCCTGTCCCAGAGCAGCTGAGACACACCCAGCCCCTCGCTCTGACCCGCAGGAGCTGCCAGAGCTCATCCCCACCCCATTCCTTCCTTGGCCATGCACTAAGGGCCCCTCCAGGCTGCAGAAAGCAGTGGTGAGGCTCCAGGAGATGCCTGCCCACAGACACAGGAGATTCACCAGGTCCTGCCCCTTCCCTGGTGGGCTGGGGGAGCCTCTCCCACTGCCTTGAGCACACACAGTAAAGAGGCTGCACCAGGCTGGAGGCACACAGGAACGGTCCTGGATCGATGGAAACCCCACAAGACCATTAAACACATTAACTCTCTTTCAGATGTAAATAAATATTTATTTTTCAGCAACCAGAGCCTGCTGCTTCTGTCTGCTCCCGGGGAGGGAAAGGGCTGGGGGGCACAGACAGCTCAATCTCAGAATGGACGGGGGTGGAAAGAACCTTAAAGCCCATCCCATTCCAGACCCTGCCATGGGCAGGGACACCTCCCACTGTCCCAGACTGCTCCAGACCCTGGCCTTGGACACCTCCAGGGACAGCTACAGCTTCTCTGAGCACCCTGTACTAGGATCCTACCATGCTCCCAGGGGAACAGCTCCTTGCCAATATCCCATCTAACCCTGCCCTCTGGCAGTGGGAAGCCACTGGCCCTTGTCCTGTCTCACATCCCTCTGGAGCCCCTTTAGGCTCTGAGCTCTCCCTGGCACCTTCTCCTCTCCAGGTGAACAGCCCCAGTGCTCCCAGGCTGCCTCCAGCCCTGCTGTAACTCCATGGCTTCCTCTGGATTCAGGCCAGCAGTTCTCCCAAGCAGTGCTGGGATGGCAGGGATCAGGCACTCCCGCTCCCCTCAGCCTGCAAGCTCCTGGCAGAGTGTGCTGGAAAGCCTTGTGTGCATTCCTCACTGTCCTGCAATCAATCAAGGAAAGTATTCATGATGGGCCCAGCTCCCTCCAGAGATACCCACACACAGGCTTCTCAGATTTTATTCCTTTAGCCAAGGCAGCAAATGCTATTTGTCCTCAGATAGCTCACCTTAGGAGAGCTCTGAGCTCTCCCTGGCACCACGGCCACCCTGGCTGCAAGGAACGCTGCTTCACAGGCTGCAGTTAAGGAACTGCGTCCTCAGGGATACTCTGCTGTAGCAGAGCCCTCTCTGCTGCTCCCTTGTGTGCTCTCACACCCCTTGCACCCTTTACACCTGGGCTCCTGCAGCATTTGGGGCCTTTTTCCCTCACACACACACTGCCACCTCTTCCCCCTTTTTCCAGGCATTCTAAACTATTGGATAGATCCTGTTAATCCCCCAAACATCCTTTATTCCAGCCTCAGACTTAAAGCCAGGCCCAAATCCCTCTATCACCTTCCAGGGGCTGTTCTGCACAGGCACCCAGTTCTGAGGGCACTGCTGAGCCAGGGCTTCCTTGGCTCTCCAGGTGCTCCCAGGCCCTCTCCCCTAGGAGTTTATTTTTTTTGAAGTTCCAGGCAAACAGCACTAACAACCCCATGTTACCTCAGCCAGAGGCGCCACGAGGGCTAGGGAGAGACCTTGGCACTTCCCCCTTCCTCCAGTGCCAGGGAATGAGGGACAAAGCCCTGAACACTCTTCCCAGCACAGCCTCAGCCCTCTGAGGAGTTTCCAGGGATGCTGGAGGAGAATTCCCTCCACTTCATCCAAACTCCTCAGGGTGAAGCTCCTGCAGCCTCATCCTGCAGCTGGCACTGGGTGCCCACGTGCTCCGTGGCATTTGCTCAAGATGAACAAACAGCCCCTGGTGCTGAGGTGGGAGGTAAGCACGGGCGGGAAGCAGCACCCAGAGGTGGGGACACTGCCAGGCACATGGGGTCACAGCTGAGAGGGCCATACCTGCCAGGTTTGGGACAGGGGCTGGCCCCAGGAAGCACAGACACCACAGGCAGAGCAGTTGTCACCCCTGCCTACAGGTGACCAGCTGAAGAGATGGAGCTGGATGGGATTTTATATTTAGGATTTGTGCCCAAGGCCCAAAAACCAGAAGGAACACACAGTTCCATCCTCTTCCCCAAGGGACTTGTCCTGACTCATCAAGGGCATCATTCAGACTTCAGATTTTGATTGTTGTGGTTTCCCTCCTTACAGGATTCAGGAATGGGAACACAGAATCACTGGAAACCACTTTACACCTGGCACCAGACCCCTCACCCAATGCCAGGGACAGGGCAGCCTCTTCCTGCACTGTCTAGCCTTGGCAGTGCCCACCCAAAAACGCCCTGGCAGAACTATTTCCCAACACTAAATAAAGCCTGCACACCAAAGGCAGGCAGTGGTGAGGAACAAAGCCTGGCACCACAGCTCCATCTGGGCTGTGCTTCCTTTGCCCACCTCCCATGGGGCACAGAGCTATCCCTGCTCCTGCTCTGCTGCCTTGGCATTCCCCTGCTTCCCAGAGGCATGGGAAGCTCAGCAGTCCCAGCTCTTCCTTTACTCTCTCCTGTCTTTCCAGGGGAGTTTCTGCTGTGCTGGGACCTCGGCCCAGGCAAACCAGACCAGTGACCTCAGCAGTGACCACAAAGCCAAGTTCTTGGGGATGGAGTAATGCTGATGTCCTCGTTCTGGCCAGGACAGGGTTCATTTTTACAGGACCAGGACCTCTCCTGTACACTTTTGTTATTGCTGTTGTTGCTATTACTGTTCCTTACCTCACTGCTGTTTGCAGTAAAAAGCTTTTATTTCTACCAGTGATCTTCACCTTTTGTGTCTGCAGTTCTCCTCTCCATCCCACCCCCGAGGAGGGGAAGAGGGGGAGTGAGTGAGCTGGGAATGCTTCAGTGAATGCCATTCCTAAACCACCAACGTGATCACACCCAGCCCCTGAGGACAGCAAGAACTCAAAGTGAACCAGGGTGGGCTGCCTGGAGGAACAGGCTTTGAAGCCCAGATCTGGGGTGGCAGTAGAGCAGACATTCCAACTAGGAACAGGGCTGCACTTTGAGCTCTACTGCAGCTCAAAGAGCCAAACATCACAAACTCTCCTCCCTTCACAACAAACTGCCTTCTTTTCTGGCCTCAGATCCATTCTCTGGGCCAATCCCCATGGCACAGGAGCAGCCAGGACACATTTCAGAGGCCCTGGGGAGCTTGGGATGCAGAAAAGGATAATTAATTGATTTCTGTGTGCAACTGCCACCTTTCTACCACCGCCCAGACCCGAACAACAAGGGCTGCAGGAAGCTTAAGGCAGATAAAACTTCCAGGCTCGGAGCTTCTCCTCCAAACCTAAACCTTTCAAACAAAGATCCTGGGAACCCCGACTCAGGCCCCAAAGAGCTGCTGGTTGTTGTCCTCTGCTGTCCCTCGTCCTCCCAGCTGCGCTCTCTGGTGGTCACGGCCTCCTCCGTGCCCCGGTGGCCCCGGGCAGAGCCGCAGTGCTGCCGCACGGCCCCGCTCCCTCTCCCAGGCACACTCAGCTTCCGGGTGGAACGGTCACCCGACGTCACAATTCCTGCAGCCACCAGGAGAAAGGGGACAGTCACCCTCTGCTGGGACAAAGGGGGACGGGTTTTCCAAAAGGAGAACCAGCAGGGGGGCACACAAGGACGAGTCAGAGCCCAGCCCTGGGGTGTGGGCTGGGGGTGAGCTCCGGGCACAGGGCAGGGAGGGACGGTGTCCCCTCGGCGCCGCGGCCTGGCACTGGCAGAGCAGTTGTTCCCACTCACCCTCCTGGCTTGGTTATGGCTTTGGCCAGCTCTGCCCGCTCTGCCCCAGGGCTTGGAGCCTTTGGAGGTTTTGAGTCACAGTCTGCAGAGCTTTTCCTGAGGAAAAACCAAAAAGAAAAAGCAGCATTAGGAAGGGGAAGGGATGCAAGAAAGAACAGGCTGCACTCAGCCACTGCTGTGTTGCCTTTCTGCTCTGAAAATAGGGGCATCTGTACTGTCAGCAAGTTGTTTGGGACAACTTCCTGTCACCAGGAGAACAGGGCACGGGATTAGGGAACCACTTCCCCAGCAGCTGTCAGCACTGAGCAGGAGATGCAGGGACCACTCCCCATCCCCACGTCTCAGCTTGGACCTGTCACCAGGGGATGATGCAGAGCCCAACTTCCGCAGCAAGGACAGCACCAACTCCAGAGCCTGAAGACTTCCCTGAACGAGCAGGGATTGTGGGGTCTCTCCCAACAACCACTCCAAAGCACCAAACCCCACCCAGCCGTGCCTCTCCCAGCACAACAGCCCCTCCACACGCCCAGAGTCCTTCCCAACTTACCCATCTCTCCCACACACTCCTCCAACACAGCTGACAGCTCGGGCAAGCTCAGGGACTGCAGGGAAGGTGGCCACCCTTCCAGCACTGCAAGGACAAGGGCAGTTAATCCATCTGCAGCTCTCTGGGACAGAGCACACAAGGGGCTGGTGTTGCTGGGAAGCATCCCCAGCCAAAGGGATTCCAGTTAGGGCTTCTGAATCACATAGAAGAGAGCTGGACCCACCTACGCCAAACTGGGGAATTTTCTGGTAATTCTACCACTTAGGAATTTACGTTTTTAGACTGGCTGTGTTGTTTATTATGAGAATCTCAAAGGGATTAAGTGTAGTGGACAGAAGTCAACAGGATCTCTACTTGTCTCACTTCTAAGACACATGCAGCAAAGAACAGGTCATCAGAAACATGGCAGCAAGATCAGAGAATCTCAGAATCATGGAATGGTTTGGGTTGGAAGGGACCTTAAAGCCCATCCCATCCCATTCCACCCCCTGCATGGATAGGGACACCTTTCACTACACCAGGATGCTCCAAGGTCCCTTCAGCCCAGCCTTGAGCACTTCCAGGGATCATTTACCAACTCCTAGGAATAAGGAGCTGCTGAGTCAGGCCAGCCCAGACACAGAGGTTTGTTCCATGGATCCAACAGCAAAATCCCCCAACCGCATCTCCTGGATCAGACCCTGCTCCAGTGCACAGGGTGGTAACAAACCAGAGGTGCAGCCACAGGTCCCTGAAGCAGGGCTGTCACTGGGGCCCTGTGCTACAGCTCTGCGTTTTTAGCCACTTCCCAGACCCCAAAACTTGCTGAGAAACTGCAAGTTCCACTCCAAAAGCCCTGAGAGATTTAAAGGCTTCTTCTGAGCGGGAATTAAACTCACTCGAAGAGTTTGGCTGCTCATCCATTCCCAAATGTCTGACTCTCAGCAGGGAAAGACAAGCAGGGGGTTTGCCCTGTGCTCACCTGGGCGCTCCCCGGGCCGCTGGCTCTCCCCGGTGCCGTCCGGCGCTCCCTCGCCCTCCCGCTCCGGGGCCAGCCGTGACGACAGCTCTGCCTGGCAGCTCCTGCAAAGGACACCAAAGCCATCAGCAGGGACAGGGGCACGCTCTGGGGGACACTGCACACCCTCCAGCCTGCAGTACCTGCGCAGGCCCGGGCAGCACCTCCAAGGCCCTGCGGTACAGCGGTACAGCCTGCTCCTTGCTGTTTCCCGGGAGAATGGAGCGGTGCCTCAGCCCAAGCTCGGGGCACTGGCACTGCTCAGCTCCCAGCCACTGCTCCTCAGCTGCAGCCACAGCCAGCTCTGCCCCGGGCACAAGGCAAGGAGGGGCCAGGGTGAGCTGCAGGAAGCCCGAGCCAGGGGCTGTGCCCGGTCTGTGTGAGAATCAGGCCCAATCCAACATTCTAATGGGCAAAGACAATGACTTCGGGACAGGCATGAAGGTACCCAGGTTCACAGACTGTCATCACCACCCCACCAATTCAAGCAGTGTATGTTCAGAGCATGGCAGAGCCCTCCTACAGCAGCCTCAGCTCCACAGTCAGGGGAAAAGCCAGACTCTGCCCCTTGCAGAGGGAATATTGCTCTGCTGAGCTTCTGGATCCAACTTCAGCTCATCCTGGCTTGGCAGCAAGCAGACCCCACTCCCTTGGGCTAGCATCCATAAGCAGCGGGACTTATGCCACTTCCAGGGATGTCGCTGTTGTATCACCGGACAGAACAAGACCCATGGCAGGAGTCCAACTGGGGCACAGAGAAAAGCACCACAAAGGCAGTGTCAGGATGTGGGATAGGGCAGATTATTCTGCCAGCTGTCACAGAGTTGCAAGACAAGCATTCTTCATTTGTGAGTCACGGCACATCCTCTGATAGGGTATGGGCTAAAAACTCCCTTCTGTAGTTTGTTCACCTGATCCCCAAGTTTGACCCTGGGCACTAGGTAAGCATGGTCTCAGCCTTTTGGTTGCTTCCAGTTGAAACAGGAGCACCCTGCACCCCAAAAAGGCCACTTCCAGCTCATGCATCTGACCAAAGCTTCGCATGTGCTCCTGTGGTTGTGGTTTTCCACGGACAAAGTCAGGCAGGATCCTGACTGATCCCAAATGTGCTCAGGTGCCAGGTGACCTCTCCTGTCATACCCTGAGCATCACCTGTAAAGGCTGCCAAGATGACCCCAAATCCCATTTCCCAGCAGTCTCAGTGGGAATGACTTACTTGATCTGATCCAGTAGGACTCCAGCATCCTTGGTGATGGCCTGAGCCTCTCTGAGCTGGCACTGGATAGCAGTCCAGGTCTCATCCCGCTCCATCAAACAGCTCTCAGCCACTGCACGCAGTTTCTGCTCCTGGCACACCTGGCCCTTCATCACCTGCACCTCTTCACACCTCTGCAGCAGAGCACACTGGGCATCAGGCTGGGAGCACTGAACATCTCACACCTGCTGCTCTCGAGTCCCTGCTATTTGAATGCCTTAGGCAGCCAGAATGTTCCTTTCCAGTAGGAAAGGAAGCTGGATGAAGCTTGTACACTGAGGAGGAGTACACTCCTCACTAAGCCCAGCCCCACAGTTACAATTCCCCCTTCCTCTCTGTTTACAAAGTTACTCGTGAGTCCAAGTTTCCGAAACCAACACAAGTCTGCTCACTGATGGCTGCACAACTTCACCATCAAAATGACACCACTGGCAAAGAGTAGGGATTTGATTCCTACCCCTGGCTCCTACAGTTCTCAGCTGGATGGGAAACAGACACAAAGGAGCACAAAGGATGAGGAGTGGATAAGCTATATTTGCGGTGTACTCGACACCAAGCGTGTCCACTACAAGTCGTGGCTTGAGGTGAAGCAAAAACCATCAGAGGCACAACAAAACCCCAGCACTGATCAATCACTTCCTGCAGGGTGTAGGGCCCTGAGGAGCTCGCAGCAGCCTCACCTTGTGCAGTTGGATGGCCAGTTCCTGCATCTCTGCCTCCAGCCGATCAGCGTAGGCCAGCTCCAGCGCGTCACTGGGCGGGCGAGCGCTGCTGTGCCAGCGCGCGATGGCCGAGGTCATCTTCCTCTTGGGGCCAAACAGCCTGGGGGGATGCAGCCAACAGGGGTCAAGCCCTGCACCACCCATCCTGGAGCCCAACAGGGTGCCACGAGCACCTCTGCAGTGTCCTGCTCGCTCCCAAGTACCTCCAGAAGCAGGAGCACGTTATGGCCGAGGACATGGGGACGTCGGGTTGTGTGGGAGGCAGCCAGAAGAGAGCAGCACTCCACAGCTAAACCCTCCTGACCAGGCTGGACATGGTTTGTAGGGGAAAGCTGGGAAGGAAGGACAGGACAGACAGACACTCACGTGATGCCTATTTCCTTCAGGTCACTCTCTGTGAGGGTCAGGAAGATCCGGAGGTCCACGTCTTGCTCCTCAAACACCTGCAGGTACTTCAGGCACCCAATCTCCTCAAGGAATGTTGCCAGGTCCTGCAGCCCAGACAGAACCAACTTATTTACACCTTAACAACAAAAGCATCACTGCTCCTCCTAATCATAAATATCTGCTTCCTTGTGCTCTGGTAGCACCTTTCTGGGTTCAAGCAGCAACGAGAGCTTCCCATGGTGACCTTATCCACAGTCACACACCAGGACTGGCCCCTGCTGCAGCCACGGCCTCTTCTAGCAAGTGCAGAGCAGAATGACACAGAATCAGCTGCCAGGTTTGATAGCCCACCCACAGGCCATAAGGCTCTAGGAAACCACTCCAAGCAACAGCAGCATCTCAGCAAACAGCTCCTCCACAAGAAATTGCTGTTTCACAAGCGTTTAAGTTTGGGCAGAGGTTTGGAATCCAAGGTGTTTTGGAAAAGCCTGGTACAGTGCCAGAGCCTGCAGGACGAGTCTGTGGTTACCTGGGGCCCTGTGTAGGCTGGGGGCTCAGGAAGGACCAGGTGCTGGGTGCAGTCCCCAGCCTTCCCCAGGCAGTGGCTCCACTGGCTGTCACTGTTACTGTAGCGGGTCTTGCCCTTAAAGCTCTTGGCTTGTTTCCGACTTGGGGGGCTGTTGGCGTGGTCAGAGTCCTGGAAAAGAAAAAAAACACCCACAGAATGGAAAGGATGATTGCGCGGATATGTCAGAATCAGGGGGCTAACAAGTGCAGACTCCTCCAAGACCTAAAGGCCCTTTCGTACTGCAGCCCCAGAGCTGCCTTGACCCACGTGAGCTGTGAGTAACTTCCAACCTCCTCCCCCCCACCTTGGTTTTCCTGCTCCTTGAACAGTCTTTCCTCATCCAGCTTGGTCCTAAACACTCCCATGGAGTAGTCACTCAAGGGTGAAAGCACTGCCCAAGCTGAAGGCAGAGAAAGGAAAACCCACCTCATTGCTTTCCAAGGAGCCTTCACTGCTGAGTCCCGGGACTCTAATCAGGCATTCACTGCTGCTACTGCTGCTCCTGATGGTTTCCAAGCTGTTGCTGGACAAAGCACTATCCTCTGGAAAGGACAGGAAAAAATGTTGAAGCACAACTTTGTTACATTCTGGCTTTATTACACAATTACCAGCAAAACCTCCAGGAGCTGTAAAGGAAGGGAAGATCCAGAGCAAGGCTTCATGTGCAGCACTCAAGACACAAGATGACTTTGAGGCAGAGATTTCACATCTGATTTCCAGCACTCATCTTTCCCCAAGTCTGTTTGCCACCAGAGACACTTCTGGAAACAGCCATGCTCTGTCTTCTTCCCACCCTCCTTCAGATTATTTGTACAAATTGATGAAATTACCACACTGCGCTTTAACTTCTGCAGCTAAACCATCCCAGCCTTCCCTCAGGAGAGACATTCCAATCTCAGCATCTTAGTGGAAAAGGAAGCCAAGGCCTGGACTCACAGGCAGGTGTGCACTGCAAGCTGGAGCATTTCTGAGGCAGTGACTCACCCCTGCTGCTGCTGCTCTCCACATCCAGCTCGTTGATCGGGGAGGTGACGTCCCTGTTCCGGATGACACCTGACTCACAGCAGCCATCGTGGCTGAAGGTGACATAGCCCTGAGGGGGCATCTGCTCTGTGTGCAGTAGGAAAGGAGAACACAGATTAGGATGCAAGTTAATCAAGGATGCTTCTGCAGAAAATGTAACCACATCTGGATTGGAAAATAACAAAATGAGAGACTGTGCTCGCAACTGACAAGTTTCATTCTAAAAAGCACAGAGAACACCTGAGAAATGCAGGTTCCTGCAGTTCCCTCACATGACCCCAGAGCACAGGTACTTCATTTACATGCTTACATTGAAAAAAATCCAGAGGAAACACCTCATAGCAGAGAGGTACAGCAGCTTCCAGCACGCCCTCTCCTCTTTATACCCGAATTGTGAAAGGGGAGAAACAGCTGCTTAGGAGAGCAGTCCTGCACACCCTGCAGAACCAACGCCCCTGCAGCTGTGCTAAAGCACCAAGAACATCCCACTGGCTTTTAAGAAGATGACAATATCATTCCAATACAGCCTGGGGGATAACACAGACTTGTGTTTAAGAGAAATGAACTGAGCTTTGAACATGCTTTCAAGTTCATACTCTTGGTTATTCCAGTCAACCAGTCTGAGAAATACCCATGAACAGACATTAAAACCTCCTAGCACTGTATCCAGGATGTCTGAACTGGGATCATCTTACTCTTGGTTTATTGCAAAGGTTTTGCAATTTCATTTTTAGAAGCATTTCAAGCATCAGGGAAGGCAAAACTCACCAGTTCACTCTCATGATAAATGATTTCTTGGCCACTTGTGAGCACCTCCCTGTCATCAGCTTTAGAAGGACTCTCAAACTTTTGAGCTTGCCTCAAAAAGGGAAACTGAACTGTTCTCGAGATTCAGGGGAACAGTAACTGAGGTGAGAGCAGAAAAGTACCCACTCATCACTATCCAGCCTTGACAAACAAATTCAGGGGGGTTTCCTTTCTAACCCAGACACTGGATAGTGAGCACTGTCGTACAAGGCAATCTTTGTTCTGTACAAACCACACATGAATCCCAGACAAATCAAAAATGGAACAGCTGCAGTGCATTTGAGGTCTCAGGGGACTGTTCCTCAGGTTCCCAACTCTGCTCACCATAGCAAGACTGCCTCCTTCCCCCAATCCCAACTGCTGTGATCTTGGCCAAGGCCTGGGGCCCCTCATGGATGCTGGGACCCTTGGTCCTACGAGCAGGTCTCTGTCTCTGGGGAGCAGAACATGATTCATCTGAAGAACTCAGCTCCTCATAGTTGCCTGTAGTTCAAACACAGGTTGTTAGCAGCACAGGAAATCATTTGCCTGCTTTACTTGTTACTGGTCTATAAATGCAGGAAAGAAAAAGGGAAATGTTAAAGAGTGAGGGTGAAACAGCTAACCTAGGTCATAAAGGGGCCAGCAGACAAGAGTTGTTGGATTCATGCCTCTTCCATCCTCAGAAATGCTGGAATTTCCAGGATAGACCAGGTAGCACTAAACCCCATCTACACAGTATAACATACTTTCAAACTACTAAACACCTCATTTTAGCCTCCATCTTAAAGAACAAGGTCAAACATCTGTTACCTGGACCTCTGCAGAAGACCTTGGGCACTGGGGCTGCATGCAAATCTATCAGCCCCACAATCTTGGTGTGGCCATACTTCATGGCCAGGGTCCGTGCTGTGGCTCCAGTGTTATCTCTGACATCTGCCTTCACTCCCTGCAGAAAAAATACTTGTTTAAGTGCACATGGCAGAGAGCAGAGTGAAAAAAAAAAAAACCACCAAAAAACCAACAACAAAACAAAACAGCCTTAGATTCTCCATCAGCAATACAGGCTCACTTTTGACACACAGCTCAAGCTGCACTAATACCCTGATTGCCTTCCTAGTTATCTCCAGTCTCTCCAATCTCTCCAATTCTTGAATGCAAAATAGCCCAGGGCTCTTGTGCATTGCCACTGAGAACTGGTTTGTTTGATCTGAAGTGTTTTGTACTGCTGCCTCCTTCTGGCAGTAAGCTAGACCAGTCAAATGAGATTAAAACCGAATGTGTAAGAGCCCTGCATGCTCATGAGCTTTTGCATGCAGGTGTCCACTAGCCTGAGCATGCATGCCTATAAACGCAATATTAAAATTACAGTTTCAGTTGTTTTCTAATTCTGTCATTATTCAGTTAAATCTGGACAATCAGACCTCACTCCTATTCCTTCAAGGCCAGTGTAAAATCATGGTACCAGCCTGCAGAAAGCAGATAACTTTGAAAAGAGTCCTGAAAGTCTGGGACTTCAGAGGTGACTGTCATAAGGGAGCAAACATAATACTGTCAAAAAAATCATGGTGTCAAATTTGTGGTAGTTCCTCTGAGGGCTGGAACCAGATACTTTCAGCTACACAGAGAACTGTCAGGACACTTACATGATTGAGAAGGTATTGAACAATTATCTCATGGCCAGAAGCAGCTGCTTCCATCAGAGGTGTGTATCCATACACTGGCTCCCTGGGAAGAGAACACACACAAGGATTGGTATAACCTCAGCTGAATTGTGCTGCAGTTTTGCCATTCCCTAATAGAGCATTTCCACCCCTTAACCACTGCTGATCAGACTCTATGATGTAGAGTCTGTCCTGCTGTAGAACTCCCTGTAGAGATCCAGTGTTCCTAAATTAGCTGCACAGCAACAGATTACTCTTCCAGCTGCAGATCTGCCTTTAAGAGCCCAAATCAGTTTGGCAGGAGCTAATAAAGCAAGAACCTGTTGCTGCCCTCAGGCAATTCCATTGGCATAAATGTGTGGTGGTCCCCAAGGCATGGGAATGCAGGGCACTCTTCAGAAATCAACCTGAACTCTGAGTATATAAAATAATCAATAAAAAGTCTTATGAAGTGCACTTGAGTTCAGAAGGTGTCAATGTTTAGTGGATAATTAAACAAGCAGTAAATCTAATTTCCCATGATCTTAGTTTAATAAACAGTGACAGCATGGGCAGACTTCAATTCAGTTTGCTGGTCACCTGTCCCTGTGTTAGCTGTGCCACACATCCTAAGGTACAGGGGGAAGACAAAAGCACATGTCTGCTGGAGTGTGCTCATCTGCCACCTGTTGCTTTCACACTGAACAACAAATGACAATGAAATGACAGATTCCTCCTTACTTGCAGTTGGCATTTGCCCCATTCTCCAGTAAGAACTTGACCATCTGCTGGTGCCCAGCGCTGGTGCAGTGGAACAAGGCAGTCCAGCCATGGATGTCCTTCATCTCCAGCTCTGCCCCTTGCTACAAGAGAACAGACAGTATTCCTTACTGCATCTGCTCAGGCTTTCAGCCCCTTCATGCTGGGACACCAGGAGTTTAAATTAAATCCCACCACGAAGCAGAACACACAACAGAACACAAAGTGGCAGCTTGTGGATAATCCCCCCTTGAGCATTTAGACCACGTGCTGCGGTTTACCTGGTTTTGATGAGATACACACCTGGAGAAGGAAGTAAGCAACACTCTCATTGCCACAGCTGGAGGCCAACATGAGGGGAGTCTGGCCCTCCGGGGTGGGGATGTTCACGTTCACTCCTGCTTCCAGCAGCAGGTGCACGATGTTGTCGTGGCCGATGTAGGACGCGTACATGAGTGGGGTCCATCCCCCACAGTTCCTCTGGTTCAAATCCAGGTCTCCACTGAGAAACACAGGAAAGAAGCCACATGAACTACTGTGCTGGAGCTGTGGAGCCCAGCTGGCTTCTGCAGACTCTCGTTAACATCTAGCACTGAAGCCTGCACGGGAATTTCTACCAGCTGCTTTCCTGCTTCCCCCAGACCACACAATCACAGAACGGTTTGGGGTAGAAGGGAGCTTAAAGACCACCTCATTCCACCCCCCTGCCATGGCAGGGACACACCTCCCACTAAAACACTAAGGAGGATATTTTTATCAGCAGACTTGCCCCTGGAAGCTTTATGCCAAGAACCCTTTGAGAGTCCCAGTGCCGTGTCCCTGTTGCCCAGAGCAGCATGGCACCGGTGGCACGCACACCTGCAGCAGGTGGCACACAGCCGTGCCCTCCCCAGCCCCTCTCACCGCCGGATGCACTCCTGCACCACTTCGTACTGCCCGACAGAGGCGGCCGTGTGCAGGTCCAGGGGCACGTCCAGCTCCTCCCCGCAGAGCACGGGCCCCACCCCGTGCCACATGGAGAGGCTGCGGCCCAGCAGCTCCGACTCGCTGGCTTCGTCACTGAGCTCCGACATCCCGCCCTGAGGAGCCAAACCAGAGCACAGCACTCAGCTGCTGATCCCTGCTTTCCATGCAATTACAGCTCCAAGGTGTCACAGGCTTGGAAGGTGAGGCCAGCTCGGATGCGTGGGGTTTCAAATTCTTACCTCAGCTTTGATTGACTCCTCAGCCCGAAGCAATAACTGTTGCTGAGAAGATTTTGCTGGAAGCTTTCTCTTGCTGCAGGGAACTCTGCGATTCCAGTACACTGGGAAAATAAAAGGCAATAATGCTAAACACCAAATCTTTCAAATCTCATTTTAAGACTGCAGAAGCACTGGCTTTATTTCCTCCCTGCCTAATCCAAACATGCCTAGGGCAGCTTTGAATAACCTCTGCAAGAGAAGACTAAGCATCTATTTAAAAGGTGAAAGTAGGCTTAGTGTTATACAAAAGGATGTCATTCTTGCTCTGCATCTTTTATAATGCAGGGAGAGAATTAAGAACTCATGTGTCAGACATTCCTGGTCTTGTCCATCTGTCTTGCATTACAGGATGGCCCTGATTAAATTAAGACACAATCATTAATAATGACAACTGCCCACTGCTCCCAAAAACACTCTGCCACCTGAAGAGGGTGCACCCTCAACTGTCATCAGGTTGTAAGCAGATTGTTTCCACCATTTATTGTTTCAGCCCCATCTCAGTGAATCCTGGAAAACGCTGAAACACTGGGAGCAGCAGCACACCTGCCCATTCGTTATCCAAGCACACACCTCCTCCTGCAGACACAACTTAATTACACAGCTCCAGGACTGCCTGAAAGGTTTATCCCAGCCTCAGCCTTAGGGAGCAATTGCAGAACAATCATTTGAACCTCTCGCAGGAGAGTGTTCTTGTCTGGCACTCCATGAAGAGCTGCTCAGCACAGCTGCATCCAGCAGCTGAGGGCTTCAGCTGCAGCTCCAGGACACAGAATCCAGCCCTCAGCACAGAATCCCAGAGTGGTGTGGCTTGGAAGGGACCCAGCCCTTCTCACTCAACCTCCCTGCCCAAGCAGGGTCCTCTGAGCACATTACACAGGGCTGTGTCCAGGTGGGCTCTGAGCACCTCCAGAGAAGGAGATCCACAGCCTCTGTGGGCAGCTTGTTGCAGGCAGTCCCATGGGAATTGCTTTCCCCTCCCACCATACACCACTCCTGGGATCTGCCAGCCCCTCTACATAAGCTAAGCCAACACAAAGTCTTTATTCTTGTTGGTAACTTATCATCAGTTGAATTCCTTTGATTCATTCTGGGGTCAGGCAAATGCCAAATGTGGCACTGGTGAGGAATAAAGGAGAGCAGGAACAAGCTTGTCAGCAGCAGCTGCTCCTCAGAGTCCCCCAGCTGTAACACTTCATGGCCACACTCCTGTTTTCTGAGCAACTAGAAGTCTTTGCCTTGCAAGCACCAGGCTCTTTTCTAATATTATAAGAAAACACCTTAAATTCCTACCTCTTCACTCCCACCTGGATCCTTTCTCTCCCACTTTTCCTTTTCTTCTCCTCCTTCATCCTCAGCTTGTCATGAGTACAAGAGCACCATCTAGTCTACTTCATCAGCTGCTAAGAAATTATTTCCATTTCAAAAATCTGTAAAAGCACCTACTTTACCTAACAGCAGCAATTGGTAATGCACTGAGCAACCCAGAGGCCTCAGACAAGAATATGCAGAGCACAAGGGAAGGGCCTGAACACCTCACAATCATAACACAAGGAGAGCTAAGTGGGTTGAAGTGGATCATAATGGGGGAAGTAGGAGTTTCTCACTAAAACAGATTAAAGCTGCCCCAGGAAGGTCAAAAGGCAGTGAAAGGAGGTAAAATCCAGGGCAGTTTGTAGAAGCACATTTAGGTGCAAGTGAAGCTTATTGTGCTCTACCCTCCTTGTTAATTAGGTACATCAATTATAAACCATTCAGGTGTTTGGTCTTTGTCAGAATCAGCTATACTCAGGTACGAGTCACCAAAGCAGCCTTGGTGAGGTGATCCACAGTCAGCAGGGCAATAAGGACAGGACAGAACATCCAGGACATTCAGCCTCACTCCTACACCTCCCCTGTCCTCTGCCTACATGTTTGCTTTTTGATTTTTAATTTTTTAAAGCCGTGAGATTTCCCCTCAGACTGAACTTTAACAGGCTGTCAGCTCTGCAAGCACCTGAGGACAGCTGCTCACAATCTCCAGGACAACAAGAGTGATCAGAGCCCTCAGGACTGAAATGAAAAGTCCTGAATGAAACGAAATTGGGGCTGTCTGGTGCAAAGAGGAGGAGCCTGGAGGGGACATGTGACAACATCCAATACATGATAACCCATCATATCACAGGATACCAGGATGGTTTAGGTTGGAAGGGACCTCAAAGCCCATCCTGTCCCACCAAGAGCAGGGACACCTTGACTGTCCCAGGCTGCTCCAAGCCCTGTCCAGCCTGGCCTTGGGCACTGCCAGGGATCCAGGGGCAGCCCCAGCAGAACCTAAGAAGCTCAAGCCATAACATGGAACATTTAAGATAAAGCCCACAAGAACCCCTGTAAAGGTAAACCTGAGAGTACTGAGGGACACTGGGTTACCAAGAACAAGTTGGACAAAGACCTCCTGAACACTCCCAGGCTATTCCCCTACTTTAGGGCAGGGTGAGCAAGTCCAGATTTATCAGAGCCCTCCCTCAGCTCTGCTCAGCTGGGACAGAGCTCACTGTCTCAGCAGCTGGCACAGGCTGTTTTGGATTTAGGATGAGAAGAATGCTGATAACACACTGATGTTTGTTTGCTGCCCTCCAGTGCTTACCCTAAACCAAGGACTTTCCAGTTTCCCACGCTCTGCCAGCAAGGAGGTGCCCAAGAAGCCGGGTGGGAGCTGACCCAAACTGGCCAGAGGGAGCTCCACTGCACACAACATCACTCCCAGAAATCAGCTGGGGAGTGTGGCTGGGAGGGACTAATCACAGCTCAGATATGGGATGAGAATCAGCAGGTGCTGAGCAACCATGCTGCTCTTGAGCTTCTTTCGGGCTTATTTGTATTATAATTATTACTATATTTTACTTTGCTTCAATAATTAAGCTGTTCTTACCTCAAGACCACAAGGGTTTTTATTTTCATTTCTGATTCTCCTCCCCATGCCACAGGGATGCAGCAGAGAAAAGCAGCAGCTTGGTACTTGGTAACCAGCTGGGGTCAAGCCATGACACCTGTGAGGTTGCTGTTGTTATTACTATTAAATTTAATCCATCAGCACCCAGCTATTTATCAGAGTCAGCGCTCTACAGTGCTGGGGCACAGAGCAGGCAGCAACCCCCACACTGCCCTGCATTTGGAGTCTGCTGCTTGAGCAAATCAGAAGGCAGAGAAAAAATAAATTTAGCATGAAAACTGAAGCAAAAAGCACCTCAGAGCCACACTACAGCAAATGGGAGATGATGTGAGGAGCAACCAGCCCCCAAGACAGAACAAATCCAACAGTGCCCACTCATCACCCTGAGCAGGCACTGCTCAGCTCCAGGCTCTGCTCAGTTCACTCTCTCCCATCGCCTCCCACAGGTGACATCCACACACGTCCTTCTGTCCCAAAACAGGGACACTCAAGGCAGCACAAGTGTGTGTGGAGGCTGCTGGAGGTTCCAACTGAGCCAGCAAAGTGAGGAGAGTGAGTAACGAAATATTCTGAGTGGGAAGGCACCCCCAAGGATCATCCAGCCCTGCAGAGACACCCCAACAATCCCCCTCTGTGCCTGAGCGGTGTCCAAACCCTCCTGGAGCTCTGGCAGCCTCGGGGCTGTGCCCATTCCCTGGGCAGTGCCAGCACCCTCTGGGGAAGAACCTTTCCCAAAATCCAGCCTGGCCCTGCCCTGGCACAGCTCCTGCCATTCCCTGTCCCTGTCCCAGGGATTGGAGCTGCAGCCCCCGCTGAGCTCTGCCCTCAGTCTCCTTCTCCAGCTGAACAATCCAAGAGCCCTCAGCTGCTCGTCAGACCCTTCCCCAGGCCCATGTCCCTCCTCTGGACACTCCCCAACAGCTTTACATCCTTCTGATATCGTGGTTGCCCCCAGGACTCAGATGAGCCCCCACCAGGGCAGAGCAGGACAGCACTGCCCTTCTGCTCCTGACTTACTTCAATTTCCACTAAATCCAGCAACAACTTTTATATCCCTTTTTAGGTGCAATTGTTACCAGCTCAGCCACAACAACAGGAAGCAGAACACCTCCTTTTTGCAGTATACAATCAGATGACTGACTCAGCTGGCACAAATCACAGCTGCAGGAACCACATCAGGTTCCTGAGGTGGGCGAGAGAAAACATCCCTGGACCCGCAAGACTCGAGTCCAATCCTACCCACATCTGTCGAAAATACACAAAAATTCACCGAGCTCTTCATCTTTTAATGCTTGGACTCAGCGATCTTAAAGGTCCTTTCCCAGCCGAGTGATTCTACCACGAGCCTGTCACTCTCAGGCACATTAAAGCACATCAAAAACCTCAGAAAAACGAAGTGAGAGGCACAAAAGCACTCGCACAGCTACATCAGGGAGCCCGTTTCCCCTGTCAGGTTTATTGCCCGCCAAGGCAGCGGGACACGGCACCCGCAGGGCTCGGCCCGGGCACGCTCCGCTCACACAACACACCTGAGGCGGCCGCTTTGGCCGTTAGCGGCCGTCTGACAGCGAAACGGCGCCGGGGCGTTATCCCCGCACCGGCCTCGCTCGCGGCCCTGCCGGCAACGCGGCCTCAGCATCGCACGCTCCAGCGAGCGGGCTGGAACCGAGGAGGCCACGGGCCCACCGAGGACGCGGAGTGCCCGGGGCCAGGCCCAGAGGTGAGTCCCGCCGCCNCCCCGCCCCCCCCCGGCCCCGCCGCTCCCTCACCTGTGCCCCGGTGAGCGCCGCCACCGGAACTAGTCCCGCCCGCGCAAGGCATGCCGGGAGCGCCCCGCCCTCACGCGGGGCGGACTACAACACCCAAGAGCCCTCGCGGCGCCGGGCCAATGGGAGGAGCCCGCGTGAAGGGCGGGGCGAAGGGCGGCCAATGGGGTTGTGGCTGGCGGCGGGCGGTTGTAGCGAGCACCCCCGAGGTGGCCTTGGGCACTGCCAGTCCCCGGTCCCGCAGCGCTGTCCCGGCCCTGCGCTCGTCCCGGTGCCACCGGCTCGCTGTGCCCGCGGTCCGGCCCGGCGCTGAGCGGGGCGGTGGGCGCCGTGAGTGAGGGCAGGGGGCGGGGCTGGGGGCGCGGGAGCCGCGTTGCCATGGGGACGGTGCGCGTGCGCCATGGCGGGGCTGCCGGCGGGGTCCCTCAGGCGGTGCCGGGGCTGCGGGGATCAGCCCTCAGGCCAGGCTCTGTCTCCCGCCACTGCCCGGATCCTCACCGCTTCTCCTTCCCAGCAAACGTCAGTTCTGGTGACACCGAGAAGCGCGGGATTTCAAGTCTCAGAGTCATGNAATGGAGCTTAAAGATTATGTCGTTCTACCCCCCTGCCATGGGCAGGGAATCTTCCACGGGATTCATGTTTACTTTTGTTTTCACTGGTTTTTTGTACCAAAAAAATAGTTAAGAACAGACACATTCTTAGATTTTGACCTCTCCAAATGTTTCTAAAGTGGATTCTTCCCTCCTGTTCCTTGCTGTCCATGAGAATTTGAGACAACACAGTAGGAGCTGCAGCTGAACTAAGAGGTCACAGAAAACCCTGAAGTCCAACCTTTGAGGCAGCACCTCCCTGCCCAAGCCCTGCAGAAAGTGCCTGTTGTGCTACTGCTAATAGTGTTTATTTTGGACACAGCACTGTTTGCTCCTCCAGAGGATTAGCTGACTGACAAGTCAGACCCAGTGTCCATCCATCACCTTGGGATATTTTCTTGGAATTTGGCACAGGGAACCAAATTGTTTTATCCCCATGGGGCTGCTCTGAGCCTTGGTAAACTCTCCTCAGAGCACAGTGTTCCAGCCATGAGGATTTCCCTCTTTTTTATCCAAGTGAAACTCAGAAGCTGACCACACCAACAAAACCACCATAGATGTGGCCTATAAAGTATCTACAGAGGCAAATTGCAAGTTACAAACTTCCCAGGGAGTAAGTTGAGTTTAATTGCATGTTTTGAGGAGTGCTACTGGCCAGTGCAGATAACAGTGACAGAAAAACAAATTATTGTAGCATAAAATGTAAAGGTTTTCTGTGAGGGTTTTCTTAGTTCAGCTGCAGCTCCGTGTTGTCTCAAATTCTCATGGACAGCAAGGAACAGGAGGAAAGAATCCACTTTAGAAACATTTGGAGAGGTCAAAATCTAAGAATGTGCCTGTTCTTAACTATTTTTTTTGGTACAAAAAAACAGTGAAAACAAAAGTAAACATGAATCCCGTGGAAGATTCCCTGCCCAGGGCAGGGGGTAGAACGACATCGTCTTTAAGCTCCATTCCAACCCAAAGCAGGATGAGATTCTATGACTTTGTGATCATTTTATCTCTCCTTTGAGCAGTGAGGAGGGGAATGTGAGGGGAATTGGGAAGGGGAGTAATCCAGCTGAGAGCACAGGTGACAGCCTGCCTTTGCTGCTGTCTCTGCTGGCAGAACATGGGAACATGCTTGGAGAGGACACAGTTACAGCACTCTGGCTAAGAATCAAAAAAAAAACTTTATAAATAAGATGCTAAACTGCCCCTGGGGTGTGTGTGGTGAGTAGGGCAGAAAGCTCTCAGCCCTTTCTGAACTCACTGGGAAGGAATGGCTCCAAAAATGCAGATTTTAACATTCCCTGCTGGGAGTGCTGGGAATTCCTCTGCCCTGACCTTGTTTTGGACTGATGTTATCTCATGTTTGGAGGTGTCCTTAACTCATCTTTCCTTTGCTCGAAGGGAAGCTGTACAATGGCCTCAGAAGTGCGAAGTGAGTGTGCAGAACATGCAGCTGAGCCTCCTGCAGCTCCTGTGCAGAGGGACAGGATATTCCAGTGGGGAGCCATCCTTGCTGCAGTGAAAGAGCAGCTCCCATCTCTGGACTCCGACTCCTCCACAGTAAGCACTGAAAATCTGCATTTTTTCCTTCTGGATCATGGAATAAATCTGCAGAAGGAACTGAGGCAATCTGTCTGGCCCTTCATTTATATTCAGAAGATCTGGTTTTGTAATCCCTGTCCTGCTGAGGCTGCAGTTCCAGGCCTGCACCTTTGTCCAAGGAGTTTCCACGTGCAGAGAGATCCATTTGTGCATCCCAAAGCTGTCACCTGAACGTGCTCTGCTCCCAGCTCCAAAAATGGCACTCACAAATGTGTTTTATGCCCTGAAGCCCTTTCATTACCCTGGTATGCAATTTATTAAGAGGAAAGATGTTCTGCTGCAGTTGGCTTTGTGTTAAGTTAATGATACCAGAGAGGATTCCCAAAAATGCACACTTGCAAAACAAAGGGACAAGCAGGAAAACCGTGTCCTGACTGCTGAGGAGGTCCTTAATCTCCCTTTGGTGTCCATGCATAAGGATTCACCTCCAATGCATATCTGATGTTTAAAAGTCCCATCCCATGTTTAAAATATCCCATCCAGCCCTGCCCTCTGGCAGGGGAAAGCCCTTGTCCTGCACTCCAGGCCCTTGTAAATATTGATCAGCTCTGCTCTTGTCTCTCTGATGGTGAATGAGGTAATGCAGAGAATCACTTGGGAGTTAGAGACCTTCCCACATTTTCCATTGCTTTTCTCAGCGGGATGTTTGCCATCAACCTCCACGGGAATTCAATGTTTTACATGTTTTTTACATTTGTAGCTTGCTGAAATGTGGGGTTGGTGACTCTTGGGTTACCAGGCTGTCAACTAAAGGTGTGACTGCAAGGAAACCTCTTGTCTCTGCACTCCAAGAGGTGCCAACATGGGAGCTGTCACCAAAACCAGATATTCCCATATCACTGAGTATTTCAGTCTCCTGTTAAATTTTTCTTTTTTTCTTCTGTTTGCAGTCTGATTGTGAGAGTGATGAGGAGCTTTTCATCTTCCAGCGGGACCTGCCAAACTTAATTCCAGACCTGTCTGAAGAACTGATGATGTTTTCCCTGGAAGACTCCCAGGAGCAGGTTGGGACTGTTGTGTGTGGGCTGTACTGTCACCTCTATCTTCTGGATGTCCCCATTGTGGGCAGCTGCTGATGTCTGACCTGTCTGAACAGGAAAAGCTTAGTCCTCACTATTTTCTCTTTTTGCAGTAGCCCTTTAAAGTTTTTTCTGCTCTTGAGATTTTTGACCTTTTTTATCCCATCTCCTGGCAGTTTTTATTGTCCTTTTACTGTTTTTCTTTCCTGTGCACTAATTAACACCGTGCAATCATTTTATATGTCTAGAAAATGAATTAGGACAATGCAGAATGGAGGAAAACTATGAAGTTTACTCTTTGAACAGCTTTTCTGGGATAAAATAATCACATTGTTCTTTCAGTGATGAAGACAAATCCATGGAATCACAGAATGGTTTGGGTTGGAATAACGAGCACATGTAAGAAACAGTAATTTGAAGGATGTTTAGCAGTTCCTGAAATTTAAAGTTTCTGGAAAGTAAACAGTCTTGCTGTTTTCCATGAGGAATGTGGTGTGGGTTGTTTCCATATGGTGTCTGAGTTGGAGCTGTTGCCTTCCAATCACGCTGTTTTGGTTTATTACCCACTTCCAAAGCTCAGGGAAATTAACTTTATGTATTTTGTACTTTCTCTACCTGTAGCAAATCCAGGAGACAGAAAGACTTCAATGGGAGATCTGGAACGAAGACCTGGAAAGTTTTGACTGGCAGGAAAAAACAGATGATGCCCAAATCATTGCAAAAAAAGCTGTACAAATGATTAAAGATGAGGCTCCTGAACCTGCCAGCCACACTGAAGAAATGCCAAGCCAAAAGGGAGCTGTTCTTGAAGAGTCTCCCTCAGATTCCACAGACCACCTTGAGGAGAAAGAAATGGGCAGGACACAGGCCAAGGAAAGAGGGAACTCCTGGCTTAACACAGCAGTGTCTGTGGAAGGGCTGTTCAGTAAAAAGGAGAGAAAAAAACTGATAGAGACAAAGATACTGTCCAAGGTCACTGTGGAGCCATCCCCAAAGCAGGGTGTCAAGCCTCCCTCCCATGGCATCAACAATGCTCCAGGAAGACTTGTAAAGGAAGAAACCTCCTCAGCTGAGCATCTTGGAGAAGTGACCCTGAACCATTTGTCATTGCAGGCAAGTGGCCCTAAAATAAAGCTTTGAGGGGTGCTGCAGGTGGGGTGGGGGCACAGTGCAGTGCCTGCACATATCCCACTGAAGTGCCCAGTCCTGACACACCACAGGGGCTGTGTGTTACCCAAAAGCTGTCCCAGAGCTGTCAGTGCAAGCCCCAACTGGCAAAAGCCGTGGATCAGCAGCAAGGTTCACGAACTGTTCAGGGAAGCCAACCATAGCATCTGTCTCTGGGAAGACAAGGAGTTTTTCAGGTCCCAGGCAGACTTTGCATTAAAACAGGGAGCTTTCTGGCCTTCCAATGGAGTGCTGGAGGTGAGGAGGTGTTTAGGGTTGTTCCTGAAGTCCTAAATCTCTCCCACCTAAGGCAGGTGGGATGAGCAGCTCAGTGTTAACTGGGATGTGGCCCAGAGTTCTCTTCAGCACTGAGTTACAGATCTGCTTGTATTGATTTTTAAGATCATTAGGACTTAATCAGCACAGAACAGGTCCTGATCTTTCTGTTCAAAGCCTTCAACAGGTCAGAGTACAAATGTTTCCCTTTCCCTTTCATGTATTCCCAGAGATGAACTTTTTGATGTTAGAGCCGTTCCAGTCCAGGTAAATCATGCAGCTGCTGACCTGTGAGTTAAATTGTGCTGCATCATTGAAGGACATCTTTTTCAAGTGTGTCTGGATGTAATTCCCAGCTCACCTCACAGAATTCAGTCTCTATTCATTGAGGAGGCCTTTCAGAACCTGTTTGATATCAGTGACTTCAATGAGCTGAAGTCTGGTGCTTTGGGGTGAGTTCTGAGACCAGGCTCAGCGTGTTCTCACTTTCATTTGGGAGGGGGTTGTTGCTCCCCAGCTCAGCCAGGCACCTCAGTTTGTGTCAAGTTGCTAAACCTTGCTACAGATTCTTCTTGATTCCCATCAGTTCATTTGAATTTTTTTTTCCTTAAGTTCCTTTCTGTATTAGAAATGGAATTGTGCAAGCCTTCATTTCTATTTCTTCTGGACCTTCTGGAGCTTAAACCAGTGCTGCAGGGTTAGAATAGATCTAATCAAGGTTCAGCTATGTGTGAAGATTTATTGCTCAGGAAAGAGGGAGAACCTTCTCTTCAACAAGAGGGGCAGATGCTGGAGGTTCTACAAGGTGAAACTGCTGGGTTTGGAGGCTGCTTCTGCTTTTTTAAAATGAGGGGTTGTGTTAAATGCATGTTTGTGGCAGTGGTGTCATTGTCACGACTCACAGCCCCCTTCCTTTCAATAAAACTCACAAGCACTTCTAATTTCTGGTGATAATATTTCACATGGTTGTGGATTCTTTTCATTAAAACTTCAATTTCAGATAGTGTTAAGAGGGGAAGGCAATGAGTGGTTTAAATGCATGTGGACTTTCATGGCAGCCTCTTGTACCTGAGTCAGGTGAGTGTGCCCTCAGCCAGGGATTCAGAGCAAGGAAATGGATGATCCTCTCTTCAGGGTGGGGTGAGGAGCTGTGAGATATCATCTGATACTGACTGTACCCAGAGCAATGGGAATTTACCCTGCTCAGAAGTTGGAGGGGGAGGAAAGGGCTCGTCTCAAAGAAGAGCCACAAGTCCTCCTGTGGGTGGCAGTGAGAAGTTCTCACATTATTCAGGATCAGAATTCACATGCTTGGCCTTGTATCAGGCTACTTTTTAATCTTTTCCACTGTCTGCAGTGATTTTTTGGAGTCTTACCAAAAGGGTTCATGATTCTCAGAGAAAAAGCCTCAGCAGAAGTAGCTGAAGCAGCTGGAGGGATGCAGTGTCTGAAGGGATGTAATAAATGTTCTCCCTTCCTTACAGCACTTCCTCTGGAATTGCTGAAAGCAAGCTGGCACTGAAATTAGGGATGGTCTTTTGGGAGTAAACTTTCCATCACATTTCTCTTGTCTTCTTTCAGAATTTTGAGAAATGGGATGTAGACAAGAACCTTGAGGAGCTGGAGCAGCAGGGAAATAAACCTCATGCAGAAGTTGCTTTCTTCCCAGCAGATTATGGTAATGTCACTAGTTGAAAGTGCATAAAAATAAATAAAACTCAGGTTCCTGTATTTAAGTCATTCCCTGCGGCATAATTTTGAATGCAGAAATCATAGTGAGTTTTTTAAATGCTTCTAAAACATGTTTAATTAGCTTTGCTCAAGATCTCATCTAGGTTTCTTAGCCTGAAGCCAATGCTTCACAGCCTGCCAGGGGCCAGACAAGCCAGTTAAAATATTACCTCCATCCTTCCCCTGCTGCCAGGCTGTAGGGAAAGGAACAACGTGAACATGGGGAATGTTGGGTGATTCCATGGCAGAAGACCACAACTGGTGGTTATTTTGTTGCTCTTCCACAGAGAGCTTCAGGAGGAAGTCTGAAGATGAGCTCATGAAAAGGCTGGGAGAGCTGTGTGCCAGGCAGTCCAGGGCAGTGTCCCCTCCCTGTTGGAGGCCATCAGCCAAGCTCTGCTCCTTCCAGGGACAGCAGGACAATAAGTAGGTTCCTTTTCTGTCACATATCCCAGCTAATCCTGGCTGCCAGAATGGATACTGGGGAACTCTGGGTCTTCCATAGGGTTTTTTCTCTGTAGCCTTGCAGAAAGCTGATATTGGGGTTGGAATACTCAGTCATTCATTTCCAGTTGATGATAAGCACCTTGGCATTCTCCATCAACCTTTGTCTAAACCTTACCAGGCTCTTGGGATAAATAAAGGCAGGAAAACGAGGCTAAGCCAATTATCCTGCTCACTTTATTTTTTTTTTGGTCATCTAGGGTACCAGTTCCTCTTACTGGTACCTCAATTGAGCAAAAATACACAGGATGATTTTCTGTGGTACCAGTGGAGATGTCAGTGCTTCTTGGAGGTTTCTGTGTGAAGGAAGAGCATTTTCAGGCTGTTCAGAGGGAGCAACATCAATGGTGGCAGCACAGAGGAAATAATAAGTGAAAAACTGGAGGGGAAGGTGGGAAATATCCTCACTGCCGGAGCAGGGAGAGCCACGAGGATGATTTGCACTTTGTATGCCCGGGAAGATAAAATGGAATTGCCAGAAGAGGCAGAGAGGAACGGGGAACTTGTTCTTACACTGAGATGTTAAAAGTTGTGATCTCTCTGGTGCCTGCCTTTGTTCTCCAGAACAATTTGGTGCTGTCACATTTTGAGAACTAAATATCTTTCTCCATCCTGGCTGTGATCTGTGCTCCTGGGGGAAGCTGAATCCTTGAATTTTGATAGCAGGCAGAAGCAGAGCTGGAACCTATGTGGTAGCCAAGCACAGAGCTCCTTTCTCAGTCCAGTTTTGATCCTGACCCACTCCCTGCAGGATTCCTTGGGTGGGTGAGGCAGAGGAGATGCTGAGATGGTGTTTTCTGTGTGTAGGGATGGTGCCTTGCTGTCAACCCCACCAAGTTCTCTGAGGATGGGCAGGATGAGTTTCCAGGGCCAGCCAAAACGTGCAACTGTGTACATAGATTTGACAGATGCTGAGCCACAAAAGTCAGTGACTGTCCCTGAAGAGGAACAAAGGTAAATCCTGGCTTTATTGGGAGGGAGAAATATGTAATAAAAAGTGAGAAACTTAAACCTTTCTGAATCTCATGCTTATGAAATGTAACTTTAAAAATGTTCTTTCACGCCTCTGTCATAAGGAGAAACCTTGTAGTTAATAAACAGCTACCAGATAATAAACAGGTAAACATTTTGGTTTAGTTGCTTGAATATTTGAATTTTCTTTTTGCTAGAGTAATAGTGTGAAGAACTCTCCATTACACCGGGAGATCCTCCCTGGAAATATCTTTTTCCTCATTTTCTAAATTTGCATCCTAGAAATGACCAAGAGCCAACACTCAGCTGGAACAGGTTTAATTTATATGGTCTGATTGTTTCACAGTGCAAGTGGCTGCTCCTCCTCCTCTTCTGAAGAAGAGACTGTGACAGTTAAGGATGAAGCAGAAAGGAGAATGTAAGATTCCTTATCAGCACTTTGTTTCAAGTGATATGATGTTCATTTTTCCTGAAACTAAAATAACTGCCCTAACAGTGATCAGGGTGAAAGTTTGTGTACTTAAATATTTCCTTTCCTGGTCTTCACAGAAAAAAAAATAAAAAAATAAAGAAAGCCCAGTAATGGAAGTGCTCCAGTGTGGCCCAAGGAGGTCACTCTTTTCCTGTTGCATGGTAAAGCTACCAAAGCTAGAGAGTTGTTGATCCTTGGGGCAATATTTGCACCTGTCCAGCTGCTTGGGACAGCTCAAAACACAGCCAGGGGTGCCCTAGGGGCTGGAAAATGTTCTTCTCCAGCCCTGTGTGAGTGACACCAGAACTGTGTTTGACATGACTCAAAACCAAACTTTGGAAATGTTGTTGGGAGTTGAGTCAGACAAACCTTTATTTTTAGAAAGAATAAAATAGGCTAGAATGGATAGAGATTTAAAGAGAATATTGACTACATTATATGGGCAGGGACCTTCCCAGTTCTCCTTAATTGGAGGGGAAAGGGGACAGAGTGTTATAGGTAGAATCCTAAAGCATAAATTCCTCAACAGGCACAGATGTCAGCTTTTTCTTGCTCCACTCCTGGATTCATATCCACAGGTTATTAGACACTTGTTTAATGGGAAGCAGAGGTGTCAAATGTAACCATCTTCCTGCACTCATGTTCTGGGCTCCCATTGGAATTCTGCAAAGCCTGGAAGTTCAAACCACAGCAGGGCAAGGGACAAACAGAACATGTCTGGTTGTGCCAGCCACTTACACTGCTTCTAATGGTTTGGAAGAAGAGATGATCTGACTAGGAGCAGAGCCCAAACAATGCAATTTAGAACATCTTATCCGCAACCAGTAAAAAGCAGGGACAAGGGGATGCCTGGGGAAGTCTCACAAGTTCAGCAGTTCCATCAGTGTAAAATCTGCAGTGATGGAGAGCAGAGCCTGGATTTTGATTCACCTTAATGTTGCTAAAGAACATGCATACATGTAATGCCTGGCAAATGCTGCTCAGTTCTGGTTGTAAATAAGAAATCCTCTTGGTCTCAGCAGGGCAGGATTCTGATCTTGTTCACGAGGGGTCTGTCCAGTTTCATTTTTATCTGGAACAAATTATTAAACAGGAATTCTTGTTCTGTGCATGTAGATTATGTCATGACAGGACATTCCACTGCCACAGTAATGTGCTTGCTGACAGTTTAGCAGTCTCATTGAGGAAATTAAGCCAAATATTCAAAAATTGTAATAATTATTAGAAAAACTTTTCATCTGCATATATTTGAATCCCAACCCCGTATCCAAAGGGGACAAAAATCTACAGCCTCTGATTTCCATGCCAACTATACATTTGTTCAGGGCTCTTCTGGTAGGTGTTTGTGTTGTCCCTGAATGCAGAAGAGGTAAATAAATTGCCAGGAAGATCAATTTTGTGTTCTGGCTCTGCTTGTGTCACCCACAGTAATTATTCCTGTAGATGCCCAGTCCTTGTTTTGAGCTCTCATCATATGAGAAGATCCTCAGAGATTGAGTTTGTTCCTATGATGCTTTATATCTTGATGAAATCAGGTTTTTATTTCCTTTTGCAGGAGGAATTGCTCAGGGAAGAGCCTGTTACTGCAACAACTCCGAGCAGCCCGTAAGGAGGCCTTGGAGCTTCTTCATAAAGTGTCTGTTCCAGCTGAGAAACTGCATCCAGAAAGGCTGCAAGACACAGGTTCCTCTAATAAAACTCAAAGCCAGTCTTGTAAAGTGAGGCAAGAGACAAATGAGGTGGTTCCCAGGAAACTGATGGGACTGGAACCAGGCAAGGAAAGTCCTCCCTTTTCAAGCTGTGGCAGTGGAGCTGACACAGAGAAAGAGAACAAAATGGAAGCTGAGAAGGTTCAAAATGCAAGAAATGCTCCAGAGTGTCCTCTAATTACAGCAGAATTGTCAAGGTATGCCACAGGAAAAGTAATCAGTGGGTTTGGATGTGGCTTCTCTAATTGTCCAGGATTAAAGAAAATTGCTTACCTGGGCTGTGAGCTGGAGCAAGAGGGTGTCTGACTTTGTTACCTGGAAAGAACAGCAGTCCTGGCAGCTACTGCTGCAAGGTTTAGAGACAGCCTCAGTGGGGCCTGGCATTAGATGAGCTATGGCACTTCTGACATTGGAAATTGAGCCTTTTTCATTAGCTTTTATTCTACAGAAGAAGAGGATGAGGCAGTATTGATCTCCTTTAGGAACAACAGCACTGAGATTTCCTAAGCACAGCTTCCTACAAAATAGGTCTGGAAGGGTCAGTCTCCTTGTGCCAATAAAGAATGAGGTAAAATCTAATATCTCCTCGCAGATCTTTATAGAACTTGGTCTTGAAATCCTCAATGGTGAGGATTCCTTGACTCCTGGGTAGTATATTTTGCTGTTTAATTATCCTTAGAGTTGTAAAGCTTTTCATTAAGTCTAATTTAAATTATCCCCTCTCCAATTTAAGCTTATTTTTGTTGTGTTCCCAGAAGGAATGGAAAATGGTTTATTCTGTGTCTCAGTTTAAAACACCTTTTACAAACTGGAAGACGTATCAGTCTCCCCCTGTAATTCTTTTCTTCCAAACAAAGGAGTTCTGACTCTTTGCCAATAAGAAAAGTGCAAGATCTTGAAGTTACAAAGTACACCCTCGAGGAATGGCACAGGAATATCTTGGAAAGCTTTAAAAAATAGAAATAAGAGTGATATCAATTGAAGAAATTGCAGACTTGTTTGGGCCTCTGCCTCCCTGGGCTTAGTTAAATGTAGTGTATTCTGCAGAAGGTCTAATTTCAAAGTGAAATCAGGTGGTTGCCTTGTGCACCTGCCCAACTGTTTGGAAGAGCTCCATTATGCTGTCTTTTCAAAGGTTATATCCTGCTATTTTCAGAGTGAAATTTAACATTCTGACCTTGACATATGAGCCCTGGAAAGAATCAGGATCCACCTGCTCTGGAGACTATTAGTGTGTCAGAGTTAAACACTTGCCTGCCCTGCCACTTAGACACCTCAGCTCCTGTGTACCTGCTTTAAATGGCAGGTGCTTGGTTGCAGGGTTTTTTCCCTCTGGAATTCCTGACATTAAGCTCATTGCTTCCATCAGGAATACTAAACTCCATTTTGATTACATATTAGCCTGAGATGGCAGCCCATGGCCAGGCAAGAATGTGGGTTATTTACTGTTTCTGAGTGAAAACTCAGTGATTTTAACTGATTTCAGTTTTCTCTCCTGCTATTCTAATTATTGCTGGGGCACCTGGGACCGGAAGAATGCAGAAGAAATTGAATTTTGTTTGCCACAGAAATGGCAGACAAAATCTTTCTGTGGGCATCCAGATGTAGAGAGATGGGAGAGGTCAGGGAAACTTTATCTCTGTCGTATCCTATAGCAGATAGAAAAGGAAATGGGTCTGGACTGGGAATTTTGGTGTGGAGATGGGGAGTGACACATCACAAATACATCTATGCTTAAAGGACTTCTGATCTCCAGATAGATCATCACCACTTATCCGAAGTTTGATCTCTGCTCCTTTTCTTTGAGGTTTTTTTCCTTCTTAGAGAGATGATTTTATCCACTGACAAGTTCTTGTGTCCCCTCACAAACACCAGAATTACTTTCTAAACCAATTTTTTTAGCCTTTCGTGTCACGATGCCCCCTCAAGTGTGTGATGTAAATATGAGAAAAAAATAGTGTAACCAGATGAACGAGCGGCTTCTTCTCCCAAGTGAAAAGCTTCTATTTTACTGTGTATTTTTCAGGAGAGAAAGAGAGCTCTCCCAAAAGGAAGAGGAGATGAAGGAGAGGCAGAGGAGATGCAGATTGCAGGAGCAGCTGGAGCAGTGGCAGCCTCGGCGCTCAGTGTGGGGGCAGCAGCCCATGGCAGAGAACACCCCGCTCCTGTTCCACATGGTCAGTGGCTCAGGGTGGGCTGGGCTGGCAGGGGCTCCCTGCCACGGGCAGCTGAGAGCAAAATGTCATTTTTATTGCATTGTTTCAAACCTGTTTGTTATAGAGCACCATTAGCTGAGGAGAGGAGCAGCCCTACAGCTCTTCTCTACGCTGAGGGAGAAGAATTCTCCACTTTCCTGTGCAGGGAGAGCTCTCCAAGCAGCTGCCCTCCAATTCTGACCTGTCAGGGCTTGCTGGAATCGGTGGCCTCATCTACTTCACAGCAGCCAGAGTCTCCCACATGATTTTTCATAACTTTTCCTTAAAAAGTGAAATTTTTTTACTGTCTCTGCTGAGTCCTGTCTTCTTGTCTGCCCCCAGCAGCTTTATAGTTCACTTTTGTGGATGGGTTTTGAGGATTGTGGGTTTAATAATAGTTTTTATTCCTGATTAAGGAGGTGTGAAATGATCCTGATTTTAGCCAAAGCCTAGCTTTGGCTTGGAGGACAGGGCTGTTGTTACTCTTCAGAAGATTTATCTCTGTCCCTGCCCTTAGCAGAGAGGTTGGGATGAGATGAGCTTTAGGATCACTCACAACCCAATTTATTCCATGATTCTATGACAAGCAGTCCTGCTTCAGCCGTGCACTGATTTTGCTGAACAGGAGGCCAGGTGAGAAGGTCAGAGAAGGTAAGAAACTGCAGAATCTTTGGGCAAATGCCAATGAAGTTCTTTTGTCACTACGGAAGCTAAAAGACTTCACAGCCCTAGATTTGGGGCTGGACCATTCAGGTGTGTTTTGTAAACTGACTGCTGTGGTTGTGGAGATTTGAAAGCTCCTTTTATTTAGCACTGGATTAGTCAATGAAGAGGAGTAAAGGACTAAAAAGCTCCCAGCTGAGTTTCCCTCTGCCAGCCTGCTTTGACAAGGACAGCACAGTGCCCAGAGCTCTGCTTTGCAGTGTAAAGGTTGTGGATCCTCTGGATTTGCTCCTCCCTGGCTGCTGGCAGGTACTACCCACTTCCAGTTAGCCCTTATTAAGATGCAGACACTCACTTGCTCCTCAGAAATCCACGTGGGCCTCGCTCTCTCCTTCCTGACAATGCACCAGGCAATGCAGAACTACTCTGTGTTTGGTCACTTCCCGGATTTGCTGTGCTGCTGACAATAAAGCGAGGATGGGCTTGGTGATGTGCTTTGTCTGGAGCAGAGCTCAGGTTGGAACTGTGCTGGAACTGGAGCTGTAAATATTCCCCTGAGAGATGGAATGATGTTCCAGCTGTGGCAGCAGGGACAGGGCATTTCTCAGCAGCCCAGGCTCCTGCTGCCTGTGCCCACAAAGAGGGAGAGGCACTTGTTCCACAGTGGCAGGACAAGGGACAGCGGGTTTAACCTGCCACAGGGCAGGACTGAGCTGCGATTTTGGAGTCAGATTCTTCCCTGTGAGGGTGGGGAGGCCCTGGCACAGGCTGCCCTGAGCAGCTGTGACCACCACAGCCCTGGAGGTGTCCAAGGCCAGGTTGGAGCAGCTGGGACAGTGGAAGGTGTCCCTGCACATGCAGGGGGTGGGATGAGATGATATTTATGGTCCTTCCCACCCAAACCATTCCATGATCCCAAACTAAGTGCCAGCCTGCTCCAGGGGAACCTGCCTGACCTCCCAAGGCAGCGATGGTAAAAAGCAAATCAGCACAACCCGTAATAATCGTGTTGTCTGGGCAACTCTGCTCTTAGTTCTTATTCAGAAATATTCTTAATTATTAAAATAAGGACTAAAAAATGTATCAGCTTCATCTATCAAATGCAACAGTCCTTTATAAGAATACTTGAAATCTGCTTTGGTAGCAGCACTTTTTTTTCTTTCAATTTGAACAGGGTTTTATTTTCTTTCTTTCTTTCTTTATGAACACAGTCAGAAAAACTTGACTGTTTTGACATTTAAAACTAAAAGCCCCTGTAATTTGGCAGCTATGTCTCAGTGAAAATATCTAATATCTGTATATAAACACATATATTCAAAGAACAAGTCCCAGTGTTTGACAGAGCAGCACACTTGCAAATTTGTTTTGTAAGTCCTTTGTTTTGGCAGTGATAGATGTTCAGATCTGGAACACTTGTCACAGTTTCCAGAATTCCTCTGACCATTTATAATGTACATAAATAATTGAATTGAATAATAATCAGAGGGAAAGTTTAGAAACTCTGCAATTACTGTAGCTGAGGTGCTGGGAAAGACTGGCAAAGGAAATTTAAAAAGCTGCATTAGAGTTACATTAGAGTTCTTGTCTAAAATGTAAAAGCAGATTTAATGTGCTGTCTCCTTTTTGTTAACCCAGTTCAGTCAAATTCTGTCCTCAGCTTCACTCTGAGAGTCAGGGCTGGGGAAAAGTAACTTGAGAGACTGAGAATTCACTTCCAGGGGCACTTCAGCTGCTGAAGAAGGGGCTGGGATTCAGTGGATTTTCAAGATGTGCAGGTGCCAATTCCCTGGGAAATCAGTGGGTTCCTGCTAAGATTTCTGCCTGTCAAGTCCCTGTCTGTAGGTGTCTGAATACTTGGGCAATCTGGCTCACCTCTTAGTTTTAAAAATAATCCAGGGAAGAACGTGATTTTTTAAACACTATGTTTTGGTTTGGGGTTTTGTTTGTTTGTTTGTTTTTTTCCCTTCTCTGCACCACCCAAACTTCTGGTGAAATTTAAGACTGGCATGAGCTGATCTCTTCTGAAATTGGGCTCCCTAACCACGTTTTAACCTTTGGATCTGGTTCAGAACTGATGCAAGCACCTAGAATTCTGTGAAAGCCAGCAGTGATCCTCGCTGTAGGTGTGATCCTTGCTGTAGGGTCAGGATGAGTTAGTTTAGAGGAACAACACAGTTCATTTCATTATTTGAACAACACCACAGTTCATTTCACAGTTGTTTCATTATGTGAGCAGTGTTATTGATGAGGAAGACAAAAGGAATGCTCACAGGATGTAAAGCAGTTAAATGGAGGATATAAAATGAAATGGGTTTGATCTGTCCCTTCATTCATCTTGCTTACTATGATAAATAACTTAGTGCTGATGGTTTCCTGTCACATTCCCATTAGGTGGGATCCACATAATGATGGTAACTTTTGCCAGACTCAGAGCTCAGTTTATGTCAGGAGCAGCACAAGCAGGTTTTTCTAAGGATATTAATTTTTCTAAGGATATCACAGGATCCCAGATTTGTCTGGGTGGGAAGGGATCTTAGATCCCATCCCGTCCTGCCACGGGCAGGGGCACCTTCCACTGTCCCAGCCTGGCCTTGGACACCTCCAGGGATTCAGGGGCAGCTTCTGCCAGGGCCTCCCCACCCTCACAGAGAACAATTTCTCCTCAACATCCCATCTAACCCTGCCCTCTGGCAGTGGGAAGCCTTTGGGGAAGACAAAGCAGGATCTGCAGGTGAGAGCAAGGCGGGCAGGGCAGTGCCACGGTCCCAAAGGAGCAGCAGAGCAGCTCCAGGCAGGGTGGCCAGTTGGCAGATGTGTGGGAATGAGGAAGGTCCAAGATGAAGGGCAGAAAGGCAAGGCAAGGACAGGACCCAGGGGGTCTGGAGTGATGGAACAGGACTGAGCCGGAGCCACAAAGTCAGAGCAGTCAGTGCAGGGGCAGTGCAGGTGAGGGAGGTGAGGCCAGGCAGAGGTAGAGCTGCTCTGCAGCTTGTCCAGGACCAAGGGAAACGTCTCTGCTGAAAAAGAGCTCCTTTCCCAGCAGCCCCATGTGAAATGAGCTTGTGCCAGACCTGGCCTTGAACACTGCAGCCAAACCCCTGCATGGCCCATCCAGCCCTGGAATTCATTTAACACAGAACAACTAGAATTTAGCTTATACTCATCTCTTTTATTATTAGGACAAAGTAGATGTTTTCAGCAGGGCTTCAGCTTGATTCCCCATTTATTGCTTCATCATGATATGGCAGAACAAGATAATGTTGTTGGAGAGCTATTAGGAGCCACCTTGTAACAGCCCCTTATAAACACAGTTTTATCTCCCTTGCACAGCCAGAGTGGTTGGGAAATGGATGTGTTGACTCATAGTGAGGCATCTCATTTTTCTTGGCATTCACAATCACTTGGGCTAACCTTGTATTAGTAATTATATTACCATGATCCTCATCTCATTGCAGCTTAGCCTTACAGCTGCCTTACAAAACAAAAACATCCAGGCACAACAGAGTCGTTCTGCCTTAACAAATAGATGATGTGGGTACTTTCCTTTCCATCTTGTAAACACAGAGGCTCCATCACCTTTTTGTCAAAATCAGCAGGTTCTTTATGTTAACACACCCTTGACTCAGCTCACTGGTGTCAGGGAGAATTCTCAACCACAAGATATTCTACTTGCATTGCCACAAAATTACCAATATATTATGGTCAAATCCTTCCTCGCCCTTTGATGGCCTTGTTCTGTCTTTGATCTGATATTTCTTCAGGGGAAAATCCCTGTCAGAATCCATATTTACCATCCAGAGTGGTGCTGAAGTGCTGTACATTCTTCTTCTGGGACAGTCACTCTGAATCAGCACTGTCTGCCTGAAAGCAGGGACTGACTTCCAAAACTTGTACAGGTATTTTTAGTTCGGTTACTGGCCCCAGAAGTTATTTTTAAGTAGGAGGTGCCTTGATCTGCAAATTGTCAGTGAAATGCTTTTGATTCTTTACCTGTCTGCCTTAAATAGGTGCCTGTGATTGCCATTGCTGTTCTATGGGTGTTTTGATCTTTTTCAGGCAATGGTCCTGACATCAACGCTGGAAATTACCCTTTTCTTCCATCTCTGGGTTGCTCAAGGACGTTGTGGATCCCAGGATCCCAACCCAGCCCTTCACCTGCTGGACCAGGGCACTTGGGCACCTCCCCAGCTCCACTGGAGCTGCTCACATGACTGCACTGAGGTGATGGCCTCAGCACTATTTAAAAATACACATCTTTTATTGCTGGGTGGAAAATGCATAGAGGAAAAGAACTGTAAGAAAGTCAAACTCATGTCTCCACTTAAAGAATGGACAAAGGCCTGATCAACCACTCATGAAGGAATAAGTTTTGTGCCACTTCCTTACAGAAATGCCAGTTTATCCCCCAAAATCTGGTGCAGTACATTCATTTGGAGAAGCTGAGGAAACCTATTAAATTCTTTTATGATTATAACAATTTTGTGACACAGTAGTTGAATTTTTCTATATCTGTATTACTCCAAAGGTGATCCTGGTAGTACAAATCACCTGTGACCAAATGTTTTCATTGACACTGGACCAAAGCAACTGCATCCGTGTGAATGTAATTATAACAGCATTGAGCCCTTACTATAATTTTAATATAGCTTAAAAAAAAAACATTAATTGAAAAAGTCACCGAATATTTCCTACACTATTTTTTTTTCAGACACCAGAGCTGAGTTTGAGTTTTGCTTGGCTCCAGGTGCTCTCCCTGGGCTGATGCCAAGGTTGTGGCCAGCAGTGCTGTGCCCAACAGCCACCAGATGGCCCCTGAATTCCTCCGGTATTTTTTTTCCTGCCAGGCATTTAATGAGTTCCTGAAACAAGATTAAAATCTCTTGTACTTAATGAACCCTCTGCCTCGACTCAAGAAAGGCTTAAAAATAAACTAAGGCAATTAGAGATGGGAGTTAAACTTAGCACACAGAGACAGAAGGCCAAGATTCCTGTTTGTGCCACCAGCCCAGCACACAGCATTTGGAAGAGATGGAAGATCCCAAGGAAATGTTTTTCTAGCATGGGTGGCTGGCAGCTGGCACAGAGCCTGCGTTTCTGGCCTCCTCTTCATCTTCCCACATGGTGCCAGGGAAAGCAAACGGGGGGATTTGCTGGCACAGCACTTTGGTGGAGTAGCTGCTTCCTGGTGTTCCTGGCTGCAGGCACAAATCCCAGGAGCTGAGGCTCAGGATGGCACAAATCTAAGGATTTGCCTTAACAGGCCAGCAGAGGGTCTAGGCCTTAGGTGTGTGTGTGTTGTGAACACCTCCCTCCCCTCAGGAGGAGTTTGCTCTCTGTGTTCTCAGAGTCGGGAATGTTATGGAGGTGCCCAGGCACTCTTAGGGCAGGTTGCACTTGCCAGGCTCATGGCTCCTCTCCCCAGTTCTGCTCACACCACCAGAGCAGGTCCAAGAGCCACACAGTAAAGCTGCTTTCATAACCTTTGGCTGCTTTCAGAGGTTTTCCAGTCAAATCGCTGTAGAAATGCTCAGAACCAGGAAGTTCACCTGTGCTGAATGCAACAGGGTCACCAAAAAGCCGTGGAGAATTTTCCATGTAAACCTGGAGAGGCACTCTGCTGGCTCCCAGGGACTCCCACGTTTGTGCTTTTTGCAGCTGCGGAAGGAATTGAGGAACCAGGGCTTTACAAAGCAATGAGATCTTGCAGTGCTGTTTCTCTGACTGCAGTTTCGAAAGGCCCCAGGATAATGTGAGATATTTAATCCTTTCCGTTCCTCGGCATATCTTGGAAGTGATTAAAATGAGTTCAGGCTTATTCCTCAATGCACTCCTGCCTGAGTTTGACAGATGGGAACATTCGTTCTGTTGCTTAAGGGAAAGGTTAATACAAGGAAAAGGAGCAGAGTTTCCAGGATTCCATGCATGAACTTGCTGCCAGTAGAGGTCCTGAATACTCCTCCATTCACATTAGCAGGATGTTCACATTAAACCTGAAGACAGTAATGTAAAATGTCCATGAGCCAAATTCTATTTCTCATCTCAGTGAGGGCAGGAGGACACAAAACCATCTCTGGGCTTTTTGTCTCCTCAGGTCCTGCTCCCTTTACTGGCAGCAGGAAGAGCTGCCCTGGGTTTGCAGTGGCTCTGAACAAGTGCCAGTCACGTTTAATTACACAGAGAAACAAACACTTTTCTGCCGTGATTCTCTCTTTTGGAATCAAAATAGAATTCCCGACTCCTGGCCTTACCTCAGGGCTGTGATCACTGATGCTATTTGTAGATGAAAGGAGGCTGAACCTGCCCCTCTGCTTTTCCAAGGGGATGTACAGGCTTGTCTGTTAAAGGAACTGCAGGATTTAAACTGCACTCCTAGTTTTCTTCATGCCTTCCCGTTCAGCATTCACTTAGGCTGGGCTCGTGTTCCAAATCTCAGCACACAGGGGGATAAGCTTGGTTACAACTTGTAAACACGTTATTCCACAAATGCTCATTATGGGGCATTATTCTCAGTGGCAGGGAATGGAATTCAGGGCTTTATCCGAGATTATGGAGTGGAAGAATCGTGCAGTTATTTTTATTTTGCAAACACAGAGCTCTACCCAGCTCTGTGCCAAGCACCTGGAGTTCCCACCAGCTTCAGGGAACACTGTAAGCACTTAGCAGTTCTTGGAATCACAAGGCCCCAAATTCACAGGTCTGAGGAGTTGTTTGGAGGGTGTTTTATAGCTGGAGGGAAGAGCGCAGAGCCTGTGACAAACTGGATACAATCCATTTTAATTGGAAGCTGACAGTCTGTAAAACAAGCCGTGTTAGCTCTGCTAAAACTTCCTGATAAAGCAGCTGAGCAGACCCTTTATTTTCCTTTATTTCTTTGGGGATTTCCTTAGAGTATCAGGGGAAATACATGAAAAATATAAATAGATGAGAATTAAAAATGAGGCTTTCCCCAAGTTGATAAATGCACGGTGAATCAGAGAACCAATCCCAAATGGTTTGGGCTGGGACCTTAAAGATTATCTCCTTCCAACCCCCTGGGAATCTCCTGGAGTATCCAAGCAGAGCCATTTCTGTAAGACTTAAACCTAGCTTGGAGCATGTGCCAAATGCAAGCCTAGATTGCAGATGGCTGAACGCCAATTCCATGCTCTGTCCCAGCATTTCCAGGTGGACACATGCAATTCCCTTCCCTTGGGAGGGTCTGGGAGTCCTGACACGTTTTAAGTGTGGGGCAGGTTGGAATCCTTTGAACAACAAGTTGGGGAAGATGCAGATAGGATCACGCTGAGAGGCCACAACACTTTCAGGAGCAGGAAAGGGAACAGAGGTTAATTTTGAAAGTTTGTTGATAATCTTACAGTCTTCCTCTTCAGAGCACTTTACAGATTCCTGATAATTAATCCAGCTAGACAGGGACCAGGATAAGGAAGTATTATCCTCACTTCACAGTTCCATAGAGAAATACTTCATTCCAGAGCCAGGACTGAGGCACAAGTTCCCGGTTCCCAGTGTTGTGCTCACATGAAATGTGTAAGTAATTAAACTTCCTTTACTCATTTCAGCTGCTTCTCATTAACCAGGAGTACAAACTCATTAGAGGAGGAACTTTTTGTTACATGTGCTCAGAGCAGCAGCACAATGAGGCTGGGAATCCTTCTGAGCCTCTCCAAGTGTTACTGGAGTGTAAACACCAATCATGGAAAAGGCACTTGCCGTTTTTTAATGATTGTGTCTCGGAAAGCAAACAAACTCAAATAAGACTCAGTGTTACTTTGGTTTAAATTTTAATGCACTTCTCAGGTCAGTGTTTACCTGAGCTGAGTCTTTGTCAGAAAATTTTCCAACTACTAAAAAATAAGGAAGAAGTTGTATGTAAAAAAACCCAAAACAAAAAAAAGCTGTTTGTTATTTGAATGTTGTTTTTTAAATTGTTGAATTTGGACCAAAAATATTTTGATCCTGTGTGATCCACATCATCTCTCTGCTAACAAATCCTATGGACCAGATCCTTGCCTCCATAGAAGAGGGTTTATCCACATCTTTGATAGATGAGCTATTAACTCCAGTGAAGCAGCTGAGAATTCCCTTAGTGCAGTTAAGAGGTTTTATTCTTCATACTGAAGACTAAGAATAATTGTCTAGAGCAAGAAAACTTTCACAAAGACATTTTCTTTATTATTATATTTTAAACTTAAACTGTCATGATCTGGAGTGCCCTAAGTGAATTGAAAACTATGGAGATCAGAGCAAATAATGCTCCATTACACAGCTCCCTGAATCCCTGCAACCTCCCTTGGCAGAGTTATCTGCTTTGGAGCATCATAATTCCTCCATTTGACCAATCTGAGGCTCATCCACATTAGAAATTTCAATACCATCTTGCCCCCATCGTGTTTTTCACATCCATAACCTCAGCGTGGTGCTCAGAAAGGCAGTGGTGCCACAGAGTGACTCTGGTACAGAAATGCTTTTACAGAAAGACTGTTCAGACCATTAAACATCAATTGTTCTTTCCTTTTTGTCAGGAGAAGTCAACTTCCTAATTCTAGAGTGTTCTGCCACTTGCATGCAGGAACTGCAGATCCTCTCCTCACTCTCACCCATTGCTCCCACTTTGCAGTGATAAAGCAGTTTTTTGAATGGTTTCAGGGTTTATTCCACACTTTAATGTGGAGTTTCAAATCATCTAACAGATGGCATTGTCATCGTTTTTCCTTCCCCACAGAATGAAAATGAACAAATACTTGACATTTCCAATATGTCTTCATCTAATGCAAGAATTTTTAGAAGCCGTGGAATAGCGATAATCTGCTTTGCCTTAGATGGCCAGAATTGTTAAATGTGTCCCAAAAATCCTACATTTCCTACGTGGAAAATAGGGATATAAGCACACAATCATCGTGGTGATGTCTTGCAGCAGGAGCTGGGTCCATGGCAGAGCAGGAACATGGAATACCAGAGCAGCTGTGAAATGAGAGGGGAAAGTTCATTAGAGAAATTAGCTCGAGCTGCTCCAGCACTTAGAAATCAGCTCACATTTACAAACCCACAGCAGATGCATCGTTTGGCAAAAGAGTTCTGCAGTCAGTAATTTGCCATTCATCAGGGATTGCCTCTTAAATCTGGGATCCAAGCTAGGGTGCAGATGACATAGGAGGATAAATTTAGACAGGGCTGAAAACAATTATTTTGATTTAACCTCCAGCCAATGAGAATGTCAGTCTTCTTATTCCTCCCCTTCCCCCTCACTCACCCCTGGGTGGTGAAGGGGGAGGCTCTGTGAGGTTTAACCTCTCTTCCTTTTCCGTGCAGGGGATGTTTGGAAGGAGCTTCTGCTGCTGCAGGGTCTGTCCAGTGAGTGGTGAGGGTATTTGGATGGAACGTGCTGCCTTGCTTCCATGTTGGTGCTGGGAGGGAAATATTGAAGTTTTATTTACCTGGAAAGGAGAGACTCTATATATTAAAGTAAAAAATTGGTTTTTCCTTGGTCTGTCCTGCCACAGGGGCAACTCCTGGGACTGGATGAGTTGGTTCTGCTGGGAAATCTTTGTGAAGTTGTTGCTTGGCTTCTAAACTTCTCCATGGTCATTCCAACCTCTCACAGCTTTGACATTAATGTTTCCCAGTTTTTGAAATTCTTTGTCCAATCTAACATGGATGTGTAGGAAGAGTAATACTAATTACTATTAAAAAAAAATCAACAAAAGCATCATTTAACCACTCGGAGATATATCTTTAGAAATAAAATGATGGTAATCTCAGCTGGCAATCTTGTGCCCACCTGGCCTTGGCTTGCTGTCATCACAAACAGTTCTGGTTTAAAATAATAGTAACATGGAGGTAAACTTCTGCTTTTTAAAATGAGTTTTTAATGAACAGTAGTTTCCTTTAGGATTATCATGGAATCATAGAATGGTTTGGGTTGGAAGGGACCTTAAAGCCCATCCCATGGGCAGGGACACCTCCCACTGTCCCAGGCTGCTCCAAACCTTGTGAAACCTGGCCTTGGGCACTGCCAGGGATCCAGGGGCAGCCACAGCTGCTCTGGGCACCCTGTGCCAGGGCCTGCCCACCCTCACAGGAACAATTCCTGCCCAAAATCCCATCCAGCCCTGCCCTCCCCCTCAGCCTGAGGCCATTGTGCCTTTGTGGAAGTTCAGCACCACTGTCCCTGCAGGCTGGATTATGTGGCTGTCCTGAAGTTCTCTTGCAATTCTCTTTTCCTCATTTCCCTGTGGTGTGGATTTGGGCAGAGGTCACTCCTTGGCTGCTCGCTTCTCCTTGCACTGTTATGTGAGAGTGGAGAGAAAAAAAGGCCAGAGCTGGGGATGGAGGGTGGTTGGGAAACTGAGCTGAAGGGCTGGAAATTGTAATGACATAAACTATAATTGCAAAATAAAATAGCAAGAATTTGGGAAGAGGAAATTTTATCTTATTTACTCTTTGGTAATTGTTGGCACTTGACTGCAATCAGCTGCAAGCCTATCTCTGAGTGACAGCACAATTCCAGCCAGAGCAACCAAAAATAGCCCAGTATTTGAGTAATTTTAGGCTTTTTATAACCTAATACTGTCACAAATAAAAGCCAGTTAATGTGGGCAAATTGAACTCTCCTCTGCAGATTGGGGTAAACTGGGCAGTGCTGTGGGAAGCCATACCCAGAAAGCACCAGTTGTATCTTTCTTCAGCTATTCTTGCCCAGAATTAAACTGGATTAGCTCATTTTTTTTGTTCATTAGTCTCAATATTTCAGAAGTTATTTGAGTTCTACACTTGGATTCTCGTTGGGGTGAGGAGGCTGGCAGAGGGAGGAGAGGGAAGGTCAGAAAGAACCTTTAATGAGTAAACTTACCTGATTTTGGTCAGAAAACCCCCTGCTGCTGGGCCAAGGAAGTTTGGAATAGTTGGAGATTTCCTGCTGGAACATTACTTACAGATACTGTTTATGCCATAAACTACCTCCTCTCAATGATTCCCCACACCCTTGTTGAGGGAGGAAGGAAGAATCTCCAATGCAGCATACAGAAGTTCAAATTTCACGTTTCCCTCACAGTCACAGAGTTTCTCCCAAGGCCTCTTCCTCAGGGGATTTCAGTGGAGGGGTCAAAGCCATGAGGAATTCTGTTGGCACCCCAGGACTGCAGTAAAATGAATTAATACAAATCTGCAGCATTGCACATTTGCATGGCTTTTTTGCCTTTATTACTAACTGCAGTTTTATTTGGTACCAAAACCCTGGTTGACACAGTAGAGCTGCTTTCATTTTATTCCTTCTTAAACCATTCTAAGAAGTTGTCTCTTTTGAAGAATAGCAGAAAAGTCAAGCTACATTAACTTGTCAAGTGGATTAGTCGTGAAACACCTTTTTGGACATTTTAATTCAGAATTAAAGTGGCTGTAATTGGATTTAGCTTACTTTGCTTTCAGAGTAACTTCAGGTAAATCAAATTAAGGTTCATTCAGTGTAGAAGTGTGGGCAGAAATCCTCATTATGGGCTACATGGAGCAGCTGAAAACATGAGGCCAGGTTGGATGGGGCTTGGAGCAGCCTGGTCCAGTGGAACTTGTCCCTGCATGTGGGATGGGGTGGAAGATGAGTTTTAAGGCCCCTTCCAAGCCAAACCCTTCCATGATTCTGTGATTGTAACTACTGAGGAGCAGCACTGGAGAATCTTTGGGTTTTTAGGGACTTGCTGGTTAACTAACCAAAGAAATGTCAGGGGCAGCAAGTCGAATGTAGATAGGAAGAACAAGCCAGGCAATAATTACAGCTGCAGCTGTGGAAGGACAAAAAGCTGTAAGTCCACAGTTCAAGCTTGAAGTTCTGTCTTGAACAGTTCTCTTAAAGGAGAGGGAATTTGCATCCTAAATAACCAACTATCAATGCTCAAGTAAAGGAAGGAGGTGAGTTCCCTTAACTGTGACCTCATCTCTGAAATGAGGGATGTTAGGTGAAGCAGAAAATAATGAGTTTTCACACTATCAGGCTTGTTTGAGGGCTTTTTCAGTGATTAAAAAAACCCCAAACACTGAGTCTTGAATACAGAATAAATTCAATCACGCTTTTCCAGCTGTGACTGTGTAACCTTCCATTCACCAGACAGTGTGTGACTAAGTGAGGACCCAGGTGACAGCTGTCCAAGAAAACCTGCAGTGCTCAGGCAGGTGTCACTGATAGAACAACCTGGCTTTTATGGCTCATTCTCCCTCTTTGATAAATGCTCTCTGGGTGTTAAATGCCCCTCCTGTGATGGCAATGAATGTAATTCCTAATGATGAACACATTTCCAGTAATCCAGGTGACTTTCATTTTCATACTATCTTTTTTTGGTTTTTTTGTTTTGACAGGAAGCCTCTTTTTTGCCAGCTATTGACACGTTGCCTGGATGCCACAGTGTGAAAAAGGAGATGCTGCTCATGACCATTTGGCTGGCAAGTTGTGGCCAAGTGGCCACAGATCAGTGGGAGGGGCAGGTGCCTGACAAGGTGCTGGGAGCAGCCAAGATCCACCAGGCCCTCGTGACATGGCTGCTGTCCCTGGTGAGTGCAGTGACCTGGCACAAAAGGCTCTGGGTGATGAGGGCTGTGTTTGGACCTCCAGTGAATGCATAATCACTCTTGAAATCTCCTTTTTTTCCCCCTCAACAGCTACGAAACAGTGGCTGAACAAAGTGGAAATTATGTTCTCATTCACCTCAGAGTCCCTAAATAAAAGTCTCGCCGGGGTCAGTGGAGCTGGGTTGTGTCTGTGGTTTATGAAGAAGTGAAAAATTGTTGAGCCACATTTTCAGTTGTTGAAAGTGACTGCTGGGTATTAGGCTTTGTCCTTGCCAGTGGACACAGGTTCCTGGTTTTCACCACTTGTTCTAGATAAGAACTGACCCTTCCTGATAGCCAAGAGTGCTGTGCACAAGTGAGAAGCTGCCTTAATTGCCCTTTGGTTCACGTGTTTTTCTCCTCTAAAGAAACCACCCAATCCTCTCTCCTTCCCTGCCATATTACCCTTTATTCCCCAGGGAAAACAGTGTATTTTTCCTCCCCATTGTATATTTTTCCTTCCTGCTCAGTGGCCTCATTGTTTTCCCTGGGAAGGACTCTGGGATACCAATACTGATCCACACAGTCAAGGTAGATTTCACCCTGAGCAGCCAGGCTTTTAAATCACTTAAACTCCACTTAAACACAATAAATTGTTAATGATGCTCATGCTTGCATTAAAATATTGCTAACATTCTTTAGTGTTACTCAGTGCTAATGAAAATTGCCACTGGAACAGCCCTGGATCCTGAATTTTCCATTCAGAGTTGTTAGCTTGTGACCAGCTTCAGTGTGAGCTCTCTTCCCTTGTATTATTCCCATTTTAAAAAAAACCAAAAAACTGAGTTCTGACTTGTAGCAGTTCTCTCTGAGCCTGAAAGGGTACCTCACCTTCCAGGGCTGTGTCACTCTGCTAGGTGTAGATTCAGATGTTCAGATTTCTTTGTGTCCAAGAAAAACTGAGGTAAAATCCACCAATTTATTCTACACAGGCTCTGAAATGGCTGTTGGGTAGCGATGAAGAAGTTTGCATTTCTTTCACCGAAAGAATTGGAAATGATGAGGCATTTTTAGGCCAAATTGTCATCTGGTAATCCATGCAATTCCATTGTGTAAATCAGTATATCCTTACTGATTTCACTGGAGATGTGCTGGATGCTGCCAGCTGGGAGCAGTGGTCCTCTGGATGGTGCAGAATTCCCCATGGGAATCCAGTGTTCAGAGCAGTGGAGGACTTGGTGCTGGTGTTTTGAGTGATCTAGCTGAGCTGTGCAGCAGTTTCAAAATCCAGCCTGGTCCTGTGTTAAACACATCTTTTTAAAGGCCTTTATCTCCCTGAAAATGCTTTGGGGCTCTATATGTAGTAAGTAGAGGTGATGATGCACCTGGAGACTGGTGATGGTACAAACCAGGAGAACAAGCCTTGGTTTCTGTATCCACCAGAGCCCTGGGAGGGAATTACAGTTCTGTAACTCAGACTTGCCTTTCTCTCCATCCACAGCACGTTCTGGATCAGGTACCTCTGCTTTTTCTTTCTCTTGGCTTTGCTGATTCCCTGGTTCTGGCTTTCCCAGAGTTTTCTGCCCCTTTTCACCAGTTGCCCTGGACATCTTGGAGCATCCCAGTGGCCTTCCCTGGCTGTTTCAAATGTCTCTCTTCTCTCTTTTCTAACTTATAATCAAGATTTTCATGTGTTCTGCATGTTAAAGTGGATTATGTTTCATCTGGCTTTGATGTCCTACTGTCCTACTGGAACCTTCTCCCTGGATCTAAACTGACATTCACAATAATAATTTCTATCTTGGGGTTGCAGAAGTCACTTTTTACCCTTTTTGGCTTAAATCAGATGTATAGACTGGAAAATAGAATGTTTGCCTCCCACATACACGTGCACAAAATAATCCATGGAAGGGAAATCACCTCAGCCCATCTAAAAGGGGATTCAGAGGGTGGGGATTGATGGGGTTTTGGGCTGTTAGTGAAGGCCTTCTTAGGGAAGCCTGCAGCAGCCCCTTGGAATGGCCTCATCCCTTTGCATTGGTGTGTGAGCTGAGATTGGATTGATGTTGCTGTCACTGATAAAGGCACACACACTGCTGCTGTGACAGGAACATTCCAGGCAGCCTTGACAGGGGCTCTGTGCTCAGCCCTTGCTGGAGCAGGGAAATAATGTGAATTCCTGTTTCCACATAGTGAAACTGGTGGAATTCAGAGCTTGCGAGTCTTCATGGAGAAAATAAATGCTATGGCTTATCAAAAGCAATGTGTTATTCCTATTTAATTTGGTCTTTATTGATTTTTCAACTGGCTAAACCACAGCTGATCTACTAATCAAAGCAGATTGCTCCCTGGGTGGTTGTGGGGTCTGCTCAAAAGCAACAGAGCAAGATAAAGGGTTTTTTTTTTCAGTCCATCTAAAAATGGAATTGTGTTCCAATGGATTTCCAGGTGCCTCCTGTGAAGAGGAAGGATGGCCCCAAAGCTCCATTTGAGGTGGTGGGGCTGCAGCAGGCCTGGAGAGAGGAAGGCTTGGCCCTCTACGCCTGCCTGGTGGCCCCAGAGGAACCTTCAGCCCAGAGCTGCCCCGAGAGCCACGAGTCAGGAGTGAGTAGCAGCACTTACACCTGGCAGTTGTGCCACAGAGCAAGCACTGACTGCTCTGGACTGAGCACCAGGCCTGGATGTGCCAATTCCAGCTCAAATTCCAGCAGGACAGGGTAGAGCAGTGTAAGAGCTGCCCAAATTGGGATGGGAGAGCAGCCCTGTGCTGTGGAGCTGAAGGATTGCTTTCAGATAATTGCCAGCCCAAGCTGTCCTCAGTTATGCTGCATTTGGATTATGTGCAGACCAGAAACCAGCTCTCTGTGGCATCATTTCTTGGCAATTGCTCATTAGCTGTAACCTCACACTGCAGGAATTTAGCTGGATTTGGAGGAGACACAGCTTTTGGTACCTGTTATGGTTTCTGCTCCTTTATTTTAACCATGTTAAAGAGTGTGGCACAGGAGGAGGAGTTATTTTTATTTGACTGCCAGGAGCTGAGCCTGTCCCCTCAGTTTTGGGGTGCTCCAGAGCCTGAGCTGTGCAATAAAACTGGAAGGTCTTGCACACAGGCTGAAAATTTAGCACACACAGGTGGCACGTGTGATGTAAGAGATGATATAAACTCCTGTCCTGAACGCAGTAGAGCTGTGAAATTGCAGCTCTGCTCTGCCCTGTTGGTTCTGTCTTTCACAGAGTTGATTTGATCCAGGTTGGAGCACCTTGTACCTATTTCTTTTTTTTTGGAGANGAGACAGCTATTTAAGTAGTATTGCCACTCTTGCCTGGCATAAATGCCTATTTTACCTGAGCACTGTGGGTGACTCTTGCTGGGAAGTGTGGCCAGGTGGATGTGGGGAGCAGCAATCCCTGTGTCCCCCAGATCTTCTGAGAGCCACTTGCTTGAATAACTGTGCTGTGGCTGAGGAACCTTTGAGGTGCTGCCCTGTGCTCTGCTGAGGCTGCTGAGTTCCTCTCAGGTGGCTCGAAGCAACTTTTGTGGCTTCAGTAAGCTGGTAGTAGATTTTCTACTCTGTTTTTGCCTGCCTCATCCCCAGGTGTCTGTGCTATACCTGCTGGCCACACCCTGGGGAGCCTAAACGCTACAGGATGTGTGAATATGTTTTTAAAACACACTTCAGCATCCCCTCCTCAGCTGCACCAAGTGTTCTTCCCTTGCAGCTGCTGCCTGGGAGCAGCAAAGATTGAATTTCCCATGTTGTATCACAAAACCTGGAGTTGACCGCTATGGCTCCAGTGCTCCTGAAAATAAATGACAGATGCTGGCACTAAATGTCATTTTTAAAAACATTACCAAAAAAAACCCAGCCCAAACCAATGAGCAACTTGTCAATTAGTGATTGAGCAGCCCTGGGCAGAGCCTGAGACAAGGACTCGGTGTTGGTTCCTACCCAAGGCAACTGAATTCAAGGTGTTTTCTCTGTAGAGCAAAGAAAATGGAGGGACAGAGCCTGACCTGCTCTCTGCTGATTGCAGCTGAGGGCTTGGTCAAAGCACCAAAAATTACTGAGCACTGATTATGCTCAAAATATGTCCCTGGGGTTACAGATTTGAATCAACTTTCGGAGCTGTGGGCTCAGGCTGGCCTGAGTGTTTGGTTGGAGCTGGGAAGGGCTAAATCACAACCTGGTGGAACAAACTGTGCAGTTTTACCAGTCCTAGTGGAGTCACTGAATGGTTTGGATTGGAAGGGGCCATTCAAGGCCATCCAGACCAAATCCCTGCAAAAAGCTGGGACACCTTCCACTATCCCAGGCTGCTCCAAGCCCTGTCTCACCTGGCTTTGGACACTGCCAGGGATCCAGGAGCAGCCACAGCTTCTCTGGGCACTCTGAGGTGCCAGGGTCTCCCCACCCTCATCGTGAAAAATTTCAGAGCTCAACTCTGTTGCACAGCAGTGACATTTCAGGTGTTGGGGCAGTTCTTCCAAGCAGGACTTGGGTTTCCTCTCCCTCGTTAGAGGCTCTGCCTTTGTGGTAGCACTGACTTGTGTTAATCTTTCTTTCCTGAGGCATTTGTAGAACTGCTGCTTTCCCCAGCAGAGATCAGAGCTGGGAGGAACAACACAAGTTGGGATGTCAGCCCCAGCAGAGACAAGGAAAATGACAGCAAGTCTCTCTCTGTTCCTGCCCTTGGGCAGCTTCAGCTACTGTGGAGAGAAATGTGGACTTTATTCTTCACACTGCAGCCCTCAGTCTTTCACTGTCCTGTGCAAGTTTTCTGTGGCTAAATTGAAAAACAAAATCCTGTTGGGGCTCTTACCTGTTCTGGTTCCAGTTGTTTCCTGTGGGCAGAGAGACACTTTTTAGGGCTTACCTTTAAAATATGATTGAGTTTCCAGGTGCTTTTGTTGCTATAAGAATTTAGGGAGACCTTAAGTTACTTTTTCTGTATTATGTGTAAATGTTAACCATGATGACAAATGATATTTTAATATTAATATGTAGAGCCCAGAGTTCATTCTTGGCCCCAAAAGGAGCTTCTGAGCCATTAATTTGTTATGTACTGGCCACTTCACTGTTATCTGTGTATCTTTTATTATTTATCACATTCTAGTTCTCTGTCCCAAGGTGTAATAGTTATAACTAGAATACTAATAGTGGCTTCTCCAGACAAAAGCTCCTGTTATTAGTACATCAAGAAGTCTTTTGGCTTATTTGACTGGGATGGCATCTATTTCTATATCCAGTGGTTCTGCTATGTTTCCTCTCATTTTTATCAGTTTTTCTGGTGGGTAGTTTAGGGTGGTTTTATTTCTGTCCTCCTTCAAACAGCTGCTGGAAATGAGGCAGATTTAAACATCCCTGCCTGGTGTTGGTTTCTTGTTGTCAGAACAAATGCCAAAACACTCACCTCCTGTAATCCCTGATGGGAATTGGATTTGTACATCTTCTGCTCTCCAAGTATCTCCCAGGCATTCCCAGTTATCCCACTGGCACTGTGTGGAGCTCTGGGCTCCTCTCCCTGCACCTTCATCACTGGATTCTCTGCTGCCTCAGAGGAGCTCCCAATCTCTGGCCTTTGATTTGGGGTTTTCCTCCTTGAGCTTCAATTTTTGGTGCAATAATCACAGAATGATGGGATGTCCTGAGTGGGAAGGAACCCCAAGGGATCATCCAGCCCTTCACAGCCACCTCAAATCCCCCCCTGTGCCTGAGCAGTGTCCAAACCCTCCTGGAGCTCTGGCAGCCTTGGGGCTGTGCCCATTCCCTGGGCAGTGCCAGCACCCTCTGGGGAAGAACCTTTCCCAAAATCCAGCCTGGCCCTGCCCTGGCACAGCTCCTGCCATTCCCTGTCCCTGTCCCAGGGATTGGAGCTGCAGCCCCCGCTGAGCTCTGCCCTCAGTCTCCTTCTCCAGCTGAACAATCCAAGAGCCCTCAGCTGCTCCTCAGACCCTTCCCCAGGCCCATGTCCCTCCTCTGGACACTCCCCAACAGCTTTACAACCTTCTGATACTGTGGCACCCACAGCTGCCCCAGACCCGAGGTCAGGCCACAGCAGGGCAGAGCAGGACCTTCACTTCCCTTGAGTAACTGGTGGAGAGATGTTCTGCACAATTGTTGAGTCTTTTAATTTCTGATTAGGTCTCCTTGAGGTCACTGGTTTTGTTCTCTGAAAATCCTGCTAATTAAGAATCAGCCTGAAGAACAATGAGGCTTAAAGGGGAGGTTAAATGATGGGAAAATGTAGTTTAGCAGTGCAGTATTCAATATTAATGCATCAGTATTTATATTAGCCTCAATCTTTTAAAAAAACACAGAATGGTTTGGGTTGGAAGGGACCTGAAAGGTCATCTAATTTCAACCCTCTGCCATGGGCAGGGACAGCTTTCACTAGACCAGATTGCTCAGTGCTCTCTGCACCCTGGCACTGAACACCTCCAGGGATGGGGCACTAGCAGCTGTTTTCATTTCTATCCCTGAGAAAGCCTGTGGCAGTTAATGGTTCATTGATTGGGCTGGTTTATGGTCCTGTTTAGGGGCTTTTTTTCCCCTCTCCATGTGGTGGGATCTGCTTTGGAGCAGGGTTTGTGAGCTGGTGGATGGCATGAGCGTGGGATGAAAGCTGTGGTGGTTTGGGAGGTGCAGGATTTCACACCAGGGATTGGTTTGGAGAATCTGAGGGCAGCTCTGTGGAACTGGAGTCTGGGATGGCTGTGGACAGAGGAGGAGCTGCTGTAGGTGCAAGGTAGAGACAGAGTTTCTGAAACCATCACCAAAGCTTCTTAACCACTGGCTCTTTGCAGACTGCAGAACATCTCCAGGGAACATCCAGCTTTTACCAGAAGGTTTCTGCGTTTCTGACCTCTACGTGGCTTCCAGATCTTATTTGGTGGAGAGATGAACTGGCCAGTCACTTCCAAAACCAGCTGTGCCCACTTCTTCCTGGAATTCCCTCTGTGCTGCTCAGTAACATCACTGCTGTTAATCCCGACCCTCAGGTACTGCACAGAAATGCTTGGACTGCTGAGAATTTTTGACCAGTAAAAGTTGTTTTTCCAGTGTTAACAGACATTCTCATTTGCTTTAGCAAAGGATTTAAACAGAGTTTGGAAACAAATGCTTTTTATATTAGAATATTTTGTAATTCAGTTCTGTGATTTTAATATCCATGGATTTCCAGGGAAGTGTGTAAGCTACAAGGACACAGCACTTCTCCAAATCAAGTGCTTCCATTCTCTTGACTGCCTGGAAACGTCTGCAGGAGCACTCACTGCTGTCTAGAAGCAGAATAATAATTAACCTTTCACTTCTGTCAGATTAGCAAATGCTCCATAACAAATATTCCATCGAATGAAATGTTACAAGAATTCCTTATGCTAATTAGGGGAATTTATTCCTTGAGGGCATCCAATGCTGCTTTTAGGCCTTTACCAGCCTTTCCTACCTTGGTGTAAATATTTAGAGTGGGTTTTCAATGCAGGACTTAATATGACCTGACTTCTATACCTTTTGGGGGAATGTTTTGTTTATTTCTTTCCCACAAAAGCCCCAACCTTTGGACAATTGTGGTCTTTTCCCAATAGTTTTAGATGAACAAACTTGAGACACAGTTCTAGGAAACGGCAAAGCCTGCAATTCTTGTTCACAATGAAGTTTTAATTTTGAAAATGATATAGCATGATAACTTTTCTGCCATTTCAACCAGATTTAGGAATTACTATGACTCTGTGAGAATCAATGCCATGAAAGCTTAGGGGTTTAGCAGTGCACTTAGCAATTTGCCTAAAGGTTTATCCCACTTGTGTGCAGGAAAAGGAGGCTTAGTGTTGTTGATTTGCAGTCACTGTGGCTTTCAAGCAGAAGCAAGAGCCATAAAGAGTCTGACATATTCGTAAAAGATAAATCTGCTCTATGCTTTTAAGGCATAAAATAAGGCATCATTTAAAACAGCCAGGGCTTTTATGCAAATCCCTTATTAGAGGAATTATAAATCATTAGGAATTGAACAGCAAGATAGCAGGCGCTTTCTGGGGGTGGATCTTTGCCTTTATGCCATGGAAAACATGATGTCAATTTAAAAACCACATTCTCTTCTCAAGTTCTGTGCCCCCCTAGGCTTGAGTGAGGCTGAGACCATTGTGTCTTGTGGCTTTTTCACATTGTTATGGAATCACAGCATGGTTTGGGTTGGGAGGGACCTTAAAGCCCGTCCTGTTCCACCCCCTGCCATGGGCAGGGACACCTTCTAGTGTCCATGGCTGTTCCAAGCCCCATCCAGCCTGGCCTTGGACATTTCCAGGGTGGGACAGCCACATTTTCATAGCTGGTTAGGCAGCAAGGCTGATTTCCAAAGCAGGGCTCAATGAGCCACGCTCTCAGCAGGCAGCAGCTCGCCCTGATGTCTGCCCTGGAGCTTTGCAAAGTGCTACCAACTGACAGTGTTCCCAAGTGCCATTAAAATACAACCAAAGAGTGCTGCACAGAAAGCTCAGTATCGTATTCTTTTAACTTCTTTGGTCTGAAGGTTTGGTACAAGGCCAGTGATCCATGCTTTGCTTTTTGTACATTTGTGTTTGTTTTGAGGCAGTGTGTTCAAAACGAAGCAGCCCGAAGAACCTGCGCCCACGTGTTGGAGGAGCATGCAGCGAATCCTGCTTTTGCTCCAGGTGGATGAGAGTCTGAGAGAGAAATCCTGGCAGGATGGTGGAAAAAAATGGGTAGAAATGGAGGGAGAGGGAAGCTGTTGTGTACTGAGCAGCTCCGTGTGTGATCCGGGGAGCAATTGCCAGCAGAAATTGTAATAACCTTTATGCTTTTTGTCTGTTAGTGCATGAGCCAATGTCTTGTTTTCAGGCAATTTGTCTGCTGGATTTTCTGCCTGTTCTGGACCCCAAACAGATTGCTTTGCCTGTGCTGGTTTTTGGAGGCATTTTTATGAGTGCTGTGCAACGAGCCTATTAACCTGCAGCAATCCACTCCTGATAGGAGCAGCAGCTCACAATGCAGTCATTAAAGCCCAGCTTGGGTTGGGAGTGACAACATCCCTGTGGAAGCTGTTAATGTGAGGTCCCCTGTCAGCAGAAAGTACTTTTCTTCATTTTAGCATAAAAGAAAAGTACTTTCTGCTGCTAAGCCTCAGGATGCAAACACTGACCTTAGGGATACAGATAACACACACAGAGCCAGTGTTGCTGCTTTTTCTCGGCCTGTTTGCTCCATGCTGGAATTCTTTTCTTCTCCCTCAGGTTTTTTTGGACTTTGGGACATTTGCCCAAAAGGTACAGCCCTTGATGGTGATCTTGCAGAGCTCCCAACCTGTGCAGCTGCCTGGAGTCAGGGCATAGCAGCATTTTCAGGGAGGGTTTGAGGAAGAAGGGGAACCTCCATCCCTCCTCCTCTGTGCACAGATATCCCTAAGTAAGGTGAAAGAGATTCTTTAAGTTCCGTAAAATTGATTTTTTGCTCCTCCTGGTGATCAGTTCCCCTCGTGCTGCTCCTTTAGCAGCTTCCTTGCTCTGACACAAAGCTTGTGTGGGTTTTTCAAATAGTAGTGGTTAAGGACAGGTCTACACAAAGTTTCCTTACTTTTTCCTTAAGTAAAGCTCCATTTTTAATTTTGTTTTCTGGCTAATTGTAGATAAGAATCCCAGAACTGAGACCAGGAAGCTGAATTTGCCCTGATACTGTAACCAAGGCCTGCTGAAAATGCCCAGCAGCACAGACTGACCTAACAGCAAAGTTGATGTGTGGCAGGGGGCTGGCAGAATGTAAAGCAGTTCTTTCATGTGGAATTTCAGATTTTTGGGCTTTCCCTGCTGGAGTTGATGTTAACTGTGTTGCCATTGGAGCTCTCACACACACAGAAGCTGTGAAAGTGACATACTTTATTTCAAATTCTGAAAAATGTTGTATACATGAAGAGCTGGACATAGCTGCTGAAATTCGAAATCCCTGTGGAAAAGCAGCACTTGTTTCTCTGTGCACTTGAGGCACAGATTTAGAGCTGAGATTCCCAAGCTCTGTGTGCAGCCTCTGAGGAGGGAGTGGGAGGCACTTCCAGAGGATCTTTCAGCTCCCTGAGTTTGTATTTCAGCATGAGCTGAGTGAGAACGCTCTGAGCTTTCACTCTGAATGCTGTGACATTATTTCATTGACAAGCACCGTGGCCTTGGCCCTGCTGAGTAAACTTCAGCATCTTCCACTGTCTTTTGCTGTAACTTCTTTTCATTTCAGTGCTGAGGGAGGCGTGCTCAGGGAACTGCTGCTCATTACCACATCAGCCTTTCACCCGACTCTCCAGGCCCATGGCTGTGTGGGCATCGCCTCTCACACATCCCAAACTGCAGGAACTGGGGCTTGCTGGGATTTGGTGGCTGTGCTGGTGGCAGTTATGCCTTGATTTGGGTTTTTGCCCCATGTGCTCTTTTTCATTTCATGCTGTGTGAGCAGTGCCCAAGCTGGGCCGTATTTTGGGATGGAGATGCTGCCTGAGCTCCCTGGAGAGCAGCACAGTTTGCTCAGCTCCCAGACCTGATCCCCACATTGCTGTGAGCTCCCAGATTCAGTTCACGGCCCAGGGCTGTGCTCCTCCTCCAGAGCTTGAAAGATCTGATTGTTGTGCACCTGAACTGGGCATTAGGGAGGGATAAAACACCCAGGACAGCTGCTCCACAAGGGCTCACCCAAAGCACACCTGGCAGGGTGAGTCCTGCAGCATTGGCAGTGCCAGCCACGGAGCCCAGCACTCGGCTCTGGGGCATCCAGGCTGGAGCTGTAAAGCAGGAGGTTCAAAAGGACAGGTTCCAAATCATGTCAAAAGGGTCAGGTCTTGCCTGGCTGGCACCCCGAGTCTGCTGTGCAGCCTGCTCAAGTTGTAGCAGCAGCTTGGGTGAGAGCACATCTGGCTGGTGATCCCATATGGATAAGGCTTGTCTGGGGAAGAAATGTTTGTCCTGGGACTACATCTATGTACATTTATAGAAAATAATAGCTGCAGCCCAGAATAGCTGCATGGCTGTATCTTCAGGAGACAGAAGGTGACATCCTGGCCCTGGCTGAATCCTGCTGGAGTCTGGCATTTATTTTCATTGAGCCAGGAGTTCAGGCAGCCACTGGCATTTGTAAATAAAAAAACCCTAATGTTTAGAAGGGGGAAGGACTACACTGATGTTTACCAGAGCTGGCACAAAGATGAAGGCACAGCTTTGAGAGGAATAAAGCATTAGAGGCTTTCATTCTTCCAAAAATTTGACAGCTCACATTTAGATGGTGTCCATCACTCATTATTCCTGAAAAGAGCAGCTTCAAAGAACTCGAGCTACTGCGCTTTGTCATTAGTGCTGATGGGCACAAAGGCTGGGAGCTACTATCTCATTCTGTCTTCTGTGGTTTAAGATATCCCTTTCCCAATCCAGAAGGGGAACAAGGGGAAGTGAGATCCATTTCAAACAGCCTGAGATACAGTCAGCAGAACTGCACGTCTCCCTTGATGAGTCCTTTCTATCCCAGACTTTTTGCTGCCTGTGCTCTTCTGTGGTGCCTCCACTTTGCTGTACTGAATTCTGTAGCCATCTGAAGAGAACGTGCACAGTGGGGAGGGAAGATGTGCAGAGAGCACACTCAACATTGTGTCAATCTGGATTCTACCAGGAAAACTGCTCCTGGCACACTGCAGAAGAGAGAGTTTGAGAGTGATCTGCCTCATTCAGAGGCAGGATTTGGTGAATCACATCAGCCATGAGCCTTGCTGAGTGAGAGAGAGAGAGAGAAGTGCTTTCTCTGCTGGCCCTGATGTGCTCAGCAGGGCGGGCAGGGTGAGGTTACCTCAGCACAGAGCTCCCACCTGGCTCTGCAGGTACTGCAAGTGCAGCATCCTTCTCCCAGGGGTCTGGTGTTGTCTCACAGAGATAATGGCTGAGCAGATCTTTGCCTTGTGAGTGAGGAGATGAGATTGTGGAGTACATGGGGATTCTTCCTGCAGTTTCTGTTTTCCTGCTGAGGCTGGGAACAGCCTGGAAGACTCCTTGCAACTTAAAATACTCTCTCAGATCACCTGGCAGCAAAAGCTCTTCCTTTGTTGTCAGAGATGGGAACAGAAAACACTGTGAGCACGAAGAGGAGATCACGGGCTTGGTCATATTTCTGTGTGACAGTTAAATATTCATGGCTTTGCTGCAGCTCCAGTCTCCTCTGAAATGTGCTTATTCTTCTTCCTGCTGAGGATTTTACGGCACGTTTTTGTTCTCCCGTGAGTTTCCTTCCCGGAACTGTCTGCCTTCATCTGGGTAATATTATCTGAAACAAAGCAGGAGCTTGGGGTTTCTTTTAAATGCTTTTGGAAAAATTGGTGTGTGTTCAATCCTAGCTGTGGCATAAAGTGGTCTTTTCAAGTGTCTTAAGGTGGCAGAAGCTGGAATTTGTCACCCAAACCAAAGAAGGATAAATTGGCAAAAAGGAATAATTGAAACCAGGAGTTTATGGGTGTGCCCTCCCTCCCTGCTCGCCCTGCTCATGGCAGTGTGGATGGAGTGGATGTCAGTGCTGTGAGAAGCCCTGCACACACACATGGGGACAGTTATGGTTCCATGAGCGTGAGCTTTGAAACCTGTCACAGCAGAAGTCAGAGCATCCCTGGGGCTGAGCAGCTGCTGTTGGCTGAGTGCAGGGATCCTTCCTCCCTGGGATAAGGCTTTTCCCGGGACATGGAAGGTTGGTACAGGGCTCAGAGCCTCACTGGAGAGGTGTTTTCAGGTGAAGATCAAAGGCTGGGCTTTTGTAAATCCATTCTGCAGGGTTTGGGGAGTCTCCTCTCCTCCCACCAGGGGACAGGTCAGCACTCAGAGCTGATGCTTCCACAGGTGTGGGAAAAGATTTACAGCTGCTGTGATGTTGGAGGAGTGAGAGGAACCAGCCTTGAGGTGAACCCAATAGAATTCTCACACCTACCCTCTTGTGGAACATGAAAAGTAGCACTAAAGTGTCATAAACAGAAATAGTGTCCAAGTTATTTCAGTAGGAGAAGGCTCCTGCCGCTGCCTGCAGAGGGTCCCTCTCTCTTTCTGTGTCCAAAAGGCCTCAGCTTTGAACAGGGAAGATGACTTTGTTCCTGTTGTTCCCTGTTGATGGCATGGGAAAGCTGTGTCAGGAGCTCTCCACTGGGACCTTTTAGCCAGGCTGGACAAAGCAGGCTGCTCCTCCTGCAGCCATCTGCCTGTTTTCTAATTCACGAGGAGAAGGATTTTCTGGGAGAAATAAGACTTTTCAAGCTCCATTTTCTGTTGGTTTGCGAACTCTCATTCAGGTTGGCTGTTGGAAAACAGATGTGACAGATGACAAGAGCAATTCCCATGGGCCTTGCTTGCCAGGTTGGCCACACCCCTGCTGTGGCCTTGGAGCAGCATCCTGGGGTTGCCATGGATCCACAGGTTACACCAGGGTGCTCCCCTTGGATTTTCCACCCTGTGTCCTGCACCTGGATGATTATCCTGAAGGTTTCTATGGAAAATAGAGGCTGGTGTTGGTTTGACTTCATTTGTCCCTTCTTTTCCTTCTGGAACGTTCACAGACGTGAGGTTTGTTCAAGGAACAGCTGGAAGAAACAGGAAACTGGGATTTTGCTGCATTCCCAGTTTGTAGGGCTTGGCTGGGCTCATTGCATTGTGCCACTGTTGCAGATAGGAGCTGGCATCATGCACTGGAAATGAGGAAGATCCCTTTCCTTAAATCCACTTCTCCTCTGATGATGTCTTTCACAGCAACCAAGTGGAATATCAGCAGTGGAGGCCAAGGAATGATGGATTGCAGGACAGAATGGACAGATCCACTGGGAGATGCCACAGCCTTGGTTTGGTGCACTTGGTTTGACTGAAATGGGGTGAAAAGTGAAATCCCCAGTTCTGCTTTCAGGCAAATATCTCATGAAGCACAGGAAGTAGAGGAAGGAGACAACACAAAAGGTTACTGAAGTGGAAAAGCAGTTGTCAGAGGGGTTTTAATATTCAAATGAATTTCATTTTCTGGTTGTTATTTTGAAACATTTGTGGAATGCTCTGAAGTGCCTATCGTTTGCCAAGCAGCACACCCGAAATCTCTCAGGTGATTACACAATTAAATGGCATTATATGGAGCTCGTCATGCAGAGTGGATGCTTCTCCATGCAGGGTTAGCCCCTTTTTCTCTCCATCATAAAAGTCCTGATGAGACCATGTTGAAAATTAATTTCTTTTTCTGTTTTTGAAAAGGTCAGTCCACATGAGCTGAGGACAAATTAACACCTGCTGTAAATCAAAGTGGAGCCTTTAAAAGTAGTGGAGCCTCTTTGAGCTACACCTGAGCCTGTGTTTTAAAAGTGACTATTTTTTTTTTCTTCATCCCCTGAACGATTCCTGCCCACTGTATTTCCCTGTATTTCTGGAATGTTCAAACCAGAAGCTGGCAAACGTGACTTTCAAGGGTTGCCTTTGTCCCTGGACTGTGGCCTTGCTTACAGAGCGTGCAGTCACAGCACATTCTCCTGAGTGACACATCCTTACACTTGCACTTGTACAAGTTGCTTGCTTGGCTGCCCAGGAAATGGATGAGAAACAAACTAAGGTGCTGAGGCTGGGAAATGCTGTGCTTGTGTCGAGCTGTGACCTAAATGCCAGTTTTTTGCCTATCCATGAGGACGTGGCACAATGAGACTAACAGATACGTGTCACTTGTGGTGACATGAGCGCGGGAGAAATGTGCTGTTTTGGCTACAGGCATGTAGAAGTTCATGCAATCCCTCCCCTACCCTTCCATTTGATTGGTTAATTAGAGCATCGCTTTCACAAAGCCCTTTTCTGCCGAGTGCTCAGCACAGTTGTGGAGAATTGAGGTCTTGGCTGATGGATGCAGCTCTTGGTGATGTCTGTGGGTGCTCTGCGTGTTGGAGAGTCCCTGGCTTGGGCCCTGGGAATGCTCAGGCTCTGGGCAAGCAGTTGCAGATTCATATTCTTGGGATATCACTTAAATGGAGCTACTGGAATAATTGCAAGAAAGCAAATTCTGTAGATTAACAACACTGGGCTGAGTTTAATCCACCAGCTGCATCCTCGTGTGCTCTGTGGCCATAAGATCCTGGTTTTCCTGCTTTCTTTTAAGGGACCAAGATAACATGGAAGTGAGAGCTGTCCTTTGTGCATTTCAGGCAGTGGAGAAGGCGTTTGCAGTGCCAAAGGGATTTTACTGGCAGACAGTTGAGAGTGATGACAAACACTTCCCTGACAGCAGCGCCATGGAGGCTTGCAGAGACACAGACACCGAGGTAAAGAACAACAAACAACCCCCTCCTTCCTCACCTGGGGGCTGAGGAGGGACACTGAGAGACAATTAAGTGCCCTGGAATATTTCAATCTAGAGCTTTGATACAAATTCTGATCTTGAAGTATTTTTCACTCCGACCTAAATATATCAGCTGAGTATTTTATGGCATCAGTATTGATGTGCTGATTGCTCTGAGCCACAGAAGATTAAACTTTGAAATGTGTGGGTTGGAGAAATTGCTACCAACTAGGTGCAAATCTGTAAGAGTAGACAAAATTTTGATAACGTGAAACCACTTGACTGTAAGTCAGTAAACAGCACAACTTTGATTAAACTTGGACTCAGAAACGTTGGTAAGAAATTTCTGAAGGTTCTGGTACTGCCTGACCTCGAGTAACTGTGTGTGTTTTATGAACAAGTAGGGAGTATTTGTACTGATTCTACCTCAGGAGAAGATGTTAAAGTGATTTCAATTAGCTCTTGGTTAGCAGTGCAGCACAGAATGTTCAGGACCTCAGCCATGTGAAATGAGTTGTTATTGAGAGGAGCAGGACAGGGCCAGCAGCAATAACGGGGATCAGCCGAGGGTCACAAAGCCTCAGACTGGTTTGGGTGGGGAGGGACCTCAGAGCCCATCCAGTGCCACCCCCTGCCACAGCAGGGACACCTCCCACTGTCCCAGGCTGCTCCAAGCCCATCCAGCCTGGCCTTGGGCACTGCCAGGGATCCAGGGGCAGCCACAGCTGCTCTGGGCACCCTGTGCCAGGGCCTGCCCACCCTCACAGGAACAATTCCTGCCCAATATCCCATCCAGCCCTGCCCTCTGGCAGTGGGAGCCATTCCCTGTGTCCTGTCCCTCCATCCCTTGTCCCCAGTCCCTCTGCAGCTCTCCTGGAGCCCCTTCAGGCCCTGCAAGGGGCTCTGAGGTGTCCCTGGAGCCTTCTCTTCTCCAGGTGAGCACCCCCAGCTCTCCCAGCCTGTCCCAGAGCAGAGGGGCTCCAGCCCTTGGAGCATTTCCACGGGCTCCTCTGGACTTGCTCCAACAGGCCAACATTTCTCCTGTGCTGGTGGCCCCAGAACTGGGCACAGCAGTGCAGGTGGGAGTCCCCAGGGACAAGGCCAAGCAGAGAGTCCAGGGCTCAAACCAGCACGGGTGATGTCCGAGACCAGGCCAGGCACAACTCAACCAAGCTGCAATGGAGAGCGAGGCCAAGTGCCAAGCTCCTGAGGAAAGGGGAAATTGGCACTTCCTGAGGTTTCCAAGTGCTGGATGGCTCCGTTATCACAGCTGGCCCCAAGCCCAAGGACTCAGAGCAGCTACAGGAAAATCCTGCCTTACTGGCTGCTGTGAGTACTGGGTTAATAGCAGGAGAGCTTGAGCTAGACAAACATAAAGAAATGGAGGTTTTTTTGCCTAATTAGACCACTTTTATATGATTTGAGTAAATTTCTATCTTCATTTATCATGATGGTAAAGCCTCATAATGTCTTTATGGGGCAGTAGCATTTAATTTCAAGTGTCCAGTAGTGATGGATTCATTTGGCATTTGTTGCAGCCATAAACCTTGAGCTGGGTAAATCCTTGAGCTGCTCAACATTCAGGAGAACCATGCTCAAATTTGGGGCCAGAAAATCAGCTTGTCTGATTCCCAGCTAGACAATTTATTATCCACAGAACCGCACAACTCCCTGTTGTAAAGTGCTTGCTTTTTAAAACAATTTGTTTCTCTGATGGGGAAAATAATAATAATTTGCTTCTCTTTTGGGTATAAACATTCAGAAGATGTTGGTGTGAGTCTTCCCACATGCCAGGATGGGCTGAAACGGATTAAGCTGGTAAAGAAGACTCTGAAGTGTAAATTTGGGACAGTACCAGTGAAGTGTTTGCCTTTTGATATTTTATAGTGTTGATTTTGGTTCAGTTGAAGGTACAGAGACACAACCAGTTGGTCTATTATTATTTAATCATCCAGAAACATGGGCAAATGATACTGCACAAAGTTAACAGCAGAAGGGATGCACTGTGGGCTCTGCCCCAGAGGCCTTGCAGTTTTTTACTGGTAGGTTTAGGTGACAAAAGGCACAGTTATAACAACAGAAATAGATGAAATTATAATTACTGATAGTTGTGATTTAGCCCAAAGCCAAGAGCCTTCTGTGTGAACTGCACATAAACAGAAACCAAACCCGAGCCTCTCTGTAGCTCTGGCAGTGCAGATCCATCCTGGGAACTACAGGTGAGCTCTGAGGTTGTAGTGGGCTTGGGAGCATTTCCCTCATTTCCCGTGTTTTTCTCTGGCTGTCCAGGTTGCCATGGTGCTGCTGTTTGAGGCTCTGTTCCGCAGTCCCCTGGAGACCCATCACACCCTGCAGCTGCTGCTGGGCTCTGGCCTGGATGTGTGCGGCCTCCGCCTGCTCTACCCCGGGCAGCACCTGCTGCTCTCCAGCTCAGGTGAGCTCTGCTGCTCCTCCAGAGCTCCCACGATGCTGAGGAAGGCACACATCTCTAAATGCACTGAGGTGAAGTGTTGGAACCCAGGGGGTTCCTGTGATGCCTTTGGCCGACCCAAAACCTGCTCAGGAGACTTTTCAGCCTTGCCAGAGGTGTCAGGGACCCTGGAATGATACTGAAAATGCCTGTGGCTCTGATTCTAATCCATGGAACAGGTCGGCAACTTTGTATGAGGAATTTCAAGTTACAAAAACTTAGAGAAATAGTAGTAGTTATAAGTAAAAAGAAAAGAATTTGAGTGTATGTCCAGGGGGGTTGGAGATCTGTACAGGGGGGTCTGAGGCACAAGATGGAGAATTTTTACACGTGCCATGTTATCTTTTGTTCTTCTTCATCACCTCCATCTTCTTGGTGCTGCTGGCACTTTTGGATTGGTTTGACACAGATCTGGACAGTGTGGTGTGAGGAGCACGGGTTGGTAATTAATGATAAACATTAAATAGGTAGTTATTAGTATAAAAGATCAGAGCTGACCCGGGGCGGGCACAGTGTGTCTCTGGACGCGTTCTGTGCCAACCCTGGCAGGGCAGAGAAATCTACTTTTGCTAAGGAACTGATCAACTGCCTTGAGAACACCAACAAACCACTGCAGACTCCTTCAGCAGCACGGGCTGCAAACCTGGACTGTTCTGTGCATTGTGGGGTCTCCCGGGGCAAAGGAGATCACCACAGTGAAGGGTGATGAGAGTCAGATTTGCACAAGGGTTGCTTTATCAGTTCCTGTGTCTTTCCCAAAAGAAATTATAGAATGGCTTTGACTGTTTCTTTCTTTCTGTTTCTAGTGTTGAACATCTGTGAACTGAATTTTTAACCGTTCATATGTTTTTGGGTCTCAAACATGAGCTGTTGTTCCTTTGCACTGAGCTTTCCCACATTTCAGTGCCCTGAGCTCCAGGGATTGGCTCATGTGAGTTAAACATAAGCATTTAGTTCCCCACTGATACTCCTGAAGGTTTTAGCTGCAGAAAATCCAACCTCCCTTTTCCACTATTCCCCCATCTCATTGCCTGTGAGACCTCAGGAGTGCTGATTTATCTGTCCTGTAATTGCATTGGCTGATAAACCACCACCACAATGTCACATTATTTGATAGAATCCCGTCTGAGGTGGCAGACCAGCAGGATGAGGTAAATAAACACAAACCGGGGCTCTGAACGCAAATCACAAAGTCCTGAACATCAGACACCAATGTGTCAAATACTGGCATGTACCACTCCAGTCTTTATTTTCTCCCATTTGAGAAACAGAGGTGATGAAGCCTGTCTTAAAAGCGTTATGGAACACTATTGGTTGCTACTGCAGCACAACTCCAGAACTACAGGTGCTCCCTTAGCTGCAGAGTTTAGAGATTGCTTGTGACTTGTGCTTCCCTTTAAGCCAGGAAGTTCTGGGAGGTTCAGATGTGCCCAGAAAACCCATTTCTCTTGGGAAAGGTGTAGGCAGGCTGAGAGGGAGAGAAATGGGCTTCCTCCTCCTCCCCTGGCAGAAGGGGAATGAAGACCAGCTTAATCAGAGCTAATTCCCCAGTCTCCTCGCTCCCTTTTTGCATTTGAAAGCAATAGGAGCAGACTGCCTTAGGAATGGGATTGCAGTTGCAGCTGTCTGGGTGCTGTGCACAGAACACATTCCTGGTGAGAGCTGGAGAAATGGAGGAGTGCTCCAGAAATGAAGAAGAAAACCATAAACCCAGCAGTCATTAGGAGCTGACAGGCAGCAGATCTGCTTCAATGCTCTGTACCATGCACCATTATTTAAGAACATTTCTTATGAAGAGACAATTCATTTGAGCTGAGAACTGCTGTGCAAGTTTGTAAATTAGATTTTTACCCTTAGCTTGATAACTCTAAAATTATTATTTTAAATATTTACAGCCAGTTGCTCCATTATCTACCTGCTCTGAAGATTTGTGTTCTGCCTTCTGATTCTTAGGCAAGAAATTTTACATTTGAATATGTTTTTAAACCTAAGGGAAGAAAATCACACACCTTGCTGCTTTTTCTGACATCTGCAGTGAGAACTGGAAAAGAGGCAAATTTGCTTTTTCTGGGATTACTTCCTGGGCCCAAATTATGCTGGAGAAAGGTTTGCCAGAGTCATAGGGAAGAGTTGTTAAAAAAAATAAGTGAAGTCAGGGTTCAAATTGTGGCAGAAAATTAAAGGTGGTAAATCAAATATTTGCCTGGACCTTACAGCATTGTACAAAATCTGTGTTTAATGCAGAAGGAAATAATGTAAAAAAAGAAGTCCCTAGATTTCCAGTTTGTGATCCCCTTCAAAAACATCCCTTTCCTCAGGCCCCTGTTCTTGTCCTGTACTTCAATCCCCCAGCCTTGTTTGTGGTCATGAACAAGAGGAACTTGAAGTGCTGGCTTAAAGTCACAGTTTGGGCTGAAAGGACCCTAAAGGCCACCAAGTTCCAACCCCTGCCGTGGGCAGGGACATTTCCAATGCATCACCTGCTCTGGAATAACTTTTCACAGCAAACACGAGGCAACCAATTCCTCTTTGTTCAACAGAGTGCCTTGAGTAACCTCCGGTTTGCTACTGGGTAAAAGTGGGCAGGTGCTGCCAGCATCTCTCCCCCACGGCAGGTAACCAGGTGATTGATTCTCAGGGCAGGTAACCTGGTGATTGATTCCTAGGACAGGTAACCTGGTGATTGATTCCCAGGACAGGTAACCAGGTGATTGATTCCCAGGACAGATAACCAGGTGATTGATTCCTAGGACAGGTAACCAGGTGATTACCAGGGCAGGTAACCAGGTGATTGATTCCCAGGACAGGTAACCAGGTGATTGATTCCCAGGGCAGGTAACCAGGTGATTGATTCCCAGGACAGATAACCAGGTGATTACCAGGGCAGGTAACCAGGTGATTGATTCCCAGTACAGGTAACCAGGTGATTCCCAGGGCAGGTAACCAGGTGATTGATTCCCAGGACAGGTAAACCTGGTGGTTCCTTTGTTGAAGTCTGGCTCTGACAGATCTGGAAAGAACCCTTGAGTGGAGTGAATGACTTCGGGGTGGGTGGTTCCATGTTTTACTCACACATGTGTTTGTTTCCACAGAAAAGCTGCCTTCCTCCTACACTTCAGAGCCTGGGCAGGTGCCCCCAGTGCTGGCATTAGGTGTGAGAGGGCCCAAAGCCCACGGCATCCTGCAGGACATCACCCAAGGCCGCGCCGGGGCCCGCAGCCAGGCGGAGCCTCTCGTGTCCCTGCCCCTGCCCGGCCGGGTGCACAGGGAGCTGTGCTTCTGGTTCGGAGGGAGAGCTGCTGGAATCCTGCCCCTGGCTTCCAGGTGATGGCCCCAGATGGTTTGGAGCTGTCGTTCCAGAGGCAGTGAGCCCAGGAGGGAGGCAGGCGCTCGGAGATCTCTGTGTCAGCCTTCCAAAGGTCCTGCAGCACAGGAGTGCAGGGGGAGCAATCTCTCTGCTTTTGTATTTCCAATTGGGTTATGCAGTCTGCGGAAATCCTTCTCTCTTCTGCAGCACATCATAGAATCGTGGAATATCCTGGGTGGGAAGGGTCCCACAGGGATCACCCAGCCCAGCTCCCGGCCCTGCACAGACACCCAACAATCCCACCCTGTGCCTGAGCAGTGTCCAAACCCTCCTGGAGCTCTGGCAGCCTCGGGGCTGTGCCCATTCCCTGGGGGAAGAACCTTTCCTGACATCCAGCCTGACCCTGCCCTGGCACAGCTCCAGCTCCTGTTCTCTCAGTTCCTAGACGTGTCAGGCATGGGACAGTTGCAGTTGCTTCCCATTCCCTGTTCCCAGGTATCCAGGCCTGTAATTCATACTCCTGCTGCAAGATTTGGAAACCTGGTGCTGGAGAAGAGCTGCAAGTGTGTGTCAGTGATTGACCCTCTCCTAGGAAACCTCTGGCTTTGCCCTGTATATCAACTGATAAAGGGATTCAGTAGGAAAAGGTTATTTGGAGGATGATGAGAGAAGTGTGTGAAAATGAAGGATGGCTTATAAACCTTTAATTGCATGAGAAACTGCTGCAGAAAGCTCAGACCTGCAGGTTTTGGAGAGGTTTTCAGGGATCCTGCCTGATCCTGGGGGCAGGGTGGCACAGTCAGAGGCAACAGGCTGGAGGTGAGATTCTCTGCACCGCTGAGTGCTTTCCCTGCTCGGTGCTTTCTGTGAGTGGCGAAGCTTAGCCATGTGGAATTAACCTGTGGATTGCTGTGGAGGATTATGTGTCAGAGTTCAGCTCTGCTCAGCCATGAACAGCGACTCTCAGCATTTTTATGTTTAAGATGTGGAAAAAAAATTCAATTTGGCCAAGTTTCATTCTCCTTATTTGTTTATTTTCCTCAGGGATGCCTTTTTCCTCTTACAAAGATGATGAATTCTGCTCCTCTGGTGTAACTCAGTCCAGAGTGGTGCTACATCCTAAATAATACACTTGTCTTTCTCCTAATGCTGGTAATTTGGTCTGTGAGGAGCAAGGAATACAAACTGCAGCTCAGATTGCCCTTTTCAGATTAGACTTGCAAATGCTGTGGGCTCCTGGGAGTGAGCAAGCAGGATGTGTTCCAGCCAGCTCTGTGGTGGTGGCAAGGGATGAGGCAGGTTTGCCTGAGCAGCCTGAGCTCACAGTCCCAGCCAAAACTGTTCCCAGACAGTCCCTGGCTTTCAACCACACCTTCTGTTCACCCTGCCCTGATTGGGTCCTTTTGGATGTGCAGGAATGCTGTGGAAGTTTCGCTGGCATGAGCATCCCTGCCAGACTGGATCGTACTTGTTGCCTAACACGAACCCTTCAAACTGGTTAAACTCAGCCTAAAGAACCCAAAGTGAATAGCAACGAGGATGTGTCTGTGGGTGGGAAAAGCTCTGCTAGTGCAGCCTGACATATTTCTTGATTCCCAGATTTCTTTGCCAAGCTGGCTACTTTACATTAGCTACTTTTAATTGAACACAGAGAGCCTCAGGGGGAATAATATGAAAAGATGTTCAGTCAGAGAGACCTTGATGCAGCTCATGTCACGGACAAGGGATTGAAATGGCTTTTCCAGTAAAGCAGTGTTACCAGAGAAGCTTCTGTGGCCTTGGATTTGTCACAAAAAGTAGGTTTGAGTCAGAACCTTTTAATATTTTTAATTTAATATTTATCGTTTTTCTGCAGCTCTCAGAGTCCTTCAGCAGCTGGGGCAGGAGTAGATGAAGAAAAAGTTGACCTCCAGGGCTTGATGCTGCCTCGACCTCCAGCCATGCTTGTCTCAACTACCAAAGGTCAGTGTTAGGAAATGAAATTTGAGGGTTTATGGTTCTCCTTCACTGATAACATCACTTCACTCCAGCCCACCTCAGGCAATTCTGCCTCGCTGGATTGCTGAGGGCAGTGACATGGCCAGTTCTGGAGCCAGAAATGCATTTCTGTTGCCTGAAATGAAGCTGCAGAGAAGTGGCACCACCTCATCCTCCTCATGGGAGCAGCTGCTGGAGTCCTGCGTGCTGCTTAGATGTCACTGAAGGGGGAAAAAATAAACCAAAAACTACTTCACAGGAAATCTCTGCACAGAGGGGGCCTGTTCATCAAAGAAACAGTCATGTGAAGACCTAACAGAGTCCTTAAACTGCTTGTTTATTGATCAGAGATCACCTGCCTCTCCTGCTGAAGACTGAATAATATAATCAGGGGAATTAAATGGTTAAGGCTTCATTTAGGGCAGGACTGACCCCAAAGTCAGAAAGGAGAGCATTTTATGGCAGTAATATCGAGGAGTTATCGCCTGGTTCCACTCACATCCCCATTTTCCCTTCATAGCAGCAGTGTTCAGCTCCTGAATTTGTACCTAACCAGCAGCAAACTGTGTCCAAAGGACACCTGCCAAGGCCCTGCCTGGAAAAAGGTGTTGGGATCCTGCTGGAAAGGCCAACATCATCTGGAGTGGGCCTGGCACAGCACATCTGGGGTGCAGGGGCTTTTTGGACAATGCTCTTGGAGCTCTTGGCTAGTTTCTGCTGGCCCAGTTGAAGGTGGTTTCTCAGGAATGAAGCCTGAGGGGAGCAGAAGTTCAGCAGCTGTCATGGAGGAGATGGCAGAAGGAAAGCAGGATTGGAGTGACAGAGATGGAAGGCATGGGGAATTACATTGCCAAAGGAAAGAATCCATGAGAAAGGGATGAAAGCATAAGACAAAAAGATGAAAAAACAGTGGAAGGGAAGGAAAATAAAGAAGGGAGAAAGGAAAAAAAAAAACAATTTTGAGACAGTTTTTCATCTTTTGGCTCATGTTAACTCAGGTAGTTTGGCAGCCAGCCCTTGGCTCTGTTATTTGGGATTGGGATTGATGGCAGCTGGTGGCTACTGATGGAATGAGTCACATTTGCTGCCTCCCCTTCCTTTTATGGCTGCTAATGATTCACATTTGCTGTGGGCTGCTGAGCTCCACCACACCACGTTCCATCTGCATTGAGCCTCAGAAGTCACTGTCAAGCTTTGCTCCTCAGATAACTTTGCTGTGGCAAGGGGAGCTGAAATTCTGCTCTGGGAGCAGACCCTTGGGGGTTTCAGGAAAAGAAACATTCACTAACTCCTTCCCTCTGGTATCCAGCAGCTCCTCTTGGAGACAGGAATATTTACCCATGCAGAGCAGAGGCACCGCAGCTAGGTAGACCTGCTCCTTCTCAGTAATCAGAGTTTTAGTGACCCAAGCAGATATTCTTGTCTATTTGGGATATGTGTGTGCAAAAAATGTTTTTTAAAGTGTTATCAACTGGAGAGGAACCAAAATCATCCCACCAACAGTCTTCAATTTTGACAGTTCCCATATCATGAATTTGGCCAAAAGCCAGTGTTAAAGCCACAAAGCCAAACAGAGATTTTAGGCAAAGAACCACCCTGCCTATCCCATCCTTAGTGATGAATACAAGGTTTCCCTTGTTTTGGTGCTGTTGCCTTGAACTACCAGGCTGAGCCTTGTCAGGACAGATATCCATATCACAAAGTCTAGAATAAAAAGAAATATTCACTGTCCTACTCTCAGAACCAATCAAAACAACAAAAAATCCTCCAATCTCATTAAATGGGTTGGGTAAAGGTATGAGAAATTACTGAGGCAGTGTAGAAGAAACCCGTGTAGAAGTGGTACTGAGGATTTGTCTTCAGAGTTCACTCTTGGCAGCTTATGGAGATCGGAATATACATTGTGAGGGATAAAAAAGCTGTGTTAGGACTGAGAAAGTGTAATAGTGGAGGTCATGGTGGAAACAGAGATCTCAGGCAGATCAGAGGCTTCAGGGAAAAATCCTGAGCTTGTCTCACAGTGCTTAAGGTGTGGGGGCTGCTCAGGAGGCCTTGGAGGCTCTTTCTCCTGGGCTTGCTGAAAGTTGGCAGTGAGGCTGGGATTCAGCTTGGAAAACAGGAGTCTAAAAACCCAAGGTTCTAACCCAAGGTAGATTCCAGTTGTCTACAATCCTATGTACTGGGATGAGGGATTCCGGGAGAGCTCGAGCAGCCAGACCTGCTGGAGGAGGATCAGGTAGGACAAGGCAGGACCATGATGTCCAAGGAACCTGTGAGGCCCCAGAGGGTACCAAACCGAAGGTGAGATCACAGGTGGTCAGAGTTTCAGAAGCCTGTGCCACCATACAGGTCTGGGATGAAAGTTAAAGGCAGGAACAAAGGAGGGACAACAGGAAGCAAAAGCTGAGCAGGATTGCTGAGACCACTGGTAACAGCAGAGAGGAATGAGAGCAGAGAGGAATGGCCAGAGCTGCTTCATGCTCTTTGGAGTGCACAGATTGATCAAGAAGAAGTAGTTCTCGTTGTCCTGTTTGGTCACTCAGAGTGTGGTCAGGCCCACAAGGCCTCAGTGCTGCCCTGAGTGCTGGGGGCTGCACGGGGACAGCTCCCACAGCCCAGCACACTGCGTGTGAGCAGCTGCTAGACCTGGGGAGACACACTGCCTCATCTCATTTGATGATTCATAAAGATATTACTGATGATGCCATAAGCTTTCCCACTCTGGGCTGGCCTTGGATTGCAGTCATGATGAGCTGGATGCAGCAAACAAACCGTAAAACACAGGGTCACTGCTCAGGATGCAGCCGTTTGCTTCAAGGTGAAGGCAGCTGCCTCGCATTGATACCACAGCTCCTGTGACAATAACATGTTGTTTTTCTTGCCCTTTCTTTGATCTAGGGGACATCATTCTGCTGGTGGCACCTGTGGTACCTCCACGTGCCTATGGGGCTGTGCTTTCGACCTGTGCCCGCCGGGGCTTTGTGCTGCAAGGACTGCGGCAGCTGCAGCTCTCAGCACAGCAAGGCCTTGTGCTGGGCATGACAGCAGGGCAGGTACTGTGCCCTTGGTGCCCTGGGTTACCCCTTGCTCTGCAGCTGATCGTGCCAGCACTCCTCCAGTGAGTGCTCAAGGACACCCATTCTCTCTTTTCCAGCTCTCTCTGTTCCTGTGAGTGGTGCTCTGGCCGCTTTCAGTGCTGGTTTTTTCCCTAGTAGGAAAATCCCACAAAGTCTTGGCCTCTCATGGAGAGCAGGAGTGTAAATTCATCATCCTGCTCCTACTAAAACAAATGTGAATTTTGTCATTGATGTCAGAATAAGCAAGAGCTGGCAGTAGCCCCATGAACCAAAATATTGATCTGCAAAGGTGGTTCAGGAGAAGAGTCTTCACTAACAGACTGATATTTGGTGATGTACTTCACAGTCCCTCTGGGCCCTTCAGCATGAAGTCCCCTACTTCAGTGCATTCAGATGAGTTTCAAAAAGAGCTTTCAAAAGTAATTTTTTTTCCTTTTGAAGCTCTGCCTAACATGGTGATAGGTTTGAGGTAAAGTGCACTTGGCATTTTGACAAGTCAGCCTAAGGAAACAGCAATAATCACAAATGCAAGTTTGCAGTCAAACTTAACATATGCAAGAAGTCCAATGCTGCACTTCTTAAATCCCTCAGGAATCTTATGACATCTTCTCTCACAAAGAAGTGGACTCCACACTTGGAAATCATCATGCTGAGAGTTCTTTGCTATGTCAGGAAATGCACAATTTTGCAAGTCAAACTCTCCAAATCCCCTCTTTTCTACTTGTTCTGTGATCAAGCCCAAGGAATATCAATGTCCCTGCCCATAATATTTTGTAGAATGAATATAACCTATTTATGGAATACTACAGCCCAAATAGCCAGGTATTTGGAGCATGCTGCTAAGTGAGCATTAAGGAATTACCAGCAGCAGCCATTGCTCCAATGTGCTGTTTGGAGCTAAAATTTCTGGAAATCATCCCTTCATTTGGTACTCCAGATAATATTTGAGTGACTTAGGATGGTACCACCTACCAGCTGAGCTACAGCTGCTGTGGTTTTAGCCATGCCCAGCTGCAGGGCAGAATGATTTTGTCTTAAGCCTCTTCTCTGAGTTTAAATTAAGTTTCTCTGTCTCAGGAAAAGATAACGCAGAACACCCAGATATTGGAGTTCCTTTGGCTCAGTGGTGAGCTGTATCTTGTTATGCCGTTGTAATTTATCTATTTGCTTGAGCCCTGTAGTAATTACATCTGGATTTAGCAATCTAATCTGCCCCTCATTATTTCAGATTGCTGTCTTTTGCCCTGGCAAGAGTTCAAGCTCACCTGCTGGTGCTGCAGGAGGAGAAGTCCCTGCTGGACCCCGCAGGCACTGCCTGGTGCTGCTGCTGAGGAAGGAGAACGCCAGGCATCACATCCCTGCCTTGGTGACAGGTAATGCTTGCCCTGCCCAGCAGCTTGGGAGGGAGGGTTTGCATTTCAGTGTGTATCGAGTTCCACATCAGCAGTCCAACCACAGTTCTACAGTGCAGGGAATATTTATTTGGAATTTCAAGGCCTGCTCATGTCGCTGTAGGAATCTCCAGGCCAACATGTGAATCAGTCACTACTACACATCCAACAGAGCTGCCTGACCTTTGCCAGTTGTTTGATCTTTAGCTCTGGAGTCCTCCTGAACTTAGAATCACCGAGTAGTTCCTTGTGGAAGGGGCCTCAGAAGGCCTTTCATCCAACATCAGCTCAGCAGAGCATCAGCAATGAATTCCCTCAGGATGCTCAGAGCTTTTTTTTTTCTGTCAGATCTTGAAAATCTGCAAGGACAGAGATTCTCCTGCCTGCCTGGGCCTTTGTTCCATCATTATGGGAAATGTTTTTCCTTTATGTGAAGTTGTAACCTTCTGTTTGGATTTGTGAGCCTTGTCCCTGGACAGTTCAAAGCTGGGCCTGACTTTGGCATCTCACAGCCACCACATGGAGGTGTTGTTGGGGCTATCCTGTTCAGGGCCAGCAGTTGGATTTCAAGGGTCCTTGTGGGTCCCTCCCAGCTCAGGACTTGCTGGGATTTTATGGCCTCATTCACCTCCTCTCAGAAATCCTTTTTTGCCCAGAGGGGTAGGGTAGCCAAAATACAGCTGTGCCACTGAGCCTGAGGGCAGCGTCTGATCCTAAAACCCTCACCTTCTAGTCCTGCATTTTGTGACTTCCAAGCATCCCATTTTGTACGGAGGGACTGCCAAAACCCAGCCAAGTTGCTGCCTTAAATCTTTTTACTTGAGTTTCTGTTTTCCTAAAGATCAGTTGACATTGACCTCAAGTGGGGAAGATCAGAGGCAACAGCAGTGGTCAGGAGGGAACAGGAATCCTGCCCTGCTTGGCTCTTCCCAAGAAGGGGTCACTGTGGGTGACCCTTCCATCAACACCATCCCACACAGACCATGATGGAGACATTCATCCACAGCCCAATTGCTTCCTTTAATTTCTCCACAATAGGAAAGAACATTTGAGCTTTGGGGGGGGGAACAATGACAATTCAAATAGTCCTGGGCTTTTTCTCCTGAGACTATCACAGAATGTTCTGAAAACATGTGCAGACACAGAGGATTAATCATGGCACAGTAATTACAGCCCCATGTCACCTGCTGCCTCTGCACCCAGGGAAAGTTGCTCATTAAAAAGTGCAATTTCTGCTGCTTCCCTCCATGCCACAGATGATGTTTTGTGTTCATGTTTTGCACGGGGAAATTTCCACTAGAAATATATAGGTGGGCTGGAACAAAGGGTTGTCTGGAAAGGTAAAATATTTTCCCTCATGCTAAGAGAACTCAGGGTTTTTCCCTTTGTTTGTGACAGATTTTGCAACTGCCTCTTTCCATGTGTTCTGTGCTATTTTCATCAGTCCTGTGCTGCAGAAAGACCCCTTAGTCCATATTCCAGAGCCCTGGAGAAGGGAAACCGATATTCTTTCCACACAAGTTTTGGTTTGGCCTCTGGGAAGTGCAGAATAGCACTAAGATTGGAGTAGGGTAAATACCTCACTAAGAAGTTTTGTAATTTGTAATCAATATGAAAAGCAGTTACACCTTCAAGGTCTTGAACACTGTTCAATTTTCAGAGCCAGTTAAAATTCAACAATTACTCCTGAAACAGAGCAGATAAATAGATGGGTAAGGATCTCTGTCCTGAGGCTCAAACATCATACATTTTTGTCCAAGATTTACTTTCTGCTGTGGCCTGAGTTTGAATAAACAAAAGGCAATACTGCTGGGACAGTGATGGCCTATTTTTGATGTCTCATGCCTTTTGAATTTTGAGAAGCAGGTGATTGTCAGAGGTACATTTGACATCCAAGCTTTGCCATCAGCCTCTAGCACCAATAATCCATTTCCCATGCTCCACTACAGTGGATTCTTGACAGGCTTGTATGGTAGGAAGCAATCAAATGTGTACAAAGTAATTTAAAAAATAACAAGCCTTTAAAACTGTGGCCTGAAACATTATTACAGAAGGCTGAACTAATTGTTGTGGGAATGTACTGTATGCAACACCTTAATGCACTGCCCAGCTCTTTGGAGGGAGAATGGGAGCCGAGAGATTGTGGCTTTAAGCACTTAGTGTCTGTAAAAGTGGTGTGGAATGGGATATTTTCCAGGCTGGAAATCACAGGAGCAGAACATGATGTCTCTGCTCAGGTCTGTCACCCCAACACCTCCCTGCCCATGAGGGCCCTGTGGGATGCAGGACTTTGGCCTCATGTCTGGGAGTGTGAGACACCTTGAGGGACTCCATGTGAGCACTGGGCTCAGATCTGGGACTCTTCCCGGTGGACACCACTGTATTTAAGATATTTATTCTAATTCAGGACCTCTGTGACAGCAGAGATTTATGCACTTGTTCCATGTCTCAGTTCCCAGCAGGAGTTAGAAGGGGATAGAAACAACTGGGTGCTGCTGAAAAAGCCAGAGAAAGCTGTGGGCCAGCCCCAGTTTTCAACATCTCCTTGCCTCTTTCAGAGTGGCCCATATGATTTTGGGGAGAGGGGATGGTTCAGCTGTGATTGGTGTCTCGGGTAAGCTCAGTCTGTACAGGAGCTGTGGCCAGTGACTCAAACATTTGAGTGCTGTGCCCAGTTCTGACCCCTCAGTTTGGGAAGGACCTCGAGAGACTTGAGCACATCCAGAGGAGGCAGCGAGGCTGGAGAGGGGCTGGGAACACAAACCCTGTGAGGAACCACTGAGGGAGCTGGGGCTGTTCAGCCTGGAGAAAAGGAGACTCAGGGCTGAGCTCATCACTCTCCACAGCTCCCTGCAGGGTGGCTGTGCTCAGCTGGGCTTGGGCTCTTTCTCCAGGCAGCACTGACACAACGAGGGGACACAGCCTCAAACTGTGCCAAGGGAAATACAGGTTGGATATTGGGAAGAAGTTCTTCATGGAAAGGGTGATAAAGTGCTGGAATGGCTGCCCGGAGAGCTGCTGGAGTCACCGTCCCTGGATGTGTTTAAAAAAGCCTGGATGTGGCACTGGGTGCCAGGGTTTAGTTGAGGAGTTGGGCACGGGTTGGACTCGATGATCCTGAAGGTCTCTTCCAATCTGGTCATTCTGGGATTCTGTGATTTGATAGCAGAGTGTTTTCATGTCAGGCTGAGCAGAGCTCTGCATTCCTCACATTTCCTGCTGTTCTGAGCACAGGGCTGATGGAGGAGCTGGCAGAGCCAGGCCTTGGCAGCGGGCACAGCATCCCCCCTGCAGCTGCTGGAGCCGCCCTGTCCCTCTGTTTCCACGGGGCTCCGTTCGCCGAGGCCGTGCTGCACAGCCTGGGTAGGTCAGGGCTGGGGAACGGCTCATGTTACAGGATCACACACCAGGGAATGCTCCAGGCTGGGAGGGACCTCAAAGCTCTTCTCATTCCATCCCCTGCCACTATCCCACCTTGCTCCCATCCAGCCTGGCCTTGGATGCTTGCAGAGATGGAGCAGCCACATTAACAAGGGATTTTCCTCAATAAAACCAATAAGATTATGCTTTTTGTCTGTAGTATCTCATTTACTGTTCTCCTGCCAGTCAATCACAGTAACTCTCTTGGAAGAATCAATGGAAATCAAAATCAAAGTACCTTTTTTAAAGTAAATTAAAAGATCTATGCAAAAAGAAATTATTGAAATGTGACATGGTAACATCCAATTAAGCCTTAATTAAGATAATTAAAAGATTAATAGCCAATCAATACCTATTTACTGCCATAGCTTCAAGAGAAGTCAAAATATTAAAATGAGATAAATTGGTGGTTGTGTATAAAACTGGAATGTGCTGAAGTGATAAATGCTGGCAGCGATAGTTCTGTAGGTGCAGAAAAGGCACTTTCCAATTTCATTTAACTCAGTCTAAATTTCAGTTTGTACAGTTGTGTTCACTTTGGTAACTCATTCATTCAAAGCTGGGAGATTGATAGGATTTCAAACAGCAAGGAAATGGGTTTTCTGTTCTTAATCTGTGACTCACATGGGTCAGTCTTAAACCTCCTAGTTTGTACACTTGGAGTAAAAAACATCCACTGTTTATTTCACTAACTACAGGTTGAGGGTGCTTATGTGTTCAGCAAGTTAATTTAGTTTAATTTCATTTAATTGTTTGAAAAAATTTGGATTCCAGGACTTTGAGTTAAAATATTTTGCTCTCCAAAACCAAACTGATGCTAAATCCTAAGGAAAAATGAAAATTAAATGCATGTCATTCACCATTCTCTAGCATTATGAAATGTTATGATGTAGGAATAAGTAAGTAAATAAATGTTTATTGATACAATTGCTTAAATAATTATGTAGTGAATCAGTATGGAACAAACAGGAATTTCTCATGGGCCAGGGATATAAGCACAGAGTTACAGCAGTCCCCAAACTAGTTGCCAATTGTGTGCTTTGGAATGTCCTAGAAAGCAAAATGAGATATTGATTTAATGTGAAGTCAGTCATTAGTTATCAACCCAAAACTGGTGCCTTAAATCATTTTGGTAGAGATCTATCAACTCTGCCTAATGGTGTGAATAGAATATCAAAATTACACAGGAATGTGTTTGCTTTACATGGCAAAATGTAATTCCAGGGAAGGACTGGGACTAATTAGAGGAAGTTTGCTGTGTTAATATCCCTCATTCAGGAAGCTTTTCCTGAGCTGCAGTGTGAGGAGACAGTGAAACACTGTTTGGGATTTATGCAATTCCTTCACAGCAAAAAGATTGAGATCTGTTTTCATGGGGTAACAGTTTTGTTTTGATGCTCTCCCCGGGCAGGAGGAAACCTCAGCGTGGTGCCAGAGCCCCATCACATCCCTCTGGATTTCCTGTGCCACCGAGCTTACGCTGCTGAGCCCGGAATGGAGCAAGTGGTGATGCTGACAGTGGTGGGGATGCAGGCTCTGAGGAGTGCTGGAGAGCTCCTCCAGCAGATCCTGCTGCCTGGCCTCAGGGATCAGCCTCAGAGTGCAGGTGATCCCAGCTCTGGGGCAGGGCTGGAGACCTTGGGGAGGAAAGTTTATCCTGGGAAGCTCTTTTTAGCATAGCAGGGACATCACGGAAAAATGTGGTGAAGGGGCCTCAGGAAGAACGTGTTTCTTTGAGTTGTAGAATTTATCTTGGTTTGTTATGGGCAATCACAAACAGCTCAGGTGAGTATAATTTACTTCAGAGAACACCAAATGAGTTCCAGGTAGTGCTTGGGCTTGCAGAGCTTTTATGTAACACAGAGCACTGGGAGGTAACCCTGGGCTGAAACTGAGACAGGAATTTGGGAGTCCCAGGCTCTGTTGTGTCCAGTGACAGCCTCGGTGAGCAGAACTAAGGCATTTCACAGCTTCACGCTCCACTTCCCCCACGGGAGGAGCAGCAATGCTGTCCCCATGCTGGGTGCTCACATGTGCATGAAAAGGGCTGTCAAGCCCTAGGCACACAGGGAGTTTATGTAATTTCATGTGCAGGTTGCACTGAAGTGTGATAACACAGGAGCTGTAGGCACAAAGGGCACAAGTCTGCCCGTCTTACGCTGTGCGGTATCCGACTCTCCCAAAACTGTGTTGAAATGCTACTTGAAATCCTGTGAAGTTCTGTAGCCGAGCTCTGAGCCAACAGAAACATCAGCACTCATGGACTCAGCTCTAAATACCTTCCTTCACAGTCAGAAGACAACTTTACAAACCCGACAACATTGAAACTACTTTAGACACAAGTCAGCATTCTGCTGTAGTTTATTTCTATGATGAACATTGCTTAAAGTGTTATGAGAGGTGCTAGAGGATCCATAATTATGGATTATGCTGTGCCAAGCCACATTGCCCTCATTGTACTCTCAGTGATTCCTTTTCAACTCTCCTCCATTAGCTGTGCTCTCTAATCAAATCATGGCACTTGCTCCCTGTGGCTCCCTGTTGATTTCCCTGATAGCCCTTCTTTTGTTCTTCACTTTAATGGCATTTCTTAGAACTTGCATCTTGTGGGTTTTCCCAGTATATTCCTATATTTGCATTATAGTCCATTCTGGATGAAAAAGAAGTCAAAACAGCATTGCAACTTGTGCAGGGAAAAAAAAATCGATGTGAAATAAAATGTCTGCGTCCAAAAGAACGCACAGCTTCTACAAAACACAAGCTGCTCTCTGATGCTAAAAAAAACCATTTTTCTTGATTTGCAGCAGAGCCTGATTCAGGATTTGAGCTCCTAGGCCTGAAGTGGCTGCCCCATCTCACTCGGTGTCAGGCCAGGGAAATAACCCCTTTTGAGGCTGGAGACACTCACTGGCAGAGGAGCCTGGACACACTGATGTCCAACCCCGTCCTGGTGTGTGCGCTCCGGGGCATCGACGCCTTCCGAGCCCTGGGAGCTGCTCTGGAGGGATGGACACAGGGCAGGGACAGGCCCAGCACGGGTGACAGCCTTCCACAGGCACTAATGGCCTTGACCCCAGAGGTGATCTTCAGACAAGCCATCCTCTTCTTCACACAGGCAGATTTGGTAACTGGTAAGGCACATTTTTGCTGTTCGTGTTATCCTCAGCTGGAGGGTGTGTGGGAATTGATTGAACTTGGACAAAGGAATCCAGTGCCAAGGGTTTTCTCAGGCACAGAAAAATGTAATAATGGGGGTAAATTCTGTGCTTGGCTGAATTAGGATGAGGCAATGAAACCAGCAGGAGCCAGCTGAGGTCATCTACAAGGTGGCCTGTTTAATTAATGTGGCTGTGCTTGGCCTGGTGCCCTTTCTGATGATCTTGAGGTACTCCATAAGTACTAATTAGGTATCAGAGCAATTGGCAGGATCAGTAAATAATACCATGCATTTTAAACCCTCTCTATAAGAGAAACTGAAGAGCAGAGCCCGAGAGCTCTCCCAGCTAAATGTGGGCCCCTAATTGTGGTGCCAGACTTCCAGCTTGATGTCTCAGCTTTGCCCTGTGTTCAGGGAGATGAAGGTGTGACCAATCTGTAAGAGCCAAAGAAAACAGATTTCTTGAGAATTTCTTTTTATCCTGGAGGAGAATGAAGAGAGGAATGGAGACCTTTGCTGTCAAAAGCTTCTCAGAGTTCAGTGATGTGTGCCAGCATCGATCTTTCAGCGCAGTAAATTTGATAGTTTCCTCCTGTAGCAGGAAATGTATAGCCATGCCTCTTAAAACTAAATCACTGTGTAGACTGTGGGGTTATTGATACTGGATAGTTTAGAGCAGCAGACTACAAGCTCCCGCTGTTTTCTTTTAATGTGAAATATTCAGAGAAGAATTGGGCCTGCCTGACTCCTCACACCCAGAGAGAAACAATTCTGAGCCCTGACAGTTTCTGGCAGGGAGTTGGAACAAGATGGTCCCTTCCAACCCAAGCCATTGTGGGGTTTTATGATTACTCAGAGGCAGAGAGAAATCAAAGATTGTGGTAACACCATGTATCAGCTGAGGGGGAGTGATGCAGTCCCGTAAGTGCATTCGTGCTTTGAATTTACAGCCCTTCCTTTATCTTTCCTTGGGGAAGAAAAGTCCTTTGTCTTCAACACAAACTTAGACACTTGTGTCAAACCCACTGTGCCTGTGTAGTGTGCAGTAACAAATAGGCTTTGCTGAGTACCAAGAAGAAAGATTTGTCTGGGAAAAGATCCTGGGTTTAGGCTCACAGCAAGGTTGATTTGTCAATGAACTATGGGGATATTCTCTGTGACACTGGTGAGCAAGAAGAGAAGACATCAGACATCCCAAAGTGGTGTCTAAATCTGTAAGAGTTCATGCACTGCAGCCCTTAATTAAAGTTATCCTGAGGTGGAAAGGCAGGATAAGAGGAAAGCAGAGCTGTAAGCTCAGTTTATTGAGGGAGGTTGTAATGGCAGTACCAGCCTTTTGCACCAAAGCCACTGTGAGGAACAAAGGAGCACAGCTGAGGCACAACTTCAGCATCCTGCACTATCTCTTTTATAAGGGAATTCCATTTTTTCCTTGTGTTTTTATTGTTGTGGGACAAATGGAGAGGCATCTGTGCTCAAGAACAGCTCTTCAATATTTTGTAGCAGGTTGAACATCTGCCCTGATAAATAAAATTACCTTTGTCACCCTCCAGCCCCAGACAGTGAAGATTTCCCATCTGTGAATCCATAAAAATACCTGTCCTTCCTTTTCCAGATGCAGAACACCGCCCTGCTGTGAAATACCTGCCACCACCTGGCAGGAGCTTCAGGACTGAAGGGAAGACCACAGGTAAGCATCAGTTGCCTCTTGAAAAAAAAAAAAAAAAAGTTGTTTTAGACTCTTAAATAGATTGAAGAAAACTGTTTGTCCTCTGTCAGGGCCATCGAAATGGGATTAGTAAACCTTTGGTTAGACATCCTAATCCCAGGCAATTGGGAAGGAAAGGCCAGCTGGGTCCACCTGGTGCTGGGGGAAGGTTGTGAGTATTGTCACATCATTTCCTCCCCACAGTCCGGAGAACGACCTGCTGAGGGCTGGTGTGGGAAGTCAGCTGGAAAAGTAATTAATGTCAGCTCTTTAGTAGCCTCTTTCAGGTGTAGGTCCCAGAAATTATGATTTTCATGATATTTTAGAGAGGGGAAATCAGAGCAGAAGGTGCATTTCCTATGTCTCAGATGGGATGTCTCTGTCATTTACATCCCAGTGCTGCTCAGGTCACCATGGGATTCACAGATCCTGAAAGTCCTTTCAGATAACCCCAGCACTAAGGAAAAAAGCTGGTGCTGGGAGGATGAGCTAAAAAGTTATGAGACGAGGCAAGGACCTTAGGGCTGGTTCCACCTGCTGTTTGTGCTCTTATTATTGCAACAAACATGTGGAAAGAGAAGGAGAGCTCATTAACAAAAACCACTTTGGCTAAATACCTTCCAAATAAGTAACCCTGGAAGTAGATAGACATGGATTTTGGACAGTAATAAATAAAAAAATAATTTAAAAAAAAAGTAATTCTGTTTTGACAAACAGATTTTAGTTTTTTCTTATCTACCTTGCACGTCACAGTGGCTAAACTTGCCAGTAACCGGGAAAGAAAATCTTTTATCAACCTGATGCAGGATTATGCAGGATTCCCCTCACTGTGCCCTAGATCTGGATAACTTTTCAATTCTCATGTGCCTGAAGTGCCTTAATTTTCCTCATCTCCAGGTCACTGCAGGTTTTCCATTAGACTGCAGGGAACATTTTTCTATTGGCTTTTCTCCTAAGTTCTGATTCCCCAGACTCCTTTCATCCTGCTCTGCTCTCCTGGAGAACCACTGGAGCAGCCACTCCTGGCTGGTTGGGGAATGCCAGGGAGGTTTTATCAGCAGCAGTCAGGATCCACAGAACTTCTTTGTTTCTGAGAGAACATCGAACAAAACACCTGAGCTCTGGGAACACCAGAAACGGGGCAGCATCTGACCTGGCTGTGGAATATTAGGAGCACAGATAGGTTTAAAACCACTGTTAACCACTGCCTGAAATCCCAGAAAAGGTAACCAAGATCAACATGATTTAGGACTTGCAGTCCTGATCAGCCTATGCTCCTGGAATTACTGGAGAAGGGGGAAGTGTGGCCCCTTCTAGGGTGTTCCAGGACATCTGAAATCAATCCATCCATGTCCCAGTGTAACACCCTAAAATATCAGTGTGTCACTGTGATATTGGCTGCTTTATGTAGAGATGATAGCACAACTCTCAGATTGTCTCAGAACACACAAAACTCACTCATATCTGCTTCTCTCCTTTAGTAGGCGAGAGCTGGAGGTGCCGAGCAGAATCCCTGTTTTCCTACCTGCAAGCAGGTGAGAGAAGAGCAAATGGAAAAATGTAGTTTGACAAGGACTTGGTAGAACTAAATCATCTGGATGTACCAGCCCAAAATAAGAAAAAGGATTATACCAACATTTTCATTAGGCTGGAATCCAGGCAGTGATGCACTCTGAGCATGCCAGGAGATGTGGTATCTGCTTGTTTTGAGTTCCCACTTCTTTGAAGTCACACCTATCTGAATTATTACCTATAAATAGCATATAAACTAAACTCCATTTTCACAGTTAAGCTATGAAATCAAAACCTACGTAATAATTTTTTGGGGAGGCAAAAAAGAAATGATTGTGAGGAATGGATCTAAAAATTTTACAAAGTAGAGGAACGTAATAATGACCAGGAAAGGCTCTGAGCAGCCAGAACTGGAAATCAGGCAGGTTTGAGCATTGCCAAACAGGTACCTCTGGTAATTCATGATCAGCAGAGATTGTTCCGTTGGTAATTAGTGGTATTTTCTCTAATTCTTGTTACTTATAATTGCTGAGGAGAAAAAGCCAGTTCTGGGTGACAAGGTGTCTTTGACCAAGCTGGCAATCTTCCTGAAGTGTCCAAAGTCCTTAAATATGCAGCAGGTAGTGACTCACACAGCAGAAGAATGAGAATATCTGCCCAAAAATGTAGCAGATGGTGAGAAAAACATCTGGAGGCCACTGAGTGCTTACATAACACACACGGGTGAGGCTGCTGAGGTGGAGCCCAGCAGCTTCCTGCACTTCCAGGCTGTTGCTATGGAACCTTTCTGTTCAGGAATGATGTGAGGAAAACAGCACATCTGTAACAGGAGGGCTCCCTGCAGCACAAGGGTTAAGTTTCCATATCAAGTGGGGAGGAAATAATCTCGGGTTTTATTTTTGATCCTGTGTTTCTGTGCCATGTCCTGCTTGTCACTTGGAAATAGCAGCACTAAATTCCAGGTAGCCTTGTTGATGCTTTGCTGCATTGACATCTGTGTAATTAGTACTGGGGTGTACAGGAAACAGAAAATGACTTTTTGTGTACCAAACAGATGAGCTTGGATCAGTTTTAGCAGCCTGTACGATGTTCCCCTGTGCTCGTGCTGATTGATGTGGTTCAGCACCAGCAGTTCCGGGGCCTCACAGACTGGTTCTGACACTGCACTTGCCAATAAATCTCCAAAAGATGTTGTAGGGATAAAATATAAACTATACTCTTAGTAGTAAATACTGTAGCAAAACTAAAAATTTGAAAATGCTGTGGTTTAAAAGCACAATTTATGTATTTTCTGCCTTTAAATCCGTTTCATCAGACAGCAAAGCTTTCTTGGTCTGGTTTGTTTTCTGCTCCTCATAGTGCTGCACCTTCCCGGCAGCTCTGCTGGGAGAGCTGTGTCAGAAGCAGGAAGGTTTTTCTGGAATGTCAATTTTGGTAAAGACAACTCAATGAATTATTGGTTTATGACATTAATTGGGACCTGTCAGGGTTGTTAGTGCCTCTCTGAAACAGAGCTCTAAAATATACAGAACACCAGAGTAGGAATGTAATAGCTGCTCAAGGATTACATCACATAATCACCACTGTTCACATGAAAAATGTAAAAGGGAATATTTTATCTCTCTTAAAACATTAATCTGTAATATAAAGGTTTGAGTCTTATCTGACAGAGCTGCCACAAAAACTTTTTGGACCTGGAGCAGATTTCCTCGATGAAGAAACCTTCAAGTTTAGACTGTTTCAGGTACATTTTTAAATCTGAAAACCCAACAAAGCAAACCCAAATAAATAAAAAAATAAATAGATTATGCTATATGATGAATAATGACGCCCAGGTTTTTTAGGGACTTGTTTCGTTGGTATTTAGTGAACTTCCTGCCAGGTTTCCGCCGACCCCCATCCCCAGCTGTGTGCCCTGCGTAGTAAACAAACCCCGCCGCGTTTCACCGGAGGCTTTGTTGCAGGGGCACAGGTTCTCTGCACGGTGCTACTCATCAAACCCGGTGTCTGGAGCCGCAGGCTGCCGAGGATCCTCCGCAAGCTACACCTGGAAAAATTCAGCGTGGTGGGAATGAAACACCTGGAGCTGGAAGCGGCCGCTGCCTCCGCGCTCCTGCCCCGTGAGGTGCTGCAGGTCGGTGAAGGGAGCGGCAGCTCCGTGCTGCCTGTGCAGGGGGAAAAGGGATGAGCTGTGGATAATCCATTCCTGAAAACCCCAGCAATTCCCTCCCGGGATTTCGGAGCTGTTGCTGGGAGCGAGCTATATGGAACAATCAGATCTGTACCTTATCAGCACAAAGGGAGCTGACTGCTGAGGGCTTCTTTTATCACACGCCATAAAGACAGCCCCGCTTTCTCCCGAACGAAACTCTGGGGAGGAAATGGGCAATACTGTTCCCGCAGGAATGTGTTCAGCTCTGCCTCATTCCCTGCCAGACAGGTGTCCTCTGTTCCTTCCCCCGGGTCATTCCAGGTAGGGCACATTTAGGGAGCACGTGTGCCTGGGTTTATTCCATGTGGTTAAAGCAGGGAAAGCTTCCTGCCCTGTCAGGGAATGCACATCGCTGGGGTGCTGTTACCTGAGATTACATTGCACACACAGATGAACCCTGGGAGCCAGTCTGTAAAAATCACCTGCAAGGAGAGGAAATTGTCCTTGCTCATGTCTAATAGGCAATAAAGAGGGTTCTTAAATCTTAGGGTGTTGTGGGGTTGATTAGCTAACAATAGATGTTTGTTTCTGCTCTTTCATGGCGTTAGGAACCTTTTCTTTCCTCAACCTGATGAACCCTGAGTGTAAGCATACTGTGAAAGTCAGGGAACTGAACTCTGGGCATTTGAGAGGAGTTGGACTATTATTTTCTTTACTTCCCTTGGGAAAAAACAATCTGTGTTATTTGATTGCTTTCCTGAAGACATTGACCATTTGACTTTATAAAAAAATCAAAGGTTTATAATTGATATTGCACTTGGGTTCAGTTTGGAAAGTTTATAACATTGTCTCCTAAAAATTCCTGGTAGAGACTTCCAGAAGAAAACAGGCATGTGCCAAGGGAATGCTCTGGAACAATTCATACATTCTGCATGTTAGCAGTGAGCATCTGAGTTTTAAATGTTTACACTGGCAAGAGAAATGCAGTGGCCATTAGGGTTGATGTGGATGTGCTACCCAAGGTTATTTAATCACAGAGCTAAATACAAATGCCTTTTTGATCATCTGAAACAGAAAACATTTTAAAAACCCCAAATATCCTCAGGAAGCAATGCAGATGCATTGTGGGGTAAATGTGAGGAGAGGTTGTTTCCTGAAAATTTTCCTTGTTTTTGGAGCTCTTGTACACACCAGAGCAGCTGTTGAGCATTGATTCAGTTGCCTTGAAGAACTGGTGACTAATGAGTATAAAAATTACAGACTGTTGGGGTTTTGTTCATGAGGAAAAAAGCAGGGTTTGAAAGTGAGGAAGCAAAGAGAACAGTCTGCCTTTGCTGAAGGGGAGCAGACAGTGGAAAATGCTTTCTGCTGTCCAGGGGCCCCTGCTCCTTTTTACAACAGCAGGAATGGCTCTCACTGGGGAGGGCTGTGAAAGGCTGAGCTCCCAGGATAAGTAGGGAGATTTTGAGAAAGCCTCAGCAGGCTCCAGGGACTGGGTTATTTGGAAAATCCAGTGGATAAGTGGCTCAGTGGCTGCCGTGGGGGCAGGGCTGTTTTTCCCAGCTGAATTCCACGTACAGCTTTTGGATGGGAGGAAATGATGGATCTGCTGGTCGGCCTGTGGCACAGTGGAATGCAATGGTGGGCTTCAAATGAAGCTCCTAATATGGGGGCAGATTATTGATATTTAGCAGGTCACAGAATCCCAGTTGGGATAATCCCAGCTGGGTTTGGAAGTGACCTCTAGAGATCAGGGCAGGGTCACCTGGAGCAGGTGACACAGGGATAGATCCAGGTGGGTTTGGGTTGTCTCCCGAGAGGGAGACTCCAAGCCCTCCCTGGGCAGCTGTTCCACAGCTCTGCCACCCTCCATGAAAGGAACTGGAGCAGGTGACACAGGGATAGATCCAGGTGGGTTTGGGTTGTCTCCCGAGAGGGAGACTCCAAGCCCTCCCTGGGCAGCTGTTCCACAGCTCTGCCACCCTCCATGAAAGGAAGTTCTTCCTCAGGTGGAGGTGGAATTTCTTGTGTTTTAGTTTCTGACCCTCACTGCTCGTCCTGTCACTGAGCACTGCTGGAAAGAGCCTGGGACTATCCCCTGACACCCTTAGAACTATTTACAGGGATTGATGAGGTCCATGATGAAGTATCCTGTTGAAGAAGATGGAGCCAGTGTGTCTGTCCCTTCTAGAAGTCCTGTCCAGGGTTTTTTCTCACTTTACCTTTAGCATGCTCCAAAATCCATCTCTAGAGAACCCCCAAGCACTGGGATGTGCTGGTTTGTTGTGCGTGCATAGCACTTGAGAGCAAATCTGGGTTTATTCACTGCAAGCAAGACAACCTCACATCTCCTTTTCCTTTCTAATGTATTATTTACATGCACTTGACAAATATCCTTGGCAGCACGAGCTCAGCTCCGTGATTGCTTTTCCAACTGAAATAGTCCCGCCGAGCTCGGAGCGGCGTGTGGCCTCTGGAGCACCAGGAAAAACAACTGCTCTGCTCTTTGCCGAGGTTATCCAATCACAGGAGCCATAGCAAGATGTTTTATCTGCAGTTTAATAATGATTATAGAAAATAAAGGTGGTGTAAATACAGCTGACATTGTCTCCCCAGCTTTTAGCATGACCCGGTGCTGTTCAGGCAGCCAGGAGTGCCTGTTCCCAGGGGATTCTGCCCAGGGAGGCTGCATCTCCCTTCAGCGCTCATCCAGCAGATCCAGCCCTGCGCAGATTGGCAGTGTGGGCTTAATTTTTCCAGTGGGGCCTGATCTTGCTGTGGGGGATTACCTGACATGATTGCCTGCAGTAGCAGGTCACCGGAGTCAATAACTGCACGATTCCCTCCAGCCCCATCTTGTGCTTCCAGCGGTAAAGGCAGCCGGATAATTCCGCTGCTCTTTAATCCCCTTAGTCCTCCCGAGCCTGCACACAGCTGGAACTTCCTCTCCACGAAATTGCTCCCTGAATTCCAGGCAGCTGCACAGGGGCAGCCCCGGCACGGCTGCTCGGGACCCAGCAGGATGGGAATGGGGGGAATGAAAGCAGCACTGGGCTGGCTGAGTCTGGAGTGGGCGTGAGGAGTGAGAGGAGCTGCCAGGGGGAGTCACCTTGACTCCGTGACACCATCAGTAACCATCAGAAACAACATCATCAACCCCAAGTCTGTGGATTTGCTGGGGAACAACCGAAAGACAGAAGAGTTTTGTTATTTAGATCTAAAATTACTGGTTAGAACCTCTGGAACAAAATACTCTCATTTATTCTGGTCTGTTTAACAGAAACAGAATGTTTCCAACCTGGATGAATATTGATATATTTTATCAGTCCTTTTGAAGGCTGTCATAAAAAACATCACTGGTTTTTCACTGCCCAAAGAGAAAACGCATAGAAAAGTGGATTAAATCCAATTTTTTAACAAACAAAAATTGTCAAGCAGGAAGGGATCATTTTGTATTATACAGAACTGAATGAATGTCACCATTTCTCAGTACACTGTGACAAGCTGAAATTCTTCATCCTCATGCAAGCAGAGCTCTTGTCAGCAGAGAGCCCCTGAGTGACACGCTGTGACCCTGTGCCCACAGGGCAGGAGCGCTGACAAACACCACACCCAGCCTCTAAATACCTCACCAGTTTAAGCACAGAGGGGTTTTCTCATGAGATATTTTGCCTCTGCAAATAGAGGGAGGAATATCAGGCTTGAGCCCGTGGTTGTCAATTCATAACCTACTTCTCAGAGATGCAATTTAGGAAGCAGGCGAGTGCGAGAAGATTTGGGTCAAAGGCAGTGAATGGTTGCACGTGATAGAAGAGCAGAAAGGCCTTGAAGTGTTTTATCTCCATATTTTTAAATGAAATGATAGGATTTGCTTTTGGAAATGTTTTATCTAGAGAATAGCTATCCTCTGCTGCTTTTAGAAGATTAAAAAATAGAGGAATTAAAACCTCTGTGAATGACGTGATTCAGCTGAATCAAATGGTGTTTTTTCCCCTCTTGTTTTTATTTCCTCAAAAACTGGGAAAAAATTAAATAGCCATGGGTTGATTCTGGCAGGGAGCTGGAAATGCCCTTGTTCTCTAAGCTGGAGAGAACATCCAGCCCTGGCTGCTGCACTGTGGGGTGCAGGGAGGCACAGCTGGATGTTCCTGACCCCTTGTTCAGATGGAGGGGCAGGAGGAGGCACAGCTGGATGTTCCTGCCATGTTATTCAGATGGAGAAGCAGGAGGAGGCAGAGCTGCAGCTGCTGTGGACACTCTGATCTTGTGCTCAGCCCAGACATGTGCAGCAGGCCTGGCTTCCCAAGGTTTTCCTTGATTAAAGCAGGCAGCGAGGCCAGAGAGCTCTGCCACCTGCCTGCCCCCAGCTCTGCTGCCCGTCCCAGGGTCCCTGTCAGTCTGTCTGTCTCCAGCCCTCTCCTCACCACTGCAGTGGTTACTTCTCATCGTTTTCTCTCATCCTTCCTCAGTGTACGATCCCAAGGTGTTGTGACCTCCACAGCTCTGCTCAGGAGTGGGCATGGGCTGAACTGACCGTGCTTGGAAAAGAAGCAAAGGTGGAGAAATTTGCTGTGGAGCAAAGGGCATCAGACAAGGCCAGGAGAACAGACTGATTTCTTGCAGCCTGGTCTGACCTTTCTGCTTTTCAGTTCTGTAGTCCTGATCCTAACTAGTGTTCACTGTTCAAGAGAAGCAGGGTGGCGGGGGGAGATCTTGCCTTTTGTGAATTCAAAAAGCAAGGCTCTGGTATTTGTGATCTCTCATTTTACATCAGCTGAAGAATTCAATGTAGCTCCTCATCCCAGAGCATTTATGACCCTGTTGTTCTTGCTTGTACCCCTGCTTCCTCCTGATCCAGATGTGCCCCTGAAGGAACAGCCCTGCTGTGACCTGCTGGATGTCACAGGAACTGCTTGGTGTCTGAGCTCCAGAGTTTGGAATCTTCAGTACACCAGCTGTTAAAGAGGAGAGAAAACAAGGAGCAACAGCAGATTTGCTTACAACTTTCCTTCCTAGCCAGAGGAAAGCTGGGGTATTCCCAGTGCTCACCAGCTCCTTATAACCTGTTCCATCTCTGATTTCTTCTGAGGATCCAGCTGCTGTAGAAGCTCACTGTACCTACCTCACCTCAGGCACTGCCCTCGTGCTGTGCCTGCAGAGGCCCAATGCTGTGAAGAAGCTGGTGGATCTCCTGGGACCAGAGGATCCTCAGCTGGCCCAGGCACTGGATCCATGCCTCTGGAGGGCTCAGTATGGCACCAGCACAGTTCAGAATGGATTTTATGGTAGGTTGTTTTTTTTTTTAAAAGTCCAAAGGCTCAGATATACAAATGGACAGTATGTTATGTATTGTTCCCTCCTGCACTGTCACTGCAGATCCAGCCTTGGCAGGCACTGCAGGCCATTACTCCCTAGAAAGGTCTCCTTGTGTTCTTGGTGGCTGAGCTGAGTCTCAAGCCATGAAATATTCTCCCAGAAGGTACATTCCAAAAGGGTTCTTCCCAGAGCAGCCCCAGCTCTGCCTTTATCAGAACAGATTTCCTTTGATCTCTTCCCTGTTTGGTCCTGTCATCCTTTTAGCTTGGTTATTTTGGAATTATCCCCAAGAACCCATCTGTTTTCCCTGCCTGCATGTCCCTCGCTGATGTCTCCATCACCCATTGGCCAATTCCAAGATTTCACAAAGACTCCAGGACCCTGAGTTCCTGTAACATCTGGCAGGAGAGAGGTGATCCAAACCTGCTGTGGCTGAGGCAAGCAGGGAGCTCAGCTGCTTCCCACCTGGAAGGGCTCTTTGCAGCTGGCACATGGGCAGAGGCACAGGGCAAGTCAGCATCCTTGCAATGCTGAACCATCCCAGCTCCTCTGCCAGCAGGGATGTTGCAGTGTGTGGGTGGGGCTTGGGGGGGAGTGAAGGATGGGAAAATGGAAAATATCCCTGGAGAGAGCAGCCTGTGCCACAAGGAGGGAAGGATGTCATTCCAAAATTCACACGGAATTAAGCGTGGATAGCTCCCTGCCAGTGTTTCTCCTCAGTGTTGCACTGATTTTGCATTAATACTTAAAGGAATATAAAAATAATAAAGCAATAAGTGCTGTAAACTCAGGTGAGCTGGCAGGCACTGTGTGGAACTTTCCTGACCAGGTCTGTTGGATTATTTGGCTCTTCCCATTAAATCCTGGGCTGTGAAATCGCTCCCTCTTCATCCATACCAAGTGGGCTGCTGAGAACTGGCAGGGAGTGAAGGAGCCATAGCTTGGGAAAGAGAGCCAGTCCCTTGCTACAGAACCTTCTTTAACCCTGAGGACTTGGACTCAGCCAGGAGAGATCGCTCACCATGATCCCACAGGATCCCTCAGGATTTGGGAGGAGGAGTGACTGAAGAGCAGGATTTACTTACACAAAAA
>VXBU01019695.1:0-21062 GCA_013400315.1 Bombycilla garrulus | reverse complement strand
AAAAAAAAAAAAAAAAAAAAGTGGTCAGGGCTCTCCAGCCAATACTTTTCCATTGTCAGCCCCTGCTTCTCTTGCTCTTGAGATGAATGAATGGATTTGTATCCAGATTAAAACTCCTCAGTCGTGGCTAAGAATGGATGATATATATCCCAAATTTCAGATGTTTGCTACAGTTGGAGCATCTCCAGCATAACTCGGTGAAAATGAGCAAGGGGAGCTGAGTCTCATCCCTTTTTTGTTGGGAGTTACAGGGAGCTCCCTGTGTGAGAGAGATCCCTGGATGTTCTGACTCCCTTCAGACCTTTAGGCTGGGATCTGAAGCTGCTCTTGGGCTGAGCCCAGTGCAGTGTGTAGGACCCAGCTGTAGGGCTGGCTCACAGAGCCCTCAACTAGTGCATTCCAGGAACAGGAATGCAGCTGTGGCTACCTCTGATGGATCTGGCCCAGCTGCTCTGCCCTGGAGCCACCTATTCATAAGGAAAGGAGTGTTCCTAACCCCCTGCACCTCCCAGAGCTTGTCGTCCAGCACAGGTGAAACATTTACCTACAAGGTAAGCTGGGAGAACCTTCAGTGAGTGACTGGGGGACTGTGCAAGCCCATCCTCCTTTCCTAGGAGGGAATACTAGGCTTTCCTAGTTTTGCTCCAGCTGAGGAAGAACTTCAGTAAATGCCTGAAGCAGAGCAAACTCTCACTTTTCCTCCTGAAGTGACAAAGGAAATGTAATTTAGATGAAGATGGGGTTTCAGGGAGACTGGTGAACCAAGAAATGCAGCTTTAATCCTGTAGGGCTCAGCTGCAGAGATGAACCTGCACCCTCCCATCTCCTCTGGGGTTTGGGAAGTCGTTGGACTGGACTTTTTCTTCCATCCAAAGAGCTCTTACATGTGCACCCTACACTGTCTTGCACCTTGAGCAAAGTGAGAGTAAAATGCTCATTTTGGGAGCATTTGTGTTCTCTGTAAGGCCACCAGTGATGGAAGCACAGAAGGTTTGGTGTGGAGGTATGGAAAGGATCCAGCCCAGCTCATACACTGGGACATACACAACCTCAGGATTGTAAACTGCTGCCTTAAGGGCTCTGGCTGTACAAAACCTGGAATTATGGGGCTCCAGCAGGGCTGAGTGCTCTCAGGTGGGATCCTTTGAATGGGCAGCCTCAAAGGTGGTAATATTTCAGAGGATATTTGTGTCCCAGGAGCATGGATCTGTGCCAGTACATTGACAGTCTGTCTAAACTGCAATAGAAAAAAAGCTTTTCCCTCTCTAATATTTTCCATCCACAAATCTCCAAACGTTCTAAGTAATGCTTTATAGCTCTGTTGCTTTATAGGGAAATATTCAGCTACTAAGCCTGAAGGGACCTCTCAAGTCACTGAGTTCAGTTAATTCCCTCACAGACAGCCCCATCACGTTTTCCCTTCCAGAAGCACCCACCCCAACTGGATGGATGTCACAGAGCTTTGAGAACTGAAAATCTTCTTACATTTTCAGACTTAAATATAGCCACATATACTTTGTGCCCATTTGCTCCCGTGCCATTATCTGGACTTTATTTTAAGTAGCTCTTTTTACACCTCTCACCTCTCCTACTCTGAAGTGTTTCTCAGAAATCAGATTTGTTTCTCAGCTTTGGGTTGTGTTGGGTCAAACGAGCCAAGATCTGGTTTAACTCTTCAGATGATTCTCCATTTCCCAGTCATCCTCATGTCATTTCTCTGACTGTTCCAGCCTCAATTTACCTTTCTTGACCAGAGGTGAAGAGAAAAATGTACTTCCATCAGCAGTGCCTCGTGCTAATTGTGATTTCCATGGTCAGTCAGAGTTCCCAGCATATTTGGGACCTCCATAATTGTTACTAACTATGTTTGTCTTACTAACCAGTAGCTCTTCCCCTTCAGTAAGAGCAGCCTGGTGTGATCCAGAAGCAAGGGAACAACAGGATTTAGAGCTGGAATTGAAAGGTTTCACAGTGTCCTTAACATGATTCCCTCAGCTCCACTGATAGGAAATAGAAGGAGTCTTGTTTACACGAGGAAGCTGCTGAGTGATAGTAGGACAGAATCAAAATACCAAGGAGGCAATGGAACTGTTCTAAATATAATGGTTTAAAATGTTTGCTATTACTGTACAGAACAGCTGGCCTTTAAAGCAATTACTGCAGTGAGTTGCACATCATCAATCTCTCCAAAAGATGAGTGTGAGTCTAGAGAATGTTTAATTCATGGCCTGAGAGAATCTTCTCATTGTATTTCTCGCTCAGGCTCCAGATCCTATCCAATGGCTGTGCGGGATGTGAAGCTGTTTTTCCCAGAAGGGCTATGCTGTGCCCAGTGTCAGACAGTGCAGGAGCAAGAGGTAGGAATTTGCCCTTTCCTGACTTTCTCCTGCTGTGCCAGAGCAGCAGCTTTGGCCCTGCTACCCCGTGACTTTTCTGCTGTTATGCTTTAGGTCACGCAGCTCTAGATGTGCTTCCTGAGCTGCCGGGTTCTCCTGGTGCTGGGGATGTTCCTCCCTCTGCACTGACCCCGACGGCCTCGCAGGGGAAGAGCTGCTGCAGATCTGTTTGTTCAGCAAGCTCTGCTGAATTCGGGAGGGCTCGGGGCTTGTGCTCCCAAATGATCAACATTGCTATGGAAGCAGGGAGAGCAGCCTCACCCTGACTGCTAAGGCACACTTGGCCCAGGAGCTGGTTTTTTACCAGCCTGGTATCATTCAGGGATGGGATGGCTGATGATGTGGAAATGACTGGGATGTGCTCAGCCAAGGGATGGAAGTGTTTGAGCTTTGCTGTGGCTCACAGGTGATCCAGCTGAGATGGTCCTCCCAGGAGGTTAGCCCTGGAAATGGCCACATATGCAACAGGCTTCACTCCTGTGGGTGTGCAGCTCAGTGCAGGGCGTCCTGAGGGAGCTGCTATGCCCCGGCGTGGCACTGGGTAAAGCTGTCAGACTCTCACAGCTTTTGTTTGAGCTCCTGGCCTTGAAAAGCTCAGAGTAGAGACCTTAGAATGATGTCTGGCTGTGGGGCCTTGAAAAGGATGATGAGATGCTGCACTGAATTAAGCCTCAATTAAAAAGAAGAATGCATGCAAAACATTCTTGTATCTCCAGACAAGCAGGTGTTTTCTAGGCTGGCAATTACAGAAGTACACGACAGCAACAAAAGCTTCACAGCTTGCCTGAATCAATACTTGAGAAGTGTTATCCCTCCTCATTAGGTAATGTGTTCACATGACTGGCTTCTCCTTCCCTCCCTGCAGATCCATAACCTGAAACACGACCCCATCCTCAGCCTGGGAGTCGGGAAGCAGCACAAGATCCTAACCCGTGACCCAGGAAGACATCCCAGTGTCCTGGGCTCCGAGCAGCCAGGCAGTCCTGGTAAGGAAGTGTAACTCCTGTTAGAGATTGGGACTGCTATTGATTAATTGGACAGCAAGACAAACCATCTGGTGGCAGCAAGATTGGGTATTGATGTCCTTTCATAAGGGAGAGACGGCTCTGAGCTGCAGAGAACAGCTCCAGGGGAGCCCAGCCTTTAACTGTTCACCTGCCAGCGCTTCAGGGCTTTACAGACAGAGCTGTCCACAAGAACTGACCTTCACAGCAGCAGCAGAACCAGCACTGACAGCACAGCTGGTGTCAGCCCAGCACGTGTTCCTGTCTGAACCCTTCCCAGGTGTCTCAGCACAGCCCTGGTGGTTTGTGTCCATTCAGAGCCTGCCCTGGAGAGGCAGGAGCGCAGGGCTGGGCAGTGTGAGCTGCTCTGTGCTGGGAGTAGATAAATATCAGTTGGTGCAGGGAGTGCTGCTGGCAGCGTGGCCAGAGGCCTCTCCTGAGTCGGGCTGAGAGCTCATCCAGCTCCCACTGCTGCTGAGCAGCTGCCAGCTCCAAATGACTCCCAGCTATGGCCAGGCTGACTCTGATTGGGAGCTGAAGCCTCAGCCAGGCTGACACTTCCTGGGATGCAGCAGCAGCTCCTCAAGGCCTTTGCTGCTGATTTGATTTGATAGACATGTGTAAACACAGCTGTGCTGCAGGGGCAGGAGATAGCACTGACACGAGGGGATGCTCCCACCGTGGCATGTTGTGGATTGATCTCAAGCCTTTATAAACAAGCAGGGACCAGGTGAAGCATCCCTGTGGTGTTCCCTGGGGAATGGAATTGTTTAGAACCGGGCTATTCCATCCCTGTGGCTTCAGTTCTGATGTGACTGATGTGGGCAGCTCGGAATATGTTCTTGTGCTACACCTGATCGCTGCAGTCCTTAGTGCCAGCAGTGGAACCACGGGATTGCTGTGGATGGGAGAGGAGCAGCATAAAAAAGTGACAGAATCACAGCCCAGCCCTGCCTGACACAGGACTTTGGGGGGGCATTGGTCACCTACCAGCAGGTGCAGAAGTGCAAGGTGGCAAATCAAGTGCTCTGCTCCTGGGGTGAACACCAAGTCACTTTGTGAAAGGGTTCTCTGAAGGAGGATTTGTTCCAAGGTATTTGGGAAGGGTGTTTTCCCCATCATCTTAGTGCACAATGGGAAAGGAGCAGGTTTGGTGTGATTGAATCACTTGATTTGTAGAAGAGATTGCATAATATAAAATAAAATAATAAAACAGCTTGTTGTGAAGAGAGCGCAGGTATTCTGCAGGCTTTGCACCGCTCAGTGATAGGAGCTAATCTCAAAATACATGCCCCTAATTTCCTGCTGCACAAGGATATCTTAGCTTTGAAGATGCCTAAGCAGAATAAAAAGGAAAACAGTGTACAGCCCTGATGTGTTTGTGTCTGAGAAAATGTATTTCAAAGAGTTACTGCCCTGGAAAAGCAAGTCCACGTGATCTCTGAACTGTCAGGCACGATCTTGTAAGTGCCTCCAGCAAAGCAGACACATCACTCACGTTCTGGGCTCATCTTGGACACTAGAGGAAGCTCTTGCACACAAGGAAACCTCCTTCCAGCAAATAATTACCACAAAGCTGCTGCCTAATGCCCAGACAGACTTATCATGAGGAAAATATGAAATACATTAAGCCTCACGTATGCTGAGCAGAATTACATTTGGGATTATAAAAGCAGCTGGATTAGCAGCTTTCTGTGCTTGGAAAAATGAAAATGGAATAGTATCTCCTGTAGCAAACCAGCAGTTGTCCTTGTCTGACTCCTGAAATGGGGTCACTCCTGCTGCCTTGTGATCTCCAGACAGGGACACAAAGGCGTTCAGCAGCTCAGGATGAGCATTCTGGGGCAGGGCACATCCCAGGGCAGGGCACAGCACATCCCGGGGCACAGCACATCCTGGGGCACATCCCAGGGCAGGGCACATCCCAGGACAGGGCACATCCCAGGGCACAGCACATCCCAGGGCACAGCACATCCCAGGGCAGGGCACAGCACATCCTGGGGCACAGCACATCCCAGGGCATGGCACATCCCAGGACAGGGCACAGCACATCCTGGGGCACATCCCAGGGCACAGCACATCCCAGGGCACAGCACATCCCAGGGCACAGCACATCCTGGGGCACATCCCAGGACAGGGCACATCCCAGGGCACAGCACATCCCACCAGCACCGTGCCCCTGACTGCCATGGACGTGTCTGTGCCAGGGCAGAGGCACTGACAGGGCTCAGAGGTGCTGGGGGAGAGACCAAAGAAGTGTTTTGCTCTTTTCCCATCAGGTCAGACATTGCTGGAGACGCTCTGCCAAAGCACCTGCCTGGTGCTGCCCGGGATAATCCTGCAGGGTTCGGAGCCCCCCCCATACGTGGAGCTGCTGGAGGAGCTGATGGGCAGTGGCTTTGTGGTGACCGGAGCTCGTCTGGCCGTGCTGGACTCACCTCAGGCTCTCTGCATCTCCCAGATGCTCAGCAGGGCCAAGGGCAGTGTTGCAGCAAAGGTATGGAACAGCTGGAGCTGGGCTTTGCTTCCTTGGCACAGAAGAAGAGCCTTGTAAGGCATTGCTCTGATGTGCTGCCCCGAGCAAATGTGCTTTGGTGGCACTATTGCAACACTGCCTCTGAGCCCTGGCACCTCTGGTGAGTAGTGTGGGCAGTGGGGACACTTCCTGGTGTTCCTGCATCCCTGGGAGCCCTCAACACCACCCCCTGTGAATGTAGCCCTCATGGGAATGGCCCATCCATCACTCATTTACTGAAAGTTTCATTCCAGTCAGCCATCACGCTGTTCTGTGTGCTCTGCTGCTGTCTCCTGTCTTGTTTCTCCATGTAAATACAGTTTCTATTTCCCTGTCTGTAATCACACTCCATTAATCCTCGTCTACAATGCTAAAAAACCCTACTTCTTCTTCTTCTTGGGCTGTGTCCTGGAGCCTGAGGCAGAGATTTCCCACGTGGAGCGCTGCCTCCAGTTCTGGGGCTCCCAGCATAGGAAGGACACGGAGCTCCTGCAGAGGAGGCACCAGGATGATCAGAGGGATGGAGCAGCTCTGCTGTGAGGAGATGCTGAGGGAATTGGGATTGCTCACCTGGAGAAGAAGGCTTTGGGGTGACCTAACTGTAGCCTTCCAGTATGTGAAGGAGCTACAAGAAAGATGGAGAGAGACTGTTTACAAGGGATGGAGGGACAGGACACAGGGAATGGCTCCCCACCGGCAGGGGGCAGGGATGGATGGGATATTGGCAAGAAATTGTTCCCTGTAAAGGTGAGGGTGCCCAGAGCAGCTGTGGCTGCCCCTGGATCCCTGGCAGTGCCCAAGGCCAGGCTGGATGGGGCTGGGAGCAGCCTGGGACAGTGGAAAGTGTCCCTGCCAATGGCAGGGGTGGCACTGGAGGTCCCTTCCAAGCCAGGCCATTCTGTGGCTCTCCATAGGTCCAGCCCAGCCCGGGGTTTGGGCACAGGATGTGCTGCTGGGCTGAGCTGACATTGCTCCACAGCGACACAATACCAGGTCCAGACTGTTTTCCTCTTGCTGTAGAAAAAGCCCACCCAGTCAGGAAAACCTTGCCTGGGCAAAGCTGGAAGGTGGAATGTGCAGGAAATTGCTGCCAGCAGCAGAGAGTAAACAAGGGGGGAAAGTAATTACAGTGGCAGCAACGAACCAAGAATCACCCCAGGGCTGTCAGACCACAGCAGGCCCTTCACAAAACACTAACATTTGGGCTTCCAGCTCTCAGTTCTAAGTCTTGGGTGTTATCTCTAATAGGAGCATGTAAGATCTTTTCAGGTTGTGCTTTTTAAAACTGACAGCATCCCTTTGAAGTACATCTGTATGGAACAGCAATTACATCTAGCAGCCAATTAGTGTAAGCACTGCTTGCCTGTCCCCTGAGTCCCCCGAGGATCCATCCCTCTGCTCAGGGAGTGTGCACAGCTCTCTAGGAAGGACAAATCAGCATTGGGGGAGCAGAGCCATCCCTCCTTCCTCCTGTCAGAGATAAATGGCCCTGGGCAGAGCTGGCAAGTTTCCAGAAGGATCTGAGCTGAGCCAAAGGTGAATGTTGCAGCCTTTGCTTTTCCTCTCTAGATGGGCTGCGTCAAGTAATGACTGTTTCTGCTACAGTATCTCAATATTTACCTGTTTGGTGTTCCTGCTTCTGTAGCCTAGAAAGGCTGACCTGGAAACAGAGACTAGGCAGGGGAAAAGAATAAAAAGGGATTTATTGAAAGGATCCAGCTTGGGCCATGCAAGAACCCCTTGGGTCTGCAGTCCAGCAATCCAGCAATGGGCCCAAAATGGATCCCGGGTACGAGGTCTCACACTTTTATAAGCTCTGGTCCATTAGCATATTAGAGTTAATTGTCCAATTACAGCCTCAGGTTATGAAGCTCCATCCTCTTTGTTCTTTCTCTCTTCTTCACTGTTGTTTCCACTCTTGGGCCTAAAATCTGTCCTTGGTCCCCAGCTAGAAAGGAATTGTTTTGTCTGTGTACCCTGTGCAGAGAGCTCACCAGCCCTTCATATGAAACCCAGAACTGCACATTAAAACAGCACAGAGTCTGAAAAAATATAAAAGCTAAAACTTAAGGCATCATTTCCAGCAGAGGTAGGGACTGAGTAACACCCAGATATTCTGCTGGTTTTCACTCAGAGAGGGCAACAGGAATACTGGAGAGCTCTGGGGATCACAAACAGCTCAGACATGGCACTGGCTCTGCCTGGAAGGATCTGTTGCTCTGTTCCTCAACCATCAGCCAGACTTAGAGTCTTGTTCAGGTGCAGAGCAGCCCCAAAGCTCTGTTCCTCCCTCTCTTGCAGTGCTCCCTGTTGAGGGATGGCTTGTGCCTGGTGCTGGCAGCACAGTGGGACAGCGCTGTCACCTCCCTGGGCTCCCTACTGGACAGGTAAGGAGGAGCTCCTGCCCTGAGGGAGGAGCTCTTTTCTGTGCTTCTGTGCTTTCTTCCACTCTGCAAGGGGAGAAGAACAGCAAGTTACCCAAGACCTTTGTGGTGAGATTTCTCCCATTCTTTCTCTGGTTTACAATGGAAAAAAAAAAAATTGAACTTCTGGGAATCCTGGAGGTCACTGCTGGAGGTAGTTCTGGGAGAGTCACTCAAGGGCAGCCTGTTCTGCACAGTTCCCTTGTTCATGGCTCTGGGACATGGAATTGTTTAGGCTGGAAAAGATCAAGCCCAGCCAGGAGCCCAGTACCACCAGCATGTTCACCATTAAACCAGGCCCTCAAGTGCCACATCCACACATTTTAACACTTCCAGGGATGGTGACCCCACCACTGCCCCGGGCAGCTGTGCCANTGCTGGCAGCACAGTGGGACAGCGCTGTCACCTCCCTGGGCTCCCTACTGGACAGGTAAGGAGGAGCTCCTGCCCTGAGGGAGGAGCTCTTTTCTGTGCTTCTGTGCTTTCTTCCACTCTGCAAGGGGAGAAGAACAGCAAGTTACCCAAGACCTTTGTGGTGAGATTTCTCCCATTCTTTCTCTGGTTTACAATGGAAAAAAAAAATTGAACTTCTGGGAATCCTGGAGGTCACTGCTGGAGGTAGTTCTGGGAGAGTCACTCAAGGGCAGCCTGTTCTGCACAGTTCCCTTGTTCATGGCTCTGGGACATGGAATTGTTTAGGCTGGAAAAGATCAAGCCCAGCCAGGAGCCCAGTACCACCAGCATGTTCACCATTAAACCAGGCCCTCAAGTGCCACATCCACACATTTTAACACTTCCAGGGATGGTGACCCCACCACTGCCCCGGGCAGCTGTGCCAGTGCCTGAGCACCCTTTCAGTGAAGAAATTTTCCCAATATCCAACCTAAACCTCCCCAGGCACTTGAGGCCGTTTCCCCTTGTCCTGTCCCTGTTCCTTGGGAGCAGAGCCCGACCCCCCCCGGCTGTCCCCTCCTGTCAGGGAGTTGTGCAGAGCCACAAGGTCCCTCCTGAGCCTCCTTTTCTCCAGGCTGAGCCCCTTTCCAGCTCCCTCAGCTGCTCCAGCCCCTTCCCCAGCTCTGTTCCCTTCTCTAGACACGCTCCAGCCCCTCAGTGCCTCTTGTCATGAGGGGCCCAATACCTGAGAGTGTCCCCCAGTTTCCAAGTCATGTGTCCTCTACTCAGGACCTTTAAAAACCGAATTGTGTTCTTTGTTAAGTGTCCGTAAGGCTCGGCAGCATGGTTCCATGAATACAGGGAATTCTCTGAAATAAGGACTCACATTGGGAATAAACCTGCTGAATCAATAAAATTCCTAGGAGAAATATCATAGTAGATTTTATGTTTGCTGTGAAGGAAAAAAAAAAACCAAACAAAACACAAAAACCAAACCTTAAAATAAACGCCAGAAAGCAAAATCAAAAATTAGCCTCTTAAATAAATCACCAGAAACGCTGGGTAGAGGATGTATAAGCCTGGAAAAACAAACAGAACCCCTCTGCAGGGACTGATTAGTGAAACAGAGTGATTAGCAGGGCAATTAACCCTGTGTTCCCCAGAGGAAGGGCTCCCTGCACGGGGCTGGTATTTGGCACTGGCATGTGCAGCTCTCGCACATGGCTCCTCTGGCACAGGAACCAAGAGTCAGGTTTGTGCCACATCCCATGTGGAGCAGCCCAGCAGCCACGCCAAAAACCCCATCCTGACTTTTGCTGTGCCCTCTGGAGGACTTCCAGAAAGTGCTGTCAGTGGGACAGGAATCAGGGATTCAGGGATGCTGGAGTTCGCAGGCACCAAGGGATCAAAGCTGAGCATCCACATCGCTGCACCTCAGAGTTCTGCTTTGCAGAAATGTTCCCAGGGCCACACCGGGGAGGATTGGTTGGAACGGATTCTGTTGGTAACATTTCAAAAATGTTTTTTAAGCTACTGACAGCCCTTTGACTTTGCTTCCATTCATTTAAAATCACACCCTTGGAAGCCACATCCCAAACCTTCCAGTCTGCAAGGAGAGAAAAATAGCAAGTTACCCAAGACCTTTGTGGTGAGATTTCTCCCACTCTTTCTCTGGTTTACAACGAAAAAAAGAAAAGAACTTCTGGGAAGCCTGGAGTAACGCTGGAGGTAGTTCTGGGAGAGTCACTCAGGATGCCCATAGCTGTTCATTTTTCCCAGCAGCACAGTCTTTGGGTGCAGGATGAGCTGCAGCCCAGCATTCCCTCTCCTGCAGGCTGGATGTGTTCCCAGGGGCCAGACCCAAGGCAGCCCCTCCAGAGACACTTGTGGCTTCCAGAGAGCTGAGGGGCTGAGCAGGGAGTGGGAGCAGTGGATGCCAATCTCTGCACCTTCAAAGGATGAACTTCTGTGCTGAACTCCGAAATACACGTGCATAACTTTTGGAGGCGCTTCCAAAGGGCAGGATCCAGCCCCAAACAAATGGATCCACTCCCAGACAAATGGATCCGGCCCCAAACAAATGGAGACACTCCCAAACAAATGGATCCACCCCCAAACAGCAGGGTCCACTCTGCCTCTCCCCCCAGTGCCAGAAGCAGTGATCACAGAGCCTTTTCAAACCAGCTCTACAAACAAAACAAAATATTTTTTTTTTGCCTTTATGATGGAAAATGCCTGTGGAAGGGAGGGGCAGCAAGGTGTGCCCGAGGGTGGGAGGAGGGAGGGCTCTGATCCTCGGGGAGATCAGCAGCTCACACCCTTATTGTCTCCCAAGCGTCGAGTATTTTAAAAATCAGCCTGACTTCACTGGTGCCTCCCAAGGACACTTCATGCCAAGACATCGTCAATTCAAATAACACCGGAGGTTAATTACTCTTCCAGCTCAGTCAGCCCTTTCTGTCCCAGATAAATCACTGGATATTTATCTGCCTCTCTCTGCCAGGGCCCAGGGTTCCAGTACCTGCCCAGTTCCCTGCCTTTCAGCTGCGCTGCTGAAGCCTCAGGGCAGTGAAGGGATTATTTTCCAGCCCTGGGACTTGAGTCCCAGCTGAGCCACATTTCTCCGGCTGTATGGAAGCCTGGCTGTGCTGTCAGAGATGGGCTGGGATAAAGAAGAATCAGGTGTTGAGAGGAACAATGTGGGCTCTGCCAGAGTAACTGCTGCTAGTCCTGAGCCTATTAAAGCTTCCCTAAGCCAGCTCTGTCAAGGAGAGGCATTCAGATCCTGGGGATCTGGAGACAGCCCCAGACCCTCCTTGCTGTGGTCGTTCAGCAGCAGGGCCCACTCTGGCTGCTCTCTGGACATCCAGGGCATTATTTCTGCACCAAAAAGCACTGAGCACAGAAAAAGGGACACGAACAATGCAGGTGTGGGCACAAAAGCAGCCTGGGAGTTTGGTTGCCTGCCAAAAGTGGAGGCAAAGCAGGAATCTGGGAGGGCCTGGGAGTGTGCCAGGGGAGCTGGCAGGGCAGAGAGAAGTGTTTGGAAGAGGTGAGGGAGCAGTAGGGACCCGGCAGAGGGAAGTGACACCGTCCTATCCACAGAGGAGGGAAAACGATGTGGGACTGACCTTTCGTGTTCTGTCAGCATCCGGCTGCCTGGATGGTTCGGGATAAAGCATCTGAATTTTCCCTGTCATAACTTGTTTTCACAGCCACATTTCCTGGCTGGAGGGCGGCAGAGGCAAGAATTTACAGCAGTAGATTCAAAGCAACTCCTGGAAGGAAGGCATGCTCTGCTTTTTATGCATGACAAACCAGATTTAGCTGCCTTAAGAGGTGGTGCTGATTCCACAGTGATTACTCCTCTATGGTTTAAGCATTTAAAAAGCACTTTAAGATTGTCAGGACCTATGTTATGCACAGACTTAGCAGCTCACCTGGTTAACTCTGCTCAGGAGGCAGGGTTTGGCTAAAGCACCCCCAAAACCGAGTTGCTGCAGGAGAAAATTAGAGTTTAGGCCAGGCTTTGTGCCTTCCTGCCTTTAAACCACGGACTGCAATCAGAGCAGAAGCCAAGTGCTGAGGAACTTAGCTGGATGTTTTTCTCTCTGATGAAACATTCTTACCAAGTGTTAATTGCAGCTAGCAGGGAGCGATGTTATCCCTGTAGGAAGCTCATCCCCGGGAGCTTTGGNAAAAAAAATTTAAAAAAAGGGAGAGAGAAAAAAAAATATGAACACATGGGGTGTAAAATCTCAGAGCTGTTGAAAACCAGAGAAAGGAAAACTGTTGCCAAGCACAATACCTGGATATGGGGGCAGGGTGCAGGGAGGGGTTTCCAAAGCCTCGGGAGAGTTTTCAAGCCCGAGGCTGTGAGAGTGCACGGAGCCCGTTTAAAAGGCACTTCTGAAATTGGTGCCTTGCCTTTGGATTGCTCTGGAATACATTTTGTGGTCAGGTCAGAGCAAAGCCAGGCCTGGTGAGGCAGTGCCTGCTGCTCCAGGCAGTTTAGTAAATCCTGGGATTGGAGGAAAACACCCGGATTAGCTCAGTGGAGAAAAAGCCCCTTTGCCCAGAGCGAAATACCCACATTTAGGTGCATTTCCCACTGCCCCAGAGCCACCATTATGCAACTGGACACGGCTGTTTGTTCGAAGGTTTGTGTTAAATAGTGCAAAGCCATTTACACAAAGCTTTGTAAAGCCCAGGATTTAGCTGTGTAAAGAGGAGCAGTAACAGATGCCCGTGGCTGGAGCTGCTGGCACAGAGCTCAGGCCTCCCCAGAGCTGGGTCATCTCTCTCCCTCCCAGCTGACATGGCAAACTAACCCTGCTTCCCTTTCTCTTTGCCCCCAGTGCCTGCTGGCAGAACCGGTCGGTCCTGGACACTGCACAGCATCTCCTTTATCCCCAAAATGAGAATCAGGCAAGTAGAGAAGTTTGTTGTATGGATATGTGTTCTTTGTGCCCCTGTGATGAAGGAAACTTGTTAATATTGGTCGAAATCTCAGAGAAAATTATAACTTTTATGTGTCAGAGGTGGTGACAGCCCCAAGCCTTGGCTTAGCCTGAGAGCCCAGAACAAGGGGAAGGTGGGACCAAAATCCTGTCAAACTGTCTCCCACATTACAGTGGTGACACAGTTTTGATTACAAACATTTGGAGATATTGATAGAGGTTCTGTATTTTCCATAGAAATTCTGTTACTTTTTGTGAAAAATCAACATTGAGAAAAATACCACAGAATCGTGGAACGGTTTGGGTTGGGAAGGGACATCAAAGCCCATCCAGTGCCACCCCTGCCATGGGCAGGGACACCTCCCACTGTCCCAGGCTGTGCCAGGGCCTGCCCACCCTCACAGGGAAGAATTTCAAGTGTCTGTGATATTTGTCAAAAACAGTGACAGGAAATGTTCGTTCAGCCCTATGGCCAAGCTGGCACAGGTCGTGTGTTCTGAAAATTGCATTTCAGAAGCTCAAATCCAAGTGGAAGAGGAGTGAAGCCATTAGCCATTCCAGGGATGATCTAGCTGAATATTTTCTCAGTAATTCATCCCAAGAAAGGAAACACTGAGCTCCAGACATGTGGGCAGCTAATGGGAATAAACCGCATAAATACATTTAAAATTCGGGCTGTAATCATCAAAGTTTAGTTCAAAACAAATGAGAGGTTTGGATAGAGGAGGCAGAGCCTGAGGAGCTGGGATCAGGAGATGTAAAGTCCTGGTGGAGGTGTCACTGCCCGAGCCAGGGGGTGGAGTGACATGAGCTTTAAGGTCCCTTCCTGCCCAAACCATTCTGTGATTCTGCGATAAAAGACTTGTGGAGAGTGAGAAGTGATAGTAAGTGGACAAACTTCTCCTCTGGATCTCTTTTTCTTCACAATAAAAGCCCGGCAGGAGAGCGAGAAGTGTTTGTAACCTCATCTAACACATCAGAGCTGCTGCCTTCAAGCACCAGTGCTCTGAGGGTTGAGCCTTAAAAGACACCGAGCCCTCTTTGAAGTGCGCATTCCTGCTTTTAACACGGACAAAACTACCCCAACTTCCCCGGAGTGGCTGAGCTGCCGTTTCTGTCGTTTCCCAGGGGGATCCCCGGCGCTGCAGTGCCTGGGCAGCTCTGCCTGCACAGCTCTGCGGAGCTGCAGGGCTGTCACAGCCCAGCGCTGCCTGCTGCCAGGGTGCCAGGCTGTTGCCAAGGAATGTGACAGGGCAGCAAGTGCAGGCTGTCTCCTGATTTGCTTTGAAAGGACATCACATCTCTGTGCCTGACATAAAATCCCTTCTGCTTCCCGGCGCTGGGGAGCGAGCCTATCAGGAGAAGCTCAGAGGGCTTTTTGTGCTGGAGAGGAGAAAAAGCAAATATGCTCAGCTCTTCTCCCTGCTCCTGGCAGCCTGGGATGTGCCTAATCCCTGTGGAAGCAGGGGCTGCAAGCAGGAGCTCAGAGTTTGGAGCAGGAATGCAGCAGCACATCTCCCTGGGGTACAAACCGCCCAGCAGCAGCTCCTGTTGGTTTTCCAGTGGGCCTTTTCCTCTCAAGTTCAGGGTGGGTTCAGGAATCAGAGTGAGATTTGAGGAGCAAACGCACTGGGGAATCTGTTCCTCAAAGGATGGCCCCAGGAATGATGTTTGAGCCTCTGATCTCCTGCTAATGAGTTTATGAAATGTCAGCCAGGCTTTGCAGGGCAAAGCTAATGAGCAACAACACGATATCAGGCAAAGTTCAGGAGGGTAAATGAACACGGTTTCAAATCCTCATGGTCTGAGCAGAGCTGCAGCCTTTCCTGGCAGAGCCGAGCCATGGGAGTGAAATGGAATATCATCCTCATTCCCAGTGTGATTTGGGATTAGGCAGCAGGATGAGAAATCAGCTTTCCAAATGTGGTCTGGTGCAGTGCTGACATCTGTGCCTGGGCTGGTTGCCTGCCTGCTTCTGCTGCATTCCTGGAGCACCTTCACCTGCCCCGGGTGAAACACCTGCCTCAGGAGCAGACAGATCCGGGCTTTGGGAGTTCCTGGTTCTCCCCATGACCCTGCAGGTGCCAGGCACGCTCAGCACAGCTCACATTTGGAAATGACAGAGCCGTGGCTTGCTGGTGCCACCACTAGGGGCCGGTGACCTTCCACAGGGGTGTTCCGGATGTTCCTGCAGCCGGTCCGTGCCCAGACTGGGATGTCTGCAGTGAAAAGGGGTGCTCAGGGAGTGCTGTGCTCAGCCTGCTGCCCGGGGCAGGACGCTTCCCGTCACCTGCAGCCGTGACTGTGAGGATGGGACTGTGAGGATGGGACATCACTGACCTGCCACCATCAGCCCTCAGAGCAGCAGGGTGACACAGTCTCTGTCCCTCAGTAGGAGCTCACGGGGAGCAGTCCAGCCTCCTCTGGCAGCACCAGTCCCTCCACTCTGCCTGCAGACACCTGAAACGTGGGACTGGAGCAGAAAACACCTCCCGGCCCCTCTTGGCATGATCCTCCGCCCCTCAGCAGCAGCAAGAAGGGCTGCAGTCCCATAAAAGAAACTCAAAGGTGTGAGGAGAGGCAGGGCTGGCAGAAGGGCCCGAGGGCTGTGTGGGGTGGGTGGCAGCACAGCATCCCCAGTGCTTTGGGGCCGTGGTGCTGATCAGCACAGCCAGGATTGCGGCCCTTGGCACCACATTGGCCTCTCCAGCTCGGAAACAGCCGTGCCAGGGCTGCTGCAGGGCTGGGCTTGGGAAGGACGGGCAGAGCAGGCAGGGAGCGAGGAGATTTCCCACTTAGCACCTTGCATGTTGTTGCTTTTCTTCAGTTCCTTGCAAACAGAGCTCCTGAGCAAGGAGCAGAGGTTCCCTCCTGTGGGACACACAGCCACCTCACAGCTGGCATTAATCCAGCCTGGGAAACAGCCTCTGCACAAAACACCTGCCTCTGGAAAAAAGTTTCTTTGCCACGCACAGAGCTCACAGCTCTCCTCCAACCCTTTCCTTTTTTCCCCCCAGGCCCAGGACCTGCTCTGCTGCCTTTTTGACTCCCTGACATCAGAGAGCATCCACCGAATTGAATGCCAGGATTGCTAGCAGAGATGGGTAAGGCCCCCAGGCAGCCTTGTGGAGGTGGACACACAGCTCTAACACAGCTCTGAGCACTATTTGTTTGGAATTAAAGCAGAGTTTAGCATGGCTCAGAGAAATGAGTGGTGCAGGAAGGCTCAGCACCCCAAACCAAACCCCTCTGAGCTGTGGCCGTGCTTCAGTGGAGTCCATCCAGAGACAATCTGCTCGTGTCCATGGAGCAAGGCTCGGAGCGCTCCCCTGCCTGGGAAAACCTCAGGAAGCAAATCCAGGGGCAGGTGTTCACTGCTGTGTCTCTCAGGTGCCTGGGGACTCCATCTCCCCCAGGCCTCAAAGACTTCATGGAGAAACTCTGCTTGCTGCTGCTCCCGTGTTCCCTGAACCAAAGGCAAAGGCACAGCAAATGAAATGGAAATAGGCTGAGGGAAAGCTGGATCCATGGGGGTTCAGTACCCCGGGCCTGGCCATCAGTAAGGTCAAAAGCTGCACAACTCAGTGTTCACCTGTCTCTGCTCCAGCAGCCCTGTCAGGGACTGTGTCAGCCCACATCCTGCTGCCTCACTTGGGCACTCAGCCCTGCCTCCTCTTCCTCCTCCTTCAGCAGCTGCTGCTCCTATGATCATTTCTAGGAGCCCAGAGGAAAGGCAGCTGGTGTTAATACAAAGACCCTCAGCTCCCCTGCTTCCACTGGGGTCTTTTTCCTCTAGGAAAGACTCAGCCCAGGGAGCCTCCTGTTCCCACCTGCCTTGCTAAGGCAAAGATTTAGACTTAGAGTCCGCCCTGGACTTGGACTCTGCCCTGCTGTGGCCTGACCTCGGGTGCCTGTGAGTGCCACAGTATCAGAAGGATGTAAAGCTGTTGGGGAGTGTCCAGAGGAGGGCCATGGGCCTGGGGAAGGGTCTGAGGAGCAGCTGAGGGCTCTTGGATTGTTCAGCTGGAGAAGGAGACTGAGGGCAGAGCTCAGCGGGGGCTGCAGCTCCAATCCCTGGGACAGGGACAGGGAATGGCAGGAGCTGTGCCAGGGCAGGGCCAGGCTGGATTTTGGGAAAGGTTCTTCCCCAGAGGGTGCTGGCACTGCCCAGGGAATGGGCACAGCCCCGAGGCTGCCAGAGCTCCAGGAGGGTTTGGACAGTGCTCAGGCACAGGGGGGGATTTGGGGTGGCTGTGCAGGGCCAGGGGTTGGATCCATGATCCTTTTGGGTGCCTTCCAGCTCAGGACATTCTGTCAGTCTGTGCATGCTTCTAGTTCCAGCATGGCAGGGACAGTCCCTGTGAGTGTCCCAGAGGTGAGGGCAGAGCAGTGTGGGTGCTGTGGGCCCTTTCTTTGCACGGCCTTTCCCTCTGGAGGAACCTGGGCTGAGCCCTGCTCCTCCCCAGCTCTCTGCAGCTGTGAGAAGGGGACACCTCTGAGGTCTGGCCCTTTGCAGACGGGATGGAAGTGCCAGGTAAGTTCCAGAGCTGTCAGAGGTCTGGCCCTGCAGGCTCTCCTTCCTCAGCAGGTAGCAGCCCTAACACAGCCCCTGCCCTTCCCTAAAGCACCTTGGAACAGCCAGAAGAGATTGTCATGGGTGTGAGGGGGGACACAGTGACCCGGCCTGACCCCACCCAACATTTCAGTGTGGGAATCACAGAAACCCAGACTGGTTTGTGTTGGAAGAAACCTTAAAACTCATCCAGTCCCACCCCCTGCCGTGGGCAGGGACACTTCCCACTATCCCATCTTGCTCCAAGCCCTGCCCAGCCTTGGAAGTTTCTCTGGGCCTCTGCTCCCCAGCGCTATTCTGCCTGCATGGGCTTTTTGGGATTTGTGGTAGGACCGAACATCTCCAGAATGAGAGGGAGAGGGAAGCAGGCAGCTGCCCTGGTCCCTGGGGAGGACGAGGTCCTTGGAGTCAGCGTGCTGGAGGAGCCTGCTCTGCTCCTGCAGCTAAGTAGGCCACTTCCTGCACTCCAGGCACATTTCTGTCATGCTTGTAAGCCCTGTATGGCTTTGAAACAAATGAAAATTAAAAGGATCCACCCCCAGCACTCAGGGAATTTGATCTGGAAAAGGAATGGAATAAAGACAGCAGCTGAGGGAGCAGCCCTGTGAAGCTGCACGTGAGGAAGGGGCACACGGGGCCAGCAGCAGCCCTGGCCCAGCCAGACTGGTGACAAAAGGGTCACAGAGCCCTGTCACTCTCACCTGGGCCCTCAGACCTGTGGGACTGAGGTCGCAGGGAGCTGGACATCATGAGGGGATGCCCTGGTGAGTGCCAGCAGGCAGCCTCGGGAGCTGACATCCCAGCCCCTCCGGGCTTGGCAGAAGCACTCCCAGGAGCTGAGACCAATTAATTCATTAATTCATAGAATTAGTTAATAAAATCAAAGAATTATGAATGGTTTGGGTGTGAAGGGACCTTAAAGCCCATCCCATCCCCCAGCAGCCATGGGCAGGGACACTTTCCACTGTCCCAGGCTGCTCCAAGCCCATCCAACCTGCCCTTGGGCACTGCCAGGGATCCAGGGGCAGCCACAGCTGCTCTGGGCACCCTGTGCCAGGGCCTGCCCACCCTCTGAGTAAGGATTAACTCACTGTGTTACAAACCAGGGCCTGGCACAAAACACATCCCATTTCCCATCCCCTTCCAGGATCCCTGCTGAGGCTTGAGCTCTGCGAGCCTCCATCCACCAGCAAGCAGAGCCGTGTGCCTCAGTTTCCCATGTAGGAAATGGAGGTGGCAGCTCTGCCACATCCCCCAGGCACAGCGGCGACATCCCAGAAATGGGGCAGCACCCAGATATCTCCCAGCAAGGATCTGCTGCGGGGCCTTGGATTCCTATTTTAAAGCCCAGCTAATTAATCTCAGCGTAACAAACTCGCGCACCCTGCGCAGAGCAGGGGAAAGCATCATCCTCTGGTATTTCCAAAATGCCAGCGTTCCAGAAATAACCCTGCCAGCCTTTTCTCCTAGAGAATACCCCACTTGTCTCTGGAGAAGTGACGAGCAGGAGCACCACGAGCCACCAGGAATCAATCCCGTCACCCGGCGTCAGCTCCGGCTCCCTCAATGGCAGCTGCAGCTCTCGCACCATTTTTCCCTGGAAACTGCCACAAGGCAGCCAGGATTAGCTAATCAGAGCTGAGGAGCAAATTAATGATTGAAAGAACTAGGAGAAAGGCAGATTTTGATCCGAGATAGCCAGCTTTGCAGCTGGCTCCTACTTGCAAACAATTCATTTAGGTTATGAAAGCAAGAAATTGAGTACAAAACCCCCTAGATTGTTTGCTTCCTGGAGAAAGAAAAGAAAATAAATGGAATTTAGATTAAAAATTATGCAGAATAGTATTAAATCCCCACCCTCTTGTGCCTCCCCTCTTGCTGGAAAACCAGAGCTAATCAGAATTTTGCATTGTTCCGCTGCCAGTGTCAGAGCTGCCTCAATGGAGGAGAGATAAAATACAGGAGGTGGCATTTGCTGTTAACCCCTTAGGCTCCTGCCATGGCAAAAATGGGAACACGGTGCCTGGTGCCGAAATCCCATTCTCCCAGCCCGCTCAGCTCCCTTTAGGGCAGGTGTTGGGGGCAGAGCATCTCCTGCTGCGCCCTGGGGCGGGCACTTTGTGCCTATTCACACACCTGGGAGCTCTCAGGTGAGCCCTTTGTCGTCCCTCAGGTGTCCCCGGGGATGTGCAGGTGCTGGGTGCTTTCCCCTATCAAGGTCACAGGCAGAGCCTCACTCCTGCTGCAGCTCTGGAGAATTTACCTAATTAGCATCCTGGTAATTGCTGCTGGCTGTCCCTGGACAGGTGATCCGAGGGGACCGTATCAGCCCCCCAGCCTGCCTGGGCTGGGCTGGGCTGGGCTGGGCTGGGCTGGGCTGGGCTGGCAGGAGCAACTCCTGCCCGCTGGGCACAGCCTGGCCGTGCCCTTCTCTGGGGCTGTGAGCCAGGCTCAGCTCCCAGCCACTGCTGGGACAGCTGGTGCCAGCTCTGGTGACCCTCTGCAGCCCCCACTGCAGACACATCGACTGCTCAGCGCTTTCAGCCCGGCCAAACTGACTCTTTCACCCCAAAAACGTTTCTGCTTCAGCCCTGTGCACCCGAGCCCTGCTGAGCCCTGGGAATGTCCCATGTCACCACCAGCCTGGGTATAACTGCACAGCCAGCAGGGTTTGCTGCCCTCACAGCACGGTTGAGATTGGGTACTTGGGTTTCATCTCCTGAGCTCCGTGGCTGGCTCAGGAAGCAGGAGGAGTGGATGGACCTGCTGGAGCTGTCCTTGAATCATCCCTACTCACCCAACCCGGTAATCCTGTGCCACACGCCTCCCGTGCCCACAAATATCTGACAGAGCCAAAAGCACCTGTCTTGGCCAAGAGCCACTGCTGATCTCCAGAGACACCTCAGAGCCCCTTGCAGGGCCTGAAGGGGCTCCAGGAGAGCTGCAGAGGGACTGGGGACAAGGGATGGAGGGACAGGACACAGGGAATGGCTCCCACTGCCAGAGGGCAGGGCTGGATGGGATATTGGGAAGGAATTGTTCCTGTGAGGGTGGTGAGGCCCTGGCACAGGGTGCCCAGAGCAGCTGTGGCTGCCCCTGGATCCCTGGCAGTGCCCAAGGCCAGGCTGGATGGGCTTGGAGCAGCCTGGGACAGTGGCAGAGGATTGGATGATCTTTAAGGTCCCTTCACAGGCAACCCCACTCTCATTCCATGGCTGTGATGTGACAGGGCTGGTGGCTGCTCCACGCCTCACTGCTGTCTTCCCGGGCTGGGACCAGGACCTGGGCTGCATCCCAG
>VXBU01019677.1:28260-40501 GCA_013400315.1 Bombycilla garrulus | reverse complement strand
ACCAAAAAAAAGAAAAAAAAAATATTAAAAAAAAAAAAAAAAAAAAAAAAACAAAAAAAAAACCACAACAAAAAAACCCAAACAACCCATATGTTAGCTTTCAGGGATAAATTACTTTGTGTCATATGTTGCATTCAGAGAAATGATTACAAGCACAATAAGTAGGCATGCCTGAGAGGTGTTGGAGGAAACTATATTTCCTCTAATGATAAAGGTCTCACTCTTTTCACTCCAAGTCAAAAAGTATTTTCAACTAAACAGAGCAATGATAATTATTCAGTGGAACTTAATCCTATCCAAGGAAATTATATTTGCTGCTGGAGTATCATAATAATAGAATGGTCTGGGTTGAAAGGGACCTAGAAGCTTATCTAGTTCCAAACTCCCTGCCATGGGCAGGAATGCCTTCCACTAGACCAGGTTGTTCAGAGCTACATCCATTCTGACTGTGAGCAATTCCAGGGCTGGGGCATCCTCAACTCTGAGCACTACCATTGAACTGTTAAACATTAGAATGGACCAGGGTGATGACAGCCATACACCGTCTCTTTATGAAATACTGACTACTGGAAAATCTTGGTATAGCTGGATTTAAAAAGAGCTGTGCCTGAGGAATGTAAATATCTCAATAATGGTTCAATCTTTGCATGTCTTCTACTATTTTATGGGCTTTTGGTCAAATTAAATTGAAAAGAAGAAATAAAATAAATTCCATACACCCCAGCTTTTATCAAGCTAGTATCAAAGATGAACCTTAAAGATCTTCTGTTCTGTGCATACAGAGAACTGCATTTTATACCAGGATTTATATAATTCTCAACTAGTGCCTACTCTCAGATGAGCAGTATCCATCTCAGCAAACATAGCAGGGTGAACGATGAACTAACAATAGAGGGCTGAAGTAAATTGATTATTTTTCAGGTCAAGGCAATTTTCTGAATACTGAAAAGTTTGTAATGTCTCCTTCCCAGTACTCATATCAAGAAGACAGTAGTCAGCCTATTTATCTTTGTCCAAAATTGTTAGTGTTTTTGTACTTTGTTTTATAATCACACATTTGGTCACAGTTAGAAATTCTCCTCCTTTTAGGCACCTCAGACTATTTCTGGACTTGCTCCTAGATAGAAAACAATCCATACAATCCAGTTCCTACCTGAAAATGAAATTTGAGGAAAATAGTATGTTTGAAGTCATATATAGGTGGGATTGCTATCATTATCCATGATGACACTAACTCTCAACCAATGCTTTATTGATAAAATTCTAAATTTCCATAATTCTTATTTGACTATACTTGAAAATTATAAAACTCATCTTTTACATTTTCTTAGGAGATCACTGTATTCCTGAGAGAATTCAGGAGCATAAACCATCCCAGACATTAAAACTATGGAACCTTTATCATCCTTCAGTATTAAATGGAAAAGTAATATGCTGTTACTGTGTATCTGTGACAATATAAACAAGAAGTTTATTCTTTACTTCTTGGAAGAACACTCAAGAATGCACAAGGTGCAAACATACTTTGTCACCTGTCTCACTCTGTCCTACTTTTGGTATTCTAGAAGAAACTGTTTAAATTTAAATAATCTATTTTCAGTTTGTTTTCTTTTTCATACTTTCTGGAAAATCCAGAGTTTGTCTACTGAGGACTTCTAGTTTAAGCGTCCTCTGCACCTTGAGGCCTGTCCCCATTTTATGAAATAATGCACATAAAAACAGTTCCCTTTGCCAGAAAGTATTCCTCTATTTGGATCTTAGGGTTTAATGTCTCTTCGCACTTAGCAATCAAATAGAAAATAAATGCACTACATCTTGGCAGGCTGAGTTCAATTTCAGGAATCTAAATACTGCAAAATAATGTAATTTTGACCTTAAAGGACTTCTATTGTCATCCTTGTTGGAATGGAATAATTCCATTCTGCAGCGATATCAAAACATCCTTTTGAGTTCAATCTGTGAAGAAATAGAGGGGGCAGAGGTGTTTGTAGCCAAAGCAGGCATTTGACACATGGAATCTCTTTTATTGCTTAGCATGGGGGCAGCATTTGGGAGGAGCTTCTCCACAGATTCTGCAAGCTTTGTTTTCCTCTGTGTAGTAACAGAAGCAGAAAACACTGATCTGTGGAATCATAACATAGGCACCTTTACTCAAATACTTAGAATAGTGGGCACTTTCCCAACTAGCAAAATAACATTAGGGTATGTATAAAGGCATCATAAAGGCTTTGCAAAATATTAGGACTTAATATAGGTATGAGAAAACAACCAGCTCAAATGCAATTCCAAATAGAAATTCTATATGAAAGATAAAATAAAATGAAGGTATTTTTAGAGCTTGAGAAGGCAACCTTTCACACTTACATTTTGCTAAAATATTTATTAGACAAATACACCATACTAACATAAGACAATATATCATTATGTCTGTATCCTTGTCTGAGGTTTACCTAATGAAAGAGACACTGAGAAAATTCTGCAGATGATAAGAGAGACCTGATACAATCTCACAAAAATTACAGAGCACCACAAGGGATGGTTGCATTTCAGAGTTGTTTAAGAGGGAGTAAAATGACTTCTAGACTGATGTCACAGCCAATCCTGAACTCCACAGTCCAGTTTGGACATTCCAAGGCTGTGTCTGACCCCAGTTCCCTGCAGTGGGACTGATCCTGATCCCAATCCACCAGCATATATCCCAGTGAAACCTCTGCCCTGCACTGGAGGATACATTGGCAGTCTGCTTCCCTGTAGAACTACTGTATCTTACAAATTCTGTGGGATCTTCTCTTTGAAAGTCTCAATCTAAGGATTGCTTCAGTCCCAGACAAAAGGATTGGGTTAAAGTTAGAGGTATTTCAATATTCACTCAATTAATATGCCGTATAATTTTGTCTTTATCATTTTCCAGTTACGTTTTTGAGAAGTGATGTTCTTAATTCTATGTAATAAATTGTATAGTTTAGTTGTGTAGATAATTTGATGTAATTTATTGTGAAATATCAAAACATATATAAAAAGCACAGTCTGTAGTGTCATGAAAGTAAGAGCCTTTCTAAAGTGAATCACTGTATGTCTTTTATGATCACTGATTATTTTGTCCCCACAAAGCTAAACCTACACCCTCTAAGCATTTATTGCTGTATACTTCTGAGAACATCTAAAATAGAACATTCTGGTAATATATATGTTCTTATTCTTGAAAGAAATAAAATGAATGTAAAAAGTTTCCATAGCAACTTTTAAAAATTGTACTGTTGTTGAGATCCTGCATCATTTATAATGGCATTAACAAAGTTATGGATACAAGAAGTTTCTTCCTAGAACTGTTACAAATAAATATTTTCTTGTTTACTTATGCATATAAGGAAAAGTATTTTAAAGTTTTTGTTTATTTTGTTTCCATTCTTAAAACTTTTCTTTTTTTGATAACCTGTCTGTTAGTTTTTTCAAAAGGAAAGGTTATGGGTTGCCCTGAGGTTTGTTTTTTGAATAGGTGCCTTTGAAACTTCCAAACTTCTTTAATCACAGCTCTGATTCAGTCATGGGAAAAGTAAAATAATACTATGTCTTTATATAAAGGGATTTTTTTGGCATCTAAATTTACCTGTGTAGCTCAGAAGCAGAAAATCCAATTTTTCTGTCATCAACACTTTCAGTCAGGGAAGGTAATAGCAATGTTTGGCTAATGATTTGAGGAAACAAAACAAACCTAATAGAGCACTCTGATTTCATTTATCCTATTCTAATGCTTTACAGCATGTACTTTTATTTATGGGACCACTTATCATTAAGTAATANTAATAATAATAATAGCAATAATACATACTGCTTTTGTTGATATAAACTTCTAATGGTCATCTTGCATCTGTTTTTAAAAGTATGTCTTCAGAAATTGTAGGGTGAAAATCTATTCAACTGCATAAAAAATAAGAATATATTACTCACAGCCATGGGATTTCACAACTAAATTCTGCTCTAAGTTATATTATTATTACTTGCGGTGTAGTCTAGAATAATTCAAAGGTATAATTAGCTCTTTTCAGTTTCCACATTATAAACTTTGATTGTGAAAATTTCATGTAGTGGTTTAGAGGAAATGACTAAATCAACAAGCAGAAAAAAAATTCCACATTGTTTCTGAAAGAAGTAAAAACATCTCAAATTCTCACAAGAAACTCATCTTTGTGTTTCATTGAAATTTGCTCTAAAATTTTAGTTATTCAGCAAGGTAAATCCTACAAAAAATTTTTGGTTGACTTTGTTTTTCTCCCTACGTTATAGATGTTTACTCTTTTTATAATGGTGCATTCAGCTCAGCAGTCAGTTAAATTCTGATTTTCTCTTAGTCCTAGCCATTCGGGAAAGACATGGATGCATAGATAAAGCATTTGTGTGTACAAGCATGAGTTGCTGATTGGTGAATTTAGATGAGAACAATATAGTATCAAATCCAAATGGGAGGATGACATGAGTTTGTATTGTGTAACATAAAATATATATTATGAATTGGCTTGTTTTATTAAATCAGAGAATAGAGTGATTCACCTTCTGAGTCCCGTACCATGGGTCTCATCAACACTATTCAGAGAAAACTCCCTTCTGGTTTGTCATCTTTAATTTTTGAGAGCCTCATATTCTCAATCCAGCTTTGAGAAACATTAGATCTTTTCTTTCTTTTGCTGGCAAAAGGCATCAGGAGAATAGGACTTCAATTTGGCAGACATTCAAGAGTTTCCGGATTTAAAAATGCTTGGATTAATAGGGCAACAATTGAACAAGTTTTATAGTCCAATGAGAAACCAAATTCAGAAGTGGATAATCAACATGGGGTAGAAGCAAAGATATGATGCTGATTTGAAGCATATTGCAATAATTGCACCTAAACAAGATTAGAATAAATTCTGCATCTCAAATGAGATGGTGAATATTTTAAATCCATTCATTTTTTAAATTGCATGACTTAACTCCCACAGGTACCTCTATGCCTCAAATCAAATATCATCTGAGTAGTTTTCCACTTTACCTGAGTCTGGTCAAAAAGACAGACTGGGAGTCATTTATAATGGGTTGTCTCTCAGATAGCACAATGAATTTGAACAAGAAATCACTAGAACTAAATATATTCTCCTTAGAATAATAAAAGTATTTTGCCTGAAAATTTTTGTATTCAAATCTCAAGATTACTAGATAAAGGAAATTTTAGAATATAAAATAATAAAGCTATCTGCTGATGAATATCAATAGACTTCCTGAAAAATTGTTGGAGAATGACATAAATATACGATACATGTGCTGAAAGTTACATTTCTCTATATAAAGTGGATATTGAGATTGTCTTACCTGTTTATCAGTCCCTTTCTGAGCTGAAAAGTGCTGAAGGAGAAGCTAGAAGTTCTCATAGATAACTTTTCACTGGAATTTTCTAAGAAATAGAATTATATTGAGACTACAATGCTAAGAAGTAGAAATGAGAATAGAAAGAGGTTGTAAATGCAGTATTTCATTGAAATTGCCCACAGATTCTAAAAAAAATTATAACATTAATTCTGGAAACAAGTCCAGAAAATCATTTACATCAGTACCAAAATTATTTTTTCAAGTGCTTTGATATTTGCTTTTGAATAAACCACTTCATTTCTATTACCAGTGTCACCAGAACATTACTCTTACTAACTAGTTGTCTTTAAAGTACTCTAGACAAAAAATAATGGTTAATCATAACATTATTAATTTTCTCTATTTTTCTGGTCTTTTTATAAAATATAAAAAAAATTCATTTCTAAGTAGCTTATTTTCTTATTTCTGCATAGATATATCATGAAACAATTCCTAATGTTGTTAGAAATATTTAGGAAAGTGTGCCTAGTGCCTTTCCTGAGGGTTAAGGTACTAACCGCGACTTGGGAGAGCTACTTGCTTAAGGTGAAGCTCCTTAGGAATTGCAATGGGTTGGACTTTTATTTATATTGATTTTTTCTCTAATTCACCCACAGAGTGAGCTCTTAAACTTTCCCTGGGAGAAGTTGGAATGGGTAGTAGTTCTATATTGGGTATTCACGGAATATTTATAGCAAGCACGGTAGTATGATAAAGGTTGTTTTAATCCTTAATATTCTGTGTGGAATTAAAGTCTTAATATATTATCTTCCTAGTCTTTTCCTGACAAAACTTTTATAACACCAAGATAGAATACTTAGAATGAATATACTGAGCAATGTAACAAGCTTAAATAGAGTGGATTTTTGGATAAAATCATACAGATCATTTGAGAAGATGCCAAAACAACAATTACATTGGTTAGTTTAAGAAAATTAGAAACCAGTTGCTGAAACTCAGTCCAAAATAGTTGTGACAGCAGATTTCCTGTGTAGCAATAGAGTATCACTCAGATATTCAGAAGTGCAGTAACGGAAATGGTACTCACAAGGAGATAACAAAAAATATTCATAATTTCATTTTTATCTGTAACCTGCAAAATTCTTCAGTTTTGGGAAGATAAAATAACCTATTGAATGAAATCAAGTTTGTTTGCCTTCTTAATCAAATTAAAGAGCAAAAAGAAAGCAGTAGTTGTTTTACTAATATATTACAGCAGAAATAAGGCAGGTTGTTTTCCTTATAGACTGGATTAGTGAATATGAAATTTTTATGATGCAAAGTTTTTACTAACCATTGTACTTGCACAATGATCATGTTTAATAATTTTAGCTTCAGGCCTTTTTCTTGTCCATGCCCAGATATTTTCAGATTCCATCTGGATATAGTTTTAAGAAAACCTAAGTAACTGTCAGAAGTGACTAATTTCTGTAACTATGGGAGACAGGAGGACCTAAACTTACAAAGTCATCTTTATTTACGTCTTTGAGAGGTAATATTTAGTAGATTTTTTTTTTTTTTTTTACTGGAACAAGTTGACTTTGTCTTTAGGAAATATTCTTTTTGTTTATCTGGGATATTTACGATTCTTAGGTTAATGATCCATCCAAAAGTTTACTTCAAACCACTGCCAAAAATAGAACTAATCACTAGTAATATTTTGGTGCTCAAAACATTGGAACACAAGACACCTTCTTTCCTATTGGAAAATTCTACAGAGTTTAAAAGGGATGAAATCAGTAGGAGACTTTAGATATTGGGAGGAGACAATGTAAATGGGCAGGAGTTGCTCTAAGTCCCATCAAAAAATAAGTGAAAATATCAGTACCTCTCTGGAAGTCTTATATGTTAGTCACACTGATTGAATGATACAAGCTAACAAGGGTCAACTGCCAGCTGAGTTGGTAATGTGTTTTCAGAACGCAGTACTATTGTATAGGAACTGGTTAAGTACTTAGAAGATGAGAGCAGAAAATGAAATTTGCTACTTCTTTCACAAACTAAATTGAATTATATCCTGCATTTACCATTCACTTTATAAATTTCTGCTTCCTTATTTTCCTTGACAAGAAATGAGAAACTGCATTATTTTGATTGCCTTTCTCATTATAATTTAAGTCAGCATGCATCTGACCTTTGACTGATATTGCTTAGTATATGATCAATTTAATTAGGCATTTTCTCCATAGAGGAACTGGATAAACCAGTATCCCATGAGCACACAAATTTAATTTTACTAGTAAAACCACACCTCTGAAGAGCCCTTGCTTCAGCTGAAAAGTGTGCTTTTGGTTTAACATGAAACTTCCTTTCTGAAATATGAACTTTTAATTGGAGTATTAAAAAAGTTTCAGCTTATATTTTCAGAAAAAAAGAATTCCCTCTTGAGGTAAATTCATCATCTTTTGAGGAAAATATTCTACAGTGGACAACAATTTCACTGATAAAGTCACATGTAGCCATGCGGCAATAAAGGTGTGGAGGGAGATGATTAAATAAGGACAAGAAAGGTGTTGAATCCATGAAGGTACAGTAATCAGAGTTTAATTTAAAAACATTGGAATTAATAAGCCTTTTTATGTCACTGGACTCCAGTCAAAGTCCCTGGGATTCAGTAAGAATAAGGAGAATAGGGAATGTATATAACAGTTGCCAAAAGGATAGAGTAAGATATTGGATGGTAAAAGTCCTTTTGTACTCTTAACTCAGACATCCATTTAGACTCATTTGTGTCTAAAAGCAGAACAACTACTAAAGGAATAATAGGAAGAAAAGGAGTAGCTCTTAATATACATCATACTGAATTAGAGAAAAGAAAGAAAATCAAGAGATGTTACAAGAAAAGAAATAATTTAAATACCATCACAGTCATTAGAAACTACACAGTGAAATAACTATTTAAATTATATACCATTTGATTTCCATTCCTGAACTTGACTTTTAAATGTATTTTTTTAAATTATGGATTAAGAAGACCATGCTGAAATTTTATTGATTGCTTTTTGATGGCGTTTATGATAGATTTTAATTTCTGGAACTAGTCTCGAATTTCCTCTTCATCAGGCTTAATATCACATGTAATTTGATTTTTTGAATGAGTAGGTGGCACTTCATCTGAGTTTGAACTGATCTTTAGTGATCTTGGATTGCAAATTCTTCAGGGCAGATTTTCAGCACTGCTCACAACAATAAGTTATGTAGTTGCACCTGATGAGTGCTGAGTGCTCCAGTCTTTGACAATCATGCATCTGAGCTTTTTTTTCCTGTTTTTTTTTTTTTTTTTTTTTTTTTTTTTTTTTTTTTTTTTAGTTTTTTTTTTTTGAAAATATTNNNTTTTTTTTTTTTTTTTTTTTTTTTTGTTGTAACGCTTTTTATTCTAGAAGAATGCAAGAGAGATACTGCAAAACTATCATTGAACTCTTGAAAAACATACATTTTCCTGATGAGAATAAAGCTTTGTCAAAAGTAATTTCCTGTAGACTCTGTCAATGTGTTTGCTTAGAGTTTGTACAAATATTTACTATTTTTACACAGTTGTGTGAGCAGGAGATTGGAAACAGCAAAAAGTATATGGGTATAAAAGTAATGTTCATGTTTTCTGCTTTCTTGTTATTTCTTACCTTTCCATTCAAGGAGATCGCACACTATAAAGATTGTCTGCTGTGGACTCAACTTTGTAACTTAGTCCAGTGATCCTAGCTTTGCCTTTGGTTAAATCAGGCTACAAATTTCATAATAGGTTTTTATGTAGCGCTATTATTTCTTTTTCAACAAAATCTTGGGTTCTGCAGAAAATTATTACTTTCTGTTGTTTTAATTATTTCAATGAAAACCATTTTTGCAGCTATTTGAATTTTCTTTAAATAGTGGTGTGTTGTGGTGGACTACATTTGTTGTTAACACTGGGTTTTAGATGCACTAGATTCATGTGATGTTTGCACTAAGATTTCTGGTTCCCCACACTCTCTCTCTCTCTGGTGGTGGGTCCCGTTCCCCCTTGCTCCCGGGAGTTAGCTTCTCCCTTTGTCCCATTGGCCGGTGGTCCCCTTCCCATCTTCCCCCTGTCCCCTAGGAGATAAAACCCCCCGGGAGGTGTGACTCGGGTCTCTCTCTTCTTTCTGCTCTTGGGAGACAGCTGCTCCTGACCTTTCCCCATGCTCTGCCTAGGGATAAAGTTTTGAATTAAACCAGAACTCTGCAGAAAGAGAATTGAGCATCTCTCTTCCTCATCATTGTAGCAATTCTCCTAAGCCTAAGGCTTGCCAATTTAGCCTTCAGGACACAGGGAACGACTACAGTAGTGACTTTCAGTCTTCTATTTCTTTTGGTAAAGACCCTGTTATTTACGCAAAAATGACATAATAATCAGCTTTAATCCTGGTGGTATCCCAAACTCATATTACCTTGTAATATCCTTGATGTCACTCTCTTAGACAGCTGCATTAAAAATAAAATGTCCTTGATTTGTACAATACAATTTAGCACCTACAAAAGTGAATGATAACATAAAAGAAAATTAAAAAGGAAGAGGTCAAAGATGATCAGGATAATCAAAAGAAAAGATAATCAAATTAAAAGAAGTTTTCCAATAAATATAACTGCTGAGCTAAACAAAGTGTCTTGCACTCTTGTTTTGCTCTTATATGTATAGTGAATCACCCAGAAAATTATACTCAAATTCACTGTAAAATTTATGTTTGATTTTTTTATGGGTACCTGAAATAATTTAATACAATGTGCATTTAAAAGGTAACAAACGAAATTTCACAGCTGGATTGAAATGAGGTAACCTAGAGGAGGAAAATGAAGAGACATAATGGGACTAGATAATATAAAAATATACATTCAAAGTAGCTTTGCCAGCCTATACCCACCAGGCTAATGGCACTGCCCCATGCATATGTCACTACAGTATCAAAAGTCATAGGCTTGACTATGAAGACAAACATCTTCAATTTATCTGCACTTGTTGCATCAAACACAAATAAAGATGAATATCCTTGTTTAGAACACACTCCTAATGTTGGCAGACAAGTAAAAAAAAATTCCCTGGAGTGGATGTATATGTCAATGATATCTTATTTGCACCTACCAGTTTCCTTGACTTTATGCTTACACTTTCATCAAAACTATAATAAATAATAAAAAAAACTAAAACTATCATTATAAAATTTTCTAATTTGTTGGTTGGTTTTCTGGTGGGATTTTTGTTTGCTTGTTTGTTTCTTTCTTTATTTGTTTTTTAATTTTTGAGACAGAATTTAGGCAGCTGTCTGTCTAAACCTGAGTTGTAATATAAATTTAGTCTGAAGGACAAGCTACTCAGGAAACACATGGCACATAGTAACCTTGGAAACTAGAAATCTAAGAGAACTGTCTAATGAATTTGGAAGTTGCGAATTCTGCAAAATAAAACTGATATCTTTCTTTGGACTTGAAATTAGGTGTCTACATCCTTATTAAGTGAACAATAGCCAGTTTATATTTTCTAGTATGCTCTGAATATTCTATTGTGGTTACCCAACTGGCTCACTAATACAAACAAGAGACTTATGTTAAAAGTGATGTTTTTTTCCAAAAGACTTCCTCCCACATTTTTATGAATTTTAGAAATTTGTTTTCATTTAAGTGCTGCTTTAAGGTAATTCTAATTGAAGCTGGCTCGGCTGAATTCTAATTCACATCAATATAATTGCTTCTAATTGTTTTTATAAGTCTATGTGGTGGTCATCAGTGCTTGAGTACAAGAACTCAATATTTCTCAAAACAGTATTTCAACATCTTTCCTGTTTCCTAAATCCAGTACACAGTATTTTGGAATATAAACAACGCTGAACTGTAGTGCTAAATGTCTACCAATACCACAGTAGTGATCAACAAAACTGGGGACTTGGGAGGTAAGGAGGCAAATCTCTTTTCACACTCTGCATTTTGCACAGCACATGAATTTGGCAATGCATGCATAAAGACACAGTGATGTTCACTGCTGTGAGATCTAGGACAGAGCTTGGATTGATCAGGCATTTGCAGGATCTTCTGCTAGAAACAGAACTAGCTGTCCACTGAGGAAGAATAACAACTCACTTGGAATATTTAACTTTAATATCTTCTTAGAAACAAAACCAGTACAATACCAGGATAAGGTAAAGAAACAGAAGGATCACACTGCACATGATAGCAAACCTGACAGTAAAACAGAGAGAATGATGATTAGGTGAAAAGTCAGGTGGAACATGAGGCTGGCCCTGCAGGCTGCAGTAAACACAGAGACTTCATGCTGATTCAGATCTTGCCAGGAGATGTCAGTTTTTAGTTGAATCAGTAACTGGACAAGGGTGTTATATTGGTTTCTGATATTGGTTCAACAAGAACTTCAGAATAATTTCCCTTCTGATTCAAGAAAAAAAAGTGTAATTACCCAAGAAGATTTACAGATTATGCACATGTTATTTCAAACCAATTTTCCTTCTAAAAATATTGCTTTTAGCAGCATTCTTTCTAACTTCTGACCTGTGAGAGATGGTACAAAAAGACACAAAGGACAAGATTGACCCATGAATACCATCAGAACTAGTTAAAAGTTATGTAAAACTGAATTTTTTAGCTTCCTTGTTTAAAATCTCATTTCTACATTTTTGTTTTGGTAAAGGAGTATTTCCCATGCAAGAAAGGCTTCTGCTTTGAATAACCCAAATGTGCCCTTCCTTAGAAAAATAAACTTGTGCCCACTTTCAGAGATTTCAATTAAAAAAATATGTCAGAGGTAAAATAGTTTGGGGGGAGGTTTGGAAATTTTGTTTGTTTGTTGGTTTGTTTGGTTTTATGTTGTTTTGGGGGGGGTTGGGTTTAGATTTTATTTTTT
>VXBU01019677.1:6047-28146 GCA_013400315.1 Bombycilla garrulus | reverse complement strand
TTTTCCCTTTGTTTTGTTTTGATTTGTTTGGGTTTTTTTGTTTAGTTATAAGCTGCTATATTCCGTACCACAGGATGAATTCTAAAAATGGCAGAATATCCTCTTGAAGGAAAACTCAAAGAATGTTTCACATTGGCCTACTAGAAATGTTCTTATTTGTTCATAACAATGCATTTGCCACAGCCAGTATCTTCAGCTGTGTGGTACTTTGACTATATTACTGATTACCACCTCACATTACATGACTGTAGTGTACTCACCATGGCAATGTCAGTATGCTCACACTAACTGATTTTGTAAAATAGTAAAGTCTTTTATGGCGTACTTTATTAATTACATGTAACTATCTTCATTATTGTAGGTATGCTGTTTTCTAGAATTTTAGCCTTACGAAAGTGTAAACATGGTCTTTAATTATAGTGTGTGTTTTAATATTCAGTCATTTCTTTTAAATGCTGATATCTCAATGATATCAAAAAGAATTAAAGAGACACCAGTAAATGTTATCAGATTTTATTCAAAAGATTTTTTTTCCAAAGCTCTAAAAGCAATATTTCAACAGTCTCAGAAAAATTGACCTGAAAAACAAGAAACTATGTTAACTTCAGCATGTACATGAATGTTCTCAAGCGCATTAAAATACAGTTACCATCTTTGAAATTATTTTTAGCAACTTGAAATGTAGATAAATTATTTACAAGAATATAAATAGTTGTTTTCTTACTACTACTTTTTTATGCCTTTCTTCATTTAAATCTTAGAGTCCTGAATAACTTTTGCCTGCTCCACAGAAAGGTGAGATATCTAATTAATTGAATGACACCACTCACTGTGACTGAATATAAGTAATTATGGGTAAGTTTGTAATATCCTGACTAGAAAGTCTCAAAGGTTAGAATCTGCAGTTCTCAAGGTACATATGAAGCAGTTCTTTGTGAAAATCATATACCTATGATAATTTAGTAGAATTAAATTACCCAGACATCAGGAAAAAAGGTAATTTAAATGAATCTTTGATGAAAAGAACAAAGGGAAGAAATTTCACTGGTAAAAATGAAAGAAATAAAATAGGAAGGATAAAAATTAAAATATATTTTAAAAAATTAACCAGCTGCTGAGAATATTTCAGAACAGTATTAGATTTAGCTTTAAAACCCATGGCCTCATGTTGTTTGAATTAACAATATCTATAGCTGAATTATCTTCTATAATCTTGTCTCTAGCGTGGATGTTTGCCCTTCACCAAATGCCTCTTTCACATAAACAATGTGACAGTATCTTAAGTCTTGTCATCTAGATACTTCAGCATTTATATCATAATGTGCATAATGCTTTTAATACACGAAGCATTTGGAGGTGTCAGAAAATAAAATACTTTATACCCATCAAGCTATTACTTTCTTTGCTATTAGATAACTGGGAATCTTTAAAACAATAGTGTATTTTCTAAATATATTAAAGATTTACAAGAGAATTTTCCAGCTACTACATCACTTATTGCCTAGAGTAGTAGTACCTTGAACATCTTTCAGTTTCCTATTCATAATCAAAGTTGGAAGTGCATGTTAGACCAGGTACTGTCAATTAATCTGCACATCAGGTCTAGATATAAGTAAAATTAATTTGAAAGCAGTGAGATACAGTAGTTTCAGTGACTGACAGAAGGCCTAGTTTTTATGCTCTTTACAGACTTTAGAAACAATGAAGTATTTAAAAGGCAAAAATGCATGTTTGTAACAGCAATCTAAGTGAATTCTTTTCCTAACACAGTGAGAACACTGGAACAGTCCTTTCATAAATAAAATTCTCAAATCTCAGAAAGTTAAAGACATCCTGAAACAGTGTTGTAAATAGCTTAGGAGGTCCCAAAATGCTAAGGCTTGGTATAATGGCAACAGCAACTGCTCTGATGAAAAAGCTAAAGCACAAGTCCTGTGAGGAGAGGCTGAGGGGGCTGGGGTTGCCTAGACCAGAGAAAAGGAGGTTTAGGGGCTACCTTACTGTTCTCTACAGCTACATGGGGTTGGACAGTTCTCCCAAGTAACAAGCAAAAGGACAAGAGAAGACAACCTCAAGTTACACCAAAGGAAATTTGGGTGGGATATTGGGAAAAATTTCTTCACTGCAGGGGTTGCCAAGCATTGAAACAGACTGCCTAGGGAAGTGGTTAAGTCACCACACCTAGAGGTATTTAAAAGACAGGCACATGTTCCCAAGTGCCATAAAAGTATTCTGGTGGTGAACTTGGCAGTGCTAGTTTACAGCTAGTTTACAGCTCAATGATCTTACACACCTTTTCCAATAGAAATTATTCTATGATTCTATAACAACATTGGTGCAATTTCCAGGAGGGCATAAAACCAAAACCCTTTATGTTCTTGTTTTAACTACAAATTTAACTTGTAAGTTAAAAAATATACATCTTGTTAATATATCTGCCCAAAGGTAGTCTTCTACACATTTTCATCAGGAAATGTAGCTCATCTAATAATCTTAATTTCGAAACTATGCAATTATAACAGTAAAAATAAAATTTACTTGTTACCTAGAGCATTGATAGCTGAACAGATATTTTGCACTGTTCATGTTTGCTTATAGTGAAATTGTAATAGTAGCAGCAAAAAAATAGTATGTATTTTTCCTGTGTCAGACATAACCCTCAGATGAATATTGATGCTAAATTCTATTAAATAATCTCACCAATTTTTTCCTTCTTTTGCATGCAGAATTCTTACACCGTCCTATGAATTTGACAGTCACAGTGGGGTTTGTTTTTTTTTTCCTTGAGCCTCCTAAATGTAAACATCTTTTTTTGGCTTATGACATATTTGAGAATTCTTTTCCATCCATAACCTTTCTCCTTCTTACTCACAATATCCCTTTTTAAGTCTGGCAGTTGATCCAATTTTTTACCTATTGTCAGTCTATATCTTATCAGTTTAAGACCTTGCTAAAATCAAGAGGATGTAGATGACATCCACAGCTCTACTGTTTCACATTTTATGTTACAAATTGCTACTTCATCAGAAGGTATCAGGTTGGTCAAACAAAATTTACCATGATGAAAATTTTGATGTAAATTTTACCCAGGGGCTGAAATTATCTTTGCACATGTTTCTCTAAATACCCGGACATGGACAGTTCAATGGGCAAATGTGTGAATGAAGAGACAACATTGCTAGAGCCAGGGAAGTAAGAACAGTGCTCAATATCCAGAAAAAGTGGTAATTTGTCCTGTCTAGGAAAACAGCAGAATCTGGAGAACTCTACTTTTACAGCTAATTGAATATTAAGAATAAATCCTGACTAAAACTGTGTAACTACAATAATCTTCATTCCGTGTTTTCAGCAGACATGACTTAGTATGAAGATTTTGCATGGGATCATAGAAATTCTGCATTTGTATATAAGCAAAGCAAGCTAAAACAGATGTAAAGCAATCCTGTGGAATGTAATTTTTATATTCCATGAACATGGACAAGAATTTTTAATATGATGAAAAAGAAAAAAGGCAAGAGAAAGGACCTTCCCCTCACTACTATTTTTTGGCCATAATTTTTTGCAAAGGAGTGTCTGCAAAATCAACACCAAATTGATTTGATACAAGTACTAATTTATTTTTATTGTTGAAAACAATTCCTCATTAAATGAAAAAATATCTGAATTCATCTTGCTGTTTACCTCGGCTGTTAACACAGGCTGCACTTTATTCAAAGACTAAAATGTCCCCTTTTAATTGATGCAGAAAAAATTGGTCAAGGATTTTATGGGTCTGTTTTTCTGAACCAAGTGAAATGATCATTCTTAGAGTTTATAATGAAAAACAAATAAACACAGAACTGCTAAATGAGTTTCATCAATGTGATCACCAAGCAGAGTCATATAAGTATTACAGTAATAATTACCTTAGACATAACATGGCTTTGCTAATACCTCTCACCCATGCTTTTAAATATTTTAGTCCAGCAAAATACCTATCCTAAGGGCTAAACAACTGTGTTTTTGTTTGTATGGTTGATTAACAAAGCATAGAGCTCTAAAATGAGTTATCAGAGCAGTCTTTTGATTCTGTCACAGCCAGATTGTTTAAAAGTATGTTTGTACACCTCAATTGCATATTTGTGTAGCCACATTAAACAAGTGCAGATGCAAAAAATTACCTGTGTCTTGAAATGAAAGTAAAGAAGCTACAATATACTTCAAAGGATTGCACTTGATTCCTTATCATCTAGAACTTTAATTGGTTCTTTTTCCATTTTCTAAGCTGCTGGTGAGTTCTTTTTACCTAAATTTGAATTCATATACTGCAGATGATCACAATATTATCTTTGCTTTCATCAAAATGCATTGTACAAATTTATAATACATTTAATTTTTTTATGCTTTCACTAAAACAAAAGAAGTTAAATATTACCTATATGGTAAGTCTTTTTCTTTAAAATTATTGCAGTTTATTTCACTGCAGTGGTGAAAATGGTATTTAAGAAAAGTATACATAGTCTATAAGAACAAGAAAATTAGGGCCTGTGAAATATGTTGCTCTTTCCAATGATCACAGACTCCTTACAAATCTGTAATTTGAAAAAAGCAGAGAAAGTACAACTTAAGAAATTAAAATCAACATTGGATATAAGAAGAGGGAATGAAGAAAAAACCCCAATTTTCTAAATCATTGTATGAAGAAAAATAAATGTGCAAAACTCCATTATGCAATTTTACAGACTGTACTCTACTCTGTAGAGGGACAGATTTTTTGGAACACAACAGAAAAATAATTTGTTCTTGGATTTAGTTCAGAGAGAATTATGAAAGCCATTTACTTCTGATGCAGTTCCAGTAAGAGAGCTATTATGCTGATTGGCATAAAGTTCATCAGTTTAAATATATAACTTTTATTTCTGAGTCATCATTTAGGTAAAAATACTCATTCTCTATGACAAAGAAATGCCCTAAATAAATGAAAAAATTGTTTGAAGATCTACCTGCCAATTGTTCTCATATATCATCCAAGTAAATGATGTGCAATAAAACTCACAAAATTCTTAAAAAAAGAAGTAGTTCAGGATTTCAGTACTTTCCTTCAAACAATCAGTCAAACTCGATCTCATTTCATGAATATAACTGGGACTTCAAAATTAATTCTTCAAAATGTATTTCTTCAAAATTATCTGCACTTCTTTTCTTTTAAGCTTTCTCTGATACTATTTCTTGTTATTCAGGTGGTAGTGATTGAAGTATTATAATTTTAAATCTTGAGACAACTCTTTCGTTACCCAAATTTTGACCTGCAGAAAATATTTGGAGTCATGGAATCCCTCTCTGAATCTGCTTGTGATAAAAATACAGTCTTAAGCAAACCCTCTCAAGTAGCTGAAGACATAAAAATGGCACAAGAATCTGTAACAAAATCATTATGAGATTTCGATTTGATTGCTTGTCAGATACCATGGACAATCCATGATGCAATGGGGCATAGATAATACACAGTGAGTCACTAGGTAACACAATAGAGAGTACAAGACATTATCTGGATAACTGCCAGTCCAGGTGGAGATGAAGTAACTATTTTCTTTTGGAAAATTCTTTCTGGAAACCAACCAACATTATTTTGTTGGAATATTCCCAGCAATTTGATTCTTGCATTCTAATGATGCTGACCATAGCAGCAATGACGGAGCTGTTAGACAAGCTATTTATTGACTTTAGAATAACATGCAATTCAAATGTCTCTCTAGACCTTTATATTTAGAAATTATGCATCATAACTAGGTGGATTAAAGTGATTGTATGGTGTCATAAAGTCTTAAAGTATGCAAATGTCAGTAATGCCTATGATCTACATAGGATTTATTTTTACAATGTGAAACATAACTAGAAAAATAACAAAGAACTCCCTAATGTTGCTGGTCCTTTGTAAATTTCTTTTAATCTCAAGAATTTCAACAACATCACCTACAAGGTCTTGCACTTAGATTGAGGCGATCCCTGATATCAATACAGATGGAGGGATGAACAGATTGAAAGGCGCCCTGCCAAGAAGAACTTGGGGGTAGCTGTGGATGAAAGGCTGGACATGAGACATCAATGTGCGTTTTTATCACAGAAAGTCAAGGAGGTCACACCCTAGTAACGGAAGACAAAGAGAAGGTGTAATTACTGAATGTCTTATTTTCTTCAGCCTTTTCTACTGAGGCCAGCCTTCAGGAATCACAGATGTTGAGGCTAAGAGAGGAAGGCTAAAGAAATGAAGACTTCTTGGTGGTTAGAGATAGGCTAGGGAAATTCAACATCCATAAATCCTTGGGCCCTGACAAGATGTACTCATGGGTCTGAGGGAACCAGCAGATACTGCTAAGCCACTCTCCATCATCTTTGAAAAATAATGGAGAACATGATGAGAAATTCTTGATGGTTGGAGGAAAGAAAATTTTTCTCCCATCTTCAAAAAGGGAAAAGAGGAGGCCCTGGGAAGCTGCTCGCCAGTCAGTCTGACCTCCATCCCTGAAAAGGTGATGGAACAGATCATTCTGGAGGTCAGTACCAAGTATGTACAAGAGAAGAAGGTAATTGGGAGTAATCAGCATGTATTTACCAAGAGGAAATCTTGCCTGAAAGATATGATATTCTTCTATGATGGCATGGCAGTATGGTTTGATGAGGGGAGAGCAGTGAACGTCATGTACCTTGATTTCAGCAAGGCTTTTGTCACTCTCCCATAACATCCTCATAGGTAAGTTCAGGAACTGTGGGTTGGATGAATAAACAGTGAGGTGGATCAACCAGTGGAGTAGAATTGGAGGCCTGTGATGTTCCCCAGGAGCCAGTACTGTGTCCAGCCTTATTCAACTTGTTTATCAGCAACCTGGACCAACTGAGACAGTGCAGCCTAAGCAAGTTTGCTGACAATTCAAAACTGGGGGGGAGTGGCTGATACACCTGAAGGCTGCACTGCTGTTCAGCAGGACCTTGAAAGGCTGGAGACTTGGGTGGAAAGAAACCTAATGAAGTTCAACAAAAAGCATACGGTCCTGAGCCTGGAGATGAATAACCCCACACACCAGCACAGGTTGGGGGACATTACGGAAGAGCAGCTCTGCAGAGAAGAACCCAAGAGTCTTGGTGGCTGACAAGGTCACCACGAGCTGGCAATGCTGTTACAGCCAGGATAGCCAATAATATCCTGAGGTGCATCATGAAGAGTGTGGTCAGCAAGCCTAGGGTGATGATCCTCACCCTCTACTCTGTCCTACCAGCTACATCTGGAGTACTGTGTTTAATTCTGGTATCCACAGTTCAAGAAAGGCCATTTCCTACTGGAGAGTGTCCAGAGGAGACCACACATATGATGATGGGTCTGGAGCATTTCTCCTATGAAGATAGACTGTGGGAACTGGGCCTGTTTAGTCTAGAAATGAGAAAACTGAAAGGGGACCTCATCAATACATACAAATATTTTAACATTTGATATCAAGAGGATGGTGCCAGAATCTTTTTGGTGGTGCCCAGCAACAGGACAAGGAAAAATAGTTATAAACTAAAACACAAGAAGTTCCATCGTAACATGCTTTACTTTAAGGGTGGCAGAATACTGGAACAGGCTGCCAAAGAAGGCCATAGTCTCTCTGTCTGGAAACATTCAAAACACACTTGGGCATACAACCTGCTTTAGATGACCATGACTTGACAGGGATGTTGAACTGGATGATCTCTAGAGGTCCCTTCCTACCCTAACGATTCTGTGATTCTCCTCCTTTGCTCTGCTCTAGCGAAACCCAACGTGCATTGAGTTTAACTATATCCAGCTCTGGATTCCTCAGCAGAGGAAAGACATGGACCTGCTCGAGCAGGTTCAGAGGAAGGCCATAAAAATTGTCAGAGGGATAGAAACCTGTGCTGTGAATAAAGGTTGAGACAGGTGGAGTTGTGCCAGACAGGGGAGACAGTCTTTCAGTCTTTAAAGGGGAATTATTAGAAAGATAGAGACATAGCAAAAGCTACAGAACAAAGGGTAATGGTGTTAAATTGAAGAGGGTAGGTTTAGATTAAACGTAAGGAAGAAGTTTTTCACAATGATTGTGGTGAGACATTGGAACAGGTTGCCCAGAGAAGTTATGAAGGATCCATCCCTGAAAGTGTTCAAGGCCATATTGATCAGGGCATTGAGCAATTTGATCTAGTACCTTTCATGTGAGTAGGCTTGCACTAGATAATCTTTAAAATGTCTTTTTCAACCCAGACCATTCTATGATTTTACAATAAATGAAATAAACTTTTACCTTTTCTTACTGACTGATTATCATTTAATAATTTCTTGGATCTTACATAGAGGATATATTATGAAAAAGTAAAAGACAACAGATTAAAAATAAGGTTTCTGACAATTATTTTTCGACCTCATTCTCTAAGTGCCTATTGTAACATTCAGAAACATCATTAAAGGCAATTCTATATTATGTTAATATGATCATAATTTAATAATGCCATGCACCAAACAAATTATTCACATGAAATTGTGTCTGTAACATATGCATTAATAATTTTCCTATGATTTGGAAAAAACTTTGACCATAGATTATCTATTAGGTTGTTTTGTGGGTTTTTGTTTTGTTTTGTTTTGTTTGTTTTGGGGGTTTTTTTGTTTTTTTTTTTAATTTCCTAACGATATTAAAAAAACCCCAGCCCGTGTTTGTAGGAGGTCTTGGAAAGACTCTTTTTTAGTCAGTCAATTACAAAATGAATGGATGTTTCTTAAATTTTTTTTGCAAGAAATGTGTGAAATAAAAAAGAAGTTTCTCATGAGATTTACTGAATAATATTGATTATATTACTCAAGTTCTGTACTTGAAAAACTTGTCTAGTTATTTCTTAAAGTATTCTTTCTTTTGACTTTTTTGAACTTGAAGACATGGATATATATTTTTTCATTGCATATAAAACCAGATTTTGGAGCATATGAAAAAAACCTCTGAATAACAGTATTGTTTCTTAACAAGTAGCCTTACCTAAACAAATCCATATATATTTATGTAATAATTTTAATTATGGTCGCACATATGATCTAGTTGATCTAGACACTTCCTTATTTATTTTATGTAAAACAAAAAGCTCTAAAATTATAATTATTTAAATAGTTGAGCTGAGAGGAATTTGTTTTCCTCCTATACCTTTGAAAGACCAATATGTACAATTAATTTCAGACTAATTAAGAGGATATATTATGTTTACACTTAGAAGAGTGTCTAGTTCTGCTTGTATATCATTGAGAAAAAGTGGAAAATGTGGATGTAAAACCAGAAAAAAAAGGATAAGTGGTCTGTGAAACAATGAATATCATGTGCTGTAGTTTTTGTGAAGAATTCAATAGATAGAGGAAACAAGAAATGTGGCAAATGGAAAATACTACTTTATGCTGTGCTTTTGGAAGAGAGTGTGTTTGCATACTTTTAAAATAAAAACACACACATAAAGAATTAAGGAACTATTCTATAAAGTTAAGAAATAGGAAAATATTTTTTTAATATATGAAAATTAGTTTAAACAGAATATTTTTCATGCCTCTAAAACCATATAGCAAATTATATTTTGTTGCTAAAAAGCATTAAGACTTTTTTAGTCTGTATTGATTATAATGATTCATAGTCATTATGGAACAACGCTGAAGAGGACATTGTTAAAAACAACAGTGCTCTTCAACGCTAGGGGAAAAAATCTTGCATTTTATTATTATCTATGATTCTGTTTTTTGACCTTCAAAATCAGCAGAAGTAAATGAGTTTTCTAAAGATCAGTTATTCCTATTTAAAATAAATAATCTGAAGGATTCAAAGCAATAGCAAAAAAAAATCAAAAGCTCTCCAAGTATGGCCATTTGCTGCTTAAAATATCTCCTACAACATCTTGAGTTTTAATTGTTTAATATCACTTCTTTAAAAGGCTATAATTTGTCCTCCAGTATTCTAAGGACATGTAGATATTGCTGGCAAAAATGAATTTTGAACAGCTAAAGGAAATATTACTTTCAAGCTTAAGGGCAGAGTTGTTTCTACCTACAACAACAGAAAATATTAGGGCTTATATCCATTGTACATTTCAGCATTTTGAATATCCTTGCTAATATAAACTACTTTATTAAGTTTGTCTTTTCAGGTAGTACGTCACTAGGATACAATCTCATTTGCAAAATAGGTTTATTCAGAATAATATAGGTCTATTTGTTGCAGATGGGGTGGCAATTAGGAAGTGTTACCCACTAATGAAAAATATCAGATCCTTTTTTATGTCTGAAGTGCCTAAACAAAATATTAGATTGCAAGTTACTGTTAATAAAGCTGCAGAATTATTAACTAATTAGAGAGCTCATGAGAAAAGCTGGAGAATTAATATTTTTTAATGAATTTCAAAATCTTCAATTTCATATCTGGAATGGTACCATCAGAGTGGATATTTTTGTAGCTATCAATCTGGTTCCTGCTTCTTCAATTTATTATCAAAATCTCATTAAAACCAAAAAGTGATACTGAGTACTGTGCAAATCTTCAGTTTGTTCCATAGCCTTCCATTCAATGGAAAAGATGGGATGCTAGATTCAGACTTGGTGATTGACAGACATGCACTGGGGATCATGCAGCCTTACAGGATCAAAGGACATAAGAATTCAACTGTGAAGATCTTTCCTGTCTCCATGGCAGATGTGATAAATTGCAGTACAGTCTGAAATTTGGGTCGAATTGAAATTTATTAATTATAGCAAGCAAGGCATAAGCAAACCAGCGCTGGGCGACAGGAAGTCTAGCTCCACCAACCAACTGCCGCACTAACAGTCTGTTCCAGTCCGTCTTTTATGCAGTCCCATTTCCTGCTGACGTGTCTTCTTAGTTGTACTCTGTGCATGTCTCCTACTGTTGCTAGGTGGTCGCATTCAGCCTCCTGGTGGTCTTTGGATGAAGGTTGGTAGTCTTCCTCGGGTGTCTTCTTTCCGTATTCAGTGTTCCTGTTCCGATTTCTGGAACTTTAAGCTTATTTGAGCAAGTACTTATTGAGCAAGAGCATACTTACGTATGAGTTTTATCTTAATCTAAAGAGTTTTGTTTCCTGTCTTTGTGGTTTCTCTTAGAAGGACTTTTAGCTTTCTGTCCTTGTGGTTTATTTTACAAGGACTTTAGCTTTTTGTCATTGTGATTTGTCCTTCTTAGTGAACAAAACATTCTTTAATTTATCACAGCAGATACTACTTGAAGAAATAAAGATGAATGGTAGAGGAGATATCCAAAACAGTTACTGCACTGAAATATATCTGAATGTGCAAGAGAGAGTTAGACAGCTGTATGTGAGACCAGGAATGAAACTCTTATATTTGACACCAAAATCTATGTGCCAATTATTATTGAGAAGATAAGATCTATCCACTGGATTACTAATTGTAGAAGGAAATAATTTATGTAGGATTTTGAAATTTATTGGTCTGTAATGCAAAGTAAAAATAATTAAGAGCTTGACATCTCTGAATTTCAGAGAATAGAAAAAACCCTTACATAAAAAGATGGTTTTACAGAGTGTTTTCCACACAGAAAAATAGCCACCTGTCCTAGGTTACAATGTAAGAATATTCCAGAAGGTCTGTATTCTATCTCCATCTTCATGAACTGTTAAAATCAGGAGGGGCAGTGTTTTCCTTACCTCCTCCCCCGGACTATCTCCTATTATAAGGCCATCAACGCCTTACCCCATAAATCATAGAAAACTCCCTCTGGAAGCCATTTCCTGTTTAATGGGCCATTAAGGACCCACCCCATGACTCATAGAATGACATCATCCCATTGTGAGAAGCTCTGGCCAGGGGGAGGAGCCAAGCATTCCCACCTAAATATAATCTGGGCCTTTGGACAGAACAGGCATCTGCCTTCTACTGGATTCCCAGAGGAGCAGCCTTCTCTCCCACTGGATTCCCAGAGGAAGGATCAGACTCTTCAATAACACCGCTGGACCACTGGAGGAAAACTCTGCCCTTCTACAGGATCTCTGCTTCAACAGAACCATCTGTCACTCCAGGAGGACTACTGGAGCCACCATTCAAACCGGACTGCTACAACACCCTGCCTGACAGGGTGTCAGGTTGTATTCTAACTGTCAGGTTTTGTCTTTTTGTTTAATACTGCATCTTGTTCAAATTTTCCTATTAGGTTGTAGTTTGTTGGTTTTTGTTTTATTTTATTTTGTTTATACATATTAAAGAACTGTTATTCTTATCCTCATATCTTTGCCTGAGAGCCCCTTTTAATAATTTGGAGGGAGGGGGTTTGCATTTTTCTATCACAAGAGAAGTTCCTGCCTTCCTTGGTAGGCACCTGTCTTTCAAAACTAAGACACCACCTCCGTGCCTGTGACTCAATACTTCTTCCTAGTCAACATTTGATATTATCTCAGAGTCAGACATAGCAATGTCACAGAATTTGTATTTCTGAGGCACTTCTGATGTTCTGAAAGGGAATTCATTCAAGATGGGTGCTGGTGCCATTTGACTAAATTCAAATGTTCCTTCTGGAAGCATAGATTATAATCTTAATTTCTGGAAGGAAGCCTACTCAGGCCTTTCCTTCACTGTCATAAGTAGCATAGGAAAAGAAAACAGTTGTGAATATACAGACTGTCTTGTTGTCATAGAATAAAACCAAATCAGACTGTTTTCAAAGCTGGTGTAACTTAATGTTGAGTGGTCATGGTTATGAGCAAGAGCTGCCATCAGAGCTAAAATGGATCTGAATGGGTACCCTGGGAAAACACCTTTCAAGGTTTAAAAATGAGTATGGCTATTGGAGAGAATTCAACTTGGAAGAGGGAAATATCCAGGAATATACCACTTGATATTATAAGCACATTCATATTCCTCAAAAATAATCAGTCTTGTAAAANTAACATTAACATTAACATTAACATGGCAAGGAGAAAAATGAGTTGTTAGAAATGGGAGAGTTACTAATTATCCACAAGATTATTATACTGAGTAATGAGGTTTTTTCACTTTCTCAAATAGGAAATATAATATTTTAGACAGCTGTCTTGGGTTGAAGACAGGTATATGCTGGGGAAGGCAAGAGCCTCCCTTAGAAACCCCCCCTGCTTCCGAATTACTAAAATTAAGCGGCCTTTAGGCAAGATATGGGGAGGAATAACAGTCCTTTACTAATGAGTATAACAAGATAAAAATGAACAATAACTACGGTATTAACAACAACAGCAACTACAAAGAAAAATATCAGGGACCCCTGTGGCAAAGCCAGCAAGAGGGATGGGGAAGGCCTTGCTCCACGAACCCCGTAGGCAGTCTGTCGTAGATGGCTCCGACTGGCCCTCTGAGGAGAAGGGAAGAACTCCGAGATGGAACACAGGAATTCTGGTGCAGAGATGGATGAGATGGGTCACTGTTCTTTCCGCAATCTCAGCAGGGCGTCCCAGCAGGGCGAGCAGAAAACAGCAACTGCAGNGTTCCCCTGCAACAAATGGGACAAAATTCTATAGGTGAAGAGAGCAAAAGGGACAACACCCCAAGCCCCCACAACAGCCCAAGAGATAACTTTCTGGAAAGCTGGCAAGTATCCAAACTTACTATAGATTGTTCTTTCTGGGAACAGATGTTTTGGGAAAGATTTCATCCTGTGAGAATGAGCACAAGCCTGAGCAATGCTGCAAAGTGAATTTTCATTGAAAATATTACCTAAAGACACTGAGAAATAGGAAGGCAGGTCAAAGCTTTCCCACTAGCAAGAATACAAACCTCTTCTATTTGGGCAAAGTGATGGGCTACCAGTAAAAATGAATGTGGAAGAATAGGAAGGAAAAAACTGTTGGACTGCCCCCTCCGAACTGACTGCATGACTGACTAATTAATACTAACATATACTATATCAAACGTTGGTACATAATTTTCAATCTGATGTTTGTGTAAGGTCTTGCCACTCTTCCAATATATCTAAGACAACATTTCTTATTAATTTGCATCAGGTCTTTTCTTTTCTTTTCTTTTTTCTTTTTTCTTTTTTCTTTTTTCTCTTTTCTTTCCTTTTCTTTTCTCTTTTCTTTTTTCTTTTCTTTTCTTTTCTTTTCTTTTCTTTTCTTTTCTTTTCTTTTCTTTTCTTTTCTTTTCTTTTCTTTTCTTTTCTTTTCTTTTCTTTTCTTTTCTTTTCTTTTCTTTTCTTTTCGGGGCTGCAAGGCTCTCTGCTCCCTGCACCCCCATACTGAGAAGCCTAGGCCGATACATCCTCCCCTACATCTCCACATTCCTCAAGGTGCAGCCCTTGCCTGTTGGGAACCACGGAAGGATTTGTTGTATTTCGCTGAACCCAAGGGGAATTTTTAATTTCTTACACACAAGAAATAGGTGTATACATTGTCTTACTCATGTGTGTGTTAATTGATTATGACACAAATGTTACTATGTCAAATCTATAGTTAAATAATTCTTATAATTTTTATAACCCTATTAAATGATATTGTAAATGTTAAAGTATTCAATGATTAAGTGCTGTTAAACCCTTTTACACCATTGTCTTGCATCCTTATGCTTTGCACTCCTGCCCTCCTTGGCTTTTCTGTCTTCTGTGTATATGATTCCAAATTGCTTCTAGGTTTATCTTCCTTTGTATGTTTTAACCTGCGTATTAGTAATAGAGATAACCTTGCCATCAAACCCTGGAAAGTCTCATTTTCACAAATTCATATTAAAACCTACTTTTAATCTTTGACCCTGTTTCTTTTAATAGCCAAGTCACTCATTCACAACACATGTATCATTGTTATTCTGTCATATTTTTAACTCACATGGTTGTTATCATGTATTAAACAGGGATGGATAAGTGACAGAGCTGTAATTCTAAAATTGACAATGGCAGCACAACTACAGGAGATCTACAGGATTCTTTAATGAGAAGAAAGAGTAAACAGCTTTTGCAGCAGCAATCCTGGCTTCTTATTCAAGTTTGTAGTTCTCGTTTTTTTACAGGAACTACTATTATACTTTTTTTAACAATGTGAGTTGAAGACTTAAGATTTGATTTTAAGACATCATATGCTGAAGTCAATAGTACAGATTTTATTTAACAGTAAATGTGAGGTAGAGAGAGAGAAAGGAGATAGAGGGGCAGGGGGAAGAAACAGAGGAAGATTTAGTAGAAAGATACCACCATCTCATGGATTCCATAGAATCCTGGTAGCCTTCTTCCACCCAGTCTTTCCAGTGGTGGGGGTCCCAGAGGCCTTTTTGTGGAGATACCAGAAAAACTATCCATGGGACACAGATGTCATTCCCACAGTTTGGGATGCCATGTTTGTAAGCAATTGTTTCCTTTCCAACAGCTTGCCACTGTGCAAATTTTTTTCTAGACAAGTTACCCAGATGTGCCTCACCACACGTGGAACTAGCATCTTGCTGTTTTTGCTGTCTGTGTTTGGCTCAGTGGAGATTTGTCTGGTGGCTTATCTTACAGGCAGTTCCTTCTGTGGCTTTGAAAGCGCTCTGAGACATGTGACTGCACTCTTTAAGACCTCACAGAGATAAACACCACGGTCCCAGCATGAACCCCAACCAGAACAGAAATTCTACATTATTGATATATCCTTTTCACTCACCTAATTTTATTTATAGTCTATCAGGCATATCAGGTACATATAAGCTAATAATTAGCACTATTATTTCCTCATGGTGCTCTACATATCTGTCTGCACCCATTGACAGTTATTTAAAAGGCAAGAAAAAAATGTGTTTTCCACAATTTGTGAGAATTCATATTTCACTAGCCCAACTATTTAGGGGAAAAATAATGTCTTTACTTAACCACTGTTATATTGAGCATGTTTCTAGCTTGCTTTTAGTTATGGAAATATCAACCTAGGTGTTTAATATTTACATAAATTAATGAGTGTACTCATTAAAGATTTGAGGACAAGGACATATAGAAAGATCAGTCACCAGACTTCTGAAACTTTAATTATACAAAGAAATAGGATATTTTTGGAGATATGTACAGAGAAAGAATGTAATTAATGGATTGTCTAGCATATTACAATAAAGAGATAAAAGTATTCATATGCACAAAATATTTTGTGCAATTGTCCTCCAAATACCTATCAGACTGGGGAAATGGCAATGAACATCAGCAATTCACTTAAACCTGTACAATACCAACTCAAGAAACAGAGGCCAGGTCTCTCATGGTAGGTCACAACAAAACTGATTATTGGGGTTGTCTATGAAAACTATTAAAGTTACTAAAATTAACTCTATTAGGATACAGTTAATTTTATTTATAGCATCTGGTATGGTGTTATCATTTGGATTTGTGACCAAAACCTTGTTGGTAACTCACCAGTGTTTTAGCTCTTCCTAAACAGTGACTGCAGAACATCAAACTGATCTCTCTTTCTCACACTACCCAGTCAGTGAGCAGACTGGGAGTATTAGGAAGGGACACAGTCAGCAGAGCTGGCCCAAACTGACTAAAGAGATATTCCATACTATATGAAGTCAAGATCAGCAATAAAATCTAGGGAAAACAAAGAGGAAGAGGAAGGAGGACTGTTGAACAAAGACTTTTGGAATTAGAGCACCTGTCTTCCCAAGCAACTGTTATGCATGATGGAGGTCTGCTTTTCTGCAAATGGCTAAACAGCTGCCTAGTGATGGGAAGCAGTGAACGAATTCTTGTTTTACTTGTGCATACAGCTTTTGCTTTACATACTTAATTATCTACCTCAACCCATGAGTTTTGACACATGTAAATTATTAATTTGATATATCTAAATTATTAATTTGACACATTTAAATTATTTTCCCCATACCACTGAGGGTGAATGAGTGAGCAGTTCTGTTTGGATAACCTTCCTGTTGGGGTTAAACCACAAATAAGTAAAGGAAGACTTACTGTAGATGAAGGTATTTGTGAGTAGCTCTTGAATTCAGGCCTTTGCTTTGGTGGATTTTTTTCCCACTAATCCCCTAGTAGAACACATTTGGGAGAACAAATATCAATGACAGACTGAAGACTTTCATTCCTTCTCAGGCTGTACTACTGGCAAAAGCAAATTCTTATATTTTGTTGTTTTCAGTTCAGAGAAAACAACAAAAACCGTGCATGAGTTGTTCTGGCTTTTCAATAATAGTCAATGTAATTTCTCAGAATTCATATCCAGTGCATCCTGAATTTCTGCTTCTGTTTGTCACATTTTTCATGCTTACTTTCAAACCAAATATTCTGATGTTTTTCTTGATAAGTTTTTGTTTCTTAAGTGAATATGAAATACCAGACAGAATGTAAATTCTACTTTATATTTTGTCACATCTGTGGAATTTGTGATTTTTTGCAAGGAAACTATCAACAGTTTGCGCACAACAGACTAAAGTCTTACATTTATTCTCTGATATATGCTACTGTAACCCAGCTACACTGTCTTTATAGATTTATAATGAAATCTTGTTTTACAATCAGTGCAACTCAGTCATGGTTTACTTCTTCCCTGGAGGAAATTGCTTATCAAAAGGATGATAGTTTCCTCTGTCTGCCAGTTGATATGATCTTTATGTGGACACAAACTACATCATCAGACTGAGCTGAGCTCCCAGCATTGCTGGTGGTAAGGGATTTGAATTCATGTTTATTATATGCACAAGATAGATGCTGTAGCTAGCTTCTGGCACTGCATTAGTGCTAAAGTCCATTAATTCTAATTATGTTTTGCATATAGAGAACATTAAAATGTTTAAATTAATAAAGGAGAAAACTGTCCCCTTGGCACAGTTTCTGCATATTAATACAGTTTTCTGTGCAGGAGATGATCTGTGCATGCAAGGAACATTCCTCAGGCCACTGGACATTGAGGACATAAAGCTATTTAGGGGACATGTGCCAAACACAGCAACCTCATAGCACCTCTGTTCACAAGTGCATGGAATTTTATTTTTGTAGTCTTTGGATAAGAATGAGATCATTAGCTTCTTGAATGAAGGCAGGATCAAAGTGGTCCAGCTCATCTGTGCATGTCATATACATGGAAGTTCATATAAAGTTTGCATAAAATACATGCTATCATTACTTATTGTCTTCCATTTAATGGAAATAGTCATTACAGTGGTAGTTCAGGTCTTCCATAAAAACAGGGAAGGAGCCAGGATGATTATAGCAAATTCCTTGACTGGACACTTTTGTTTCAGTAGATAATTTTTTATGAGCCTTTCCTGAACTTTCTCTTTATCTTGGTTTCCATCAGATAGTTTTTGTTTAAGTGATGACAAAATATCATCTTGTTTAAACTAACAAAACCGCCTAGCCATCTTTTCTCTATGTTGTTTTTTATTGAGTATATTAATTTAGCTTCCATTTCTACAAAGTATCAATCCTCTAGTCTCACATTTTATTTTTGTTATTTAATTAAATAGTACAAATATGTAAATTTTAGGGTCCTATTCAATATTAATAGTAACAAAAATAATAATAATAATAAATCAAAAAGTCACTTGCCTGTTACAACTTGCCAACAATATCAAGGATGAAGTAAGAGCAATCCAAATAACTAATGCTAAAACTTTAAATCCAGTATTCTTTACCTCAGAAATACCTGATAGATGACCACAAAAATATACAGAAATGTCGCCCTGATTTTTGTAAGACTTTCTAAGCCTTCTGATATTTACATATTTGTGAAGAACTTTCTCACACACTTTCTGCAAACACCTCAGTGTTTTTGCATTCCTTCATAGAGGAGGAGAAAAATTGATTGTTTGTCTGTCCAGTGTCTTTGGAGAGGTGGCACTGCCACCGTCCAATCCACTGTCACTTTTGGAAAACTATAAATACTGGAGTCAGAAAAAATAAACTCTCTTCTCCTCTCTTCTGCTCACCTGAGGTGCGGTGTATGTCTGTGTTCTTTCATGTCCTATAGTGACACAAAAATTATTAACTATATTCTAAAACACTAAGAAAATAAAGAATGTGGTACTAATATAATAATGATGGGAAATAGAGCCAAATATGGATTTAAAACCTTATGAGGAAGTCCTAAAACCACCTAGCAAACCTTTATTAACATTACCAGTTCATTTTAAAGAAAATGAGATGTTTGATAACAGGCTTGAACTTTGTAAGAAAGCAGTGACCTGTAATTGCCAAAACGTAACGGTAGATTACCATGGCAAAAAATCTGTATGCATAATTTAACCTGGAAATTTCAAATAATGCTCATATCCCTTCAGAAATTTTGGGGATTTATAAATTTATTTTTTTTTAGAATCTGTTGTGTCTATATTCACATGGTTTTCTGAAAGCCAAATTAAACTTATTCTGCCTTGCTGTTGCTGGATGGAGAACTGCATAGCTCTCCTCAGTGTGTTATCATACATGAATCTAGTAATCCCTGATGAGAGACAAATACAGTAGCTTGAATTATATATTGTGATTACATAGCAGTAACTCTGTTCTGCTGGGAGTTCAGATCAAGCTGAAGTGTGGGCAAAGGGAACGAATATTTGCATTCAAAAGCCTTTTTAGGTCTATCTAAATGCTTTGAACGTCCTGTAATACATTGGCAAGTTAGAAGCTCATCATTCCAATATTCTTTTTCCAGCTGTTTTATCTTTTTAGGGTGTTCTGTATGAATACTATTTTCTACCTGTGTACACTGAACAACAGAGGTTAATTAGTCTGCAACCTCCCATCACATATTTGTTGCCAGCCAGGGCGCCTCAGAGGATATATGTCCTCACATAACTTTCTACACCTGGCTGCTCTTAATGAAGATAAATATTGACATAGAATACTTGCCAAAATGTTAGACTTTTTGTCTTCCCAAGCAACTGTTATGCATGATGGAGGTCTGCTTTTCTGCAAATGGCTAAACAGCTGCCTAGTGATGGGAAGCAGTGAACGAATTCTTGTTTTACTTGTGCATACAGCTTTTGCTTTACATACTTAATTATCTACCTCAACCCATGAGTTTTGACACATGTAAATTATTAATTTGATATATCTAAATTATTAATTTGACACATTTAAATTATTTTCCCCATACCACTGAGGGTGAATGAGTGAGCAGTTCTGTTTGGATAACCTTCCTGTTGGGGTTAAACCACAAATAAGTAAAGGAAGACTTACTGTAGATGAAGGTATTTGTGAGTAGCTCTTGAATTCAGGCCTTTGCTTTGGTGGATTTTTTTCCCACTAATCCCCTAGTAGAACACATTTGGGAGAACAAATATCAATGACAGACTGAAGACTTTCATTCCTTCTCAGGCTGTACTACTGGCAAAAGCAAATTCTTATATTTTGTTGTTTTCAGTTCAGAGAAAACAACAAAAACCGTGCATGAGTTGTTCTGGCTTTTCAATAATAGTCAATGTAATTTCTCAGAATTCATATCCAGTGCATCCTGAATTTCTGCTTCTGTTTGTCACATTTTTCATGCTTACTTTCAAACCAAATATTCTGATGTTTTTCTTGATAAGTTTTTGTTTCTTAAGTGAATATGAAATACCAGACAGAATGTAAATTCTACTTTATATTTTGTCACATCTGTGGAATTTGTGATTTTTTGCAAGGAAACTATCAACAGTTTGCGCACAACAGACTAAAGTCTTACATTTATTCTCTGATATATGCTACTGTAACCCAGCTACACTGTCTTTATAGATTTATAATGAAATCTTGTTTTACAATCAGTGCAACTCAGTCATGGTTTACTTCTTCCCTGGAGGAAATTGCTTATCAAAAGGATGATAGTTTCCTCTGTCTGCCAGTTGATATGATCTTTATGTGGACACAAACTACATCATCAGACTGAGCTGAGCTCCCAGCATTGCTGGTGGTAAGGGATTTGAATTCATGTTTATTATATGCACAAGATAGATGCTGTAGCTAGCTTCTGGCACTGCATTAGTGCTAAAGTCCATTAATTCTAATTATGTTTTGCATATAGAGAACATTAAAATGTTTAAATTAATAAAGGAGAAAACTGTCCCCTTGGCACAGTTTCTGCATATTAATACAGTTTTCTGTGCAGGAGATGATCTGTGCATGCAAGGAACATTCCTCAGGCCACTGGACATTGAGGACATAAAGCTATTTAGGGGACATGTGCCAAACACAGCAACCTCATAGCACCTCTGTTCACAAGTGCATGGAATTTTATTTTTGTAGTCTTTGGATAAGAATGAGATCATTAGCTTCTTGAATGAAGGCAGGATCAAAGTGGTCCAGCTCATCTGTGCATGTCATATACATGGAAGTTCATATAAAGTTTGCATAAAATACATGCTATCATTACTTATTGTCTTCCATTTAATGGAAATAGTCATTACAGTGGTAGTTCAGGTCTTCCATAAAAACAGGGAAGGAGCCAGGATGATTATAGCAAATTCCTTGACTGGACACTTTTGTTTCAGTAGATAATTTTTTATGAGCCTTTCCTGAACTTTCTCTTTATCTTGGTTTCCATCAGATAGTTTTTGTTTAAGTGATGACAAAATATCATCTTGTTTAAACTAACAAAACCGCCTAGCCATCTTTTCTCTATGTTGTTTTTTATTGAGTATATTAATTTAGCTTCCATTTCTACAAAGTATCAATCCTCTAGTCTCACATTTTATTTTTGTTATTTAATTAAATAGTACAAATATGTAAATTTTAGGGTCCTATTCAATATTAATAGTAACAAAAATAATAATAATAATAAATCAAAAAGTCACTTGCCTGTTACAACTTGCCAACAATATCAAGGATGAAGTAAGAGCAATCCAAATAACTAATGCTAAAACTTTAAATCCAGTATTCTTTACCTCAGAAATACCTGATAGATGACCACAAAAATATACAGAAATGTCGCCCTGATTTTTGTAAGACTTTCTAAGCCTTCTGATATTTACATATTTGTGAAGAACTTTCTCACACACTTTCTGCAAACACCTCAGTGTTTTTGCATTCCTTCATAGAGGAGGAGAAAAATTGATTGTTTGTCTGTCCAGTGTCTTTGGAGAGGTGGCACTGCCACCGTCCAATCCACTGTCACTTTTGGAAAACTATAAATACTGGAGTCAGAAAAAATAAACTCTCTTCTCCTCTCT
>VXBU01019669.1:20105-37923 GCA_013400315.1 Bombycilla garrulus | reverse complement strand
AGATACATGTTGTTGATAATTGTAAATAGGTGGGTTTTATTTCTTACTAAAAGCAATCTACCTTGAGAAAGGTGGATAAAATGGAGGCCTGTCTGTGTTGAGGGGACAATTTAAACCCATTTAGAAAATATAACTTCAGCCTTGCTTTTTTTCAGTAACATGAAAAATATGTTGCTTTATAGTATAGTGAAGGCGATAGGCCAAGTTATTTCTGCAAGAAGGGACTGGGAATGTAGAAGCAGAATGCCTTAAAAAAAAAATAAAACCATCTATTGACACACTAGCTTTAGGAAGCAAGCATCATGAAACCTCTCTTCCTCTCCCCCTCCCCCTAGAAGTTCATATTTCAGTTTGTTCCCAAAAGCTCACAAGTCTGTGCCAGACAGAAACGCACAGAGGCTGCAGCAGTCCCACAGAGGCCACTCAGAGGAGGGACAGAAATGGAACAATCAAGCCCAGTCCTCGCCCCTCTCAGCCTGCCAGGCTGCACAGGTCCACAGGGTGACTCTTGCCTGGCCCTTGACTCCATTTCCCTGCCTCCTTTCCTTTCCCTCCCCTTCAACCTAACTCTCTGGAGTCAACTGTGAGGCCATCCAGTCATACGTTGTCCATCAGATGTGTTTACTTTTTCCGTGACAGCCGACACATCTGGAGCACATATTCAGGTTATTCCAGTGCCACTAGACACATTCCACAAGATCATTTCAGCGGTTGTTATGGCGATCTTCTTCCCTCCAGTGATTTTCAAGTTGCATGACAGAAATAGCTTGAGCTAACCAGGGGGACAAAAGTCAACGGGATCAGGAGGGGCTTCTTTCACAGAATGAACTAATTAGTGACCCTGCTTTCTTCACAGGGCAATGAGCATATGGTTTAATAAAGTGAGTCTTTGACAGTTTTTTTTTTTTTTTTTTCTTGTCTGTAGGCAGAGCTGTCACTGGCTGAAAACTTTCCTGTTTTTACTGGTGGGACCATAGTCTGCTGTCTTTCAACAGAGTTTACTTCACAAGTAGAAAATGTTTGCTCCTGAGAGTTTAACTTCAGAACTTTTCCTTGGCTGCAGACTGCTTAAGTGTAGCAGGTCCTGGAGCTTAAAGAGACAGTGCTCATTTCACACAGGTTTTGCCAGTGGCGGTGTGGGGTTTCATACAAGGCTAGGAATTTCCATTTTGTGCTCCGTGACTGTCTGCAAATCTGCATCTTAGTATTGGAATGAACTCAGAAACATATAGAAGATTATTAGTAAAGTTATAGCTTTGAGGGTTTTCTTGTTAGCTATCAGTGGTCTAGTATATGAACTCTTCAGAGCCATCCCTCTTTGTTTATATTAGTTGTGAGTTCTACAAAATCCTACGTTTCAGCTTTCTTAGAATGTTTCCTACATTTTTCTACTTGTTAGTTTCTGTTTTGTTTACATTAGCACTTTTACTGTGGATAAAAAGAGAATGCTGGATGCTATTTTAAAGTTATATTTTGTTAATAAAACATTCCAAGTTTACTTTGATCTCATTTTACTAATGTGATATGAATGGCCTTTTTTATTTTTTTTAACAGAGTATTGTTGCCTTAGCTCAGTTCCATTATAATGTAATTTATTTGTGCCAGGCTTAATTTTTAATTAGTAAATACTTTCATACTGAAAAGAATGTGTGAGTTACAGTTAGTTATCCAAGATCATGACAGGAGTTATAAATATGTACATATTACCATAAATTGAGAAAGTCCTTAATAATATTTGGTACTGTTAAACCTTTCGAACAGTAGCAATATTAACAAACACTGCCCGTGGCTGTGGGGACATCCGTGCCATAAAGCACCATTTACCTATCATTAGCATATTGGCATTCCAGTCTATTTCTTAGCCTTGTGTTCATGCTGGATTAATTTCTGAGTGTAACAACATGCAAAGAAAAATGTGTGCACTTCTAATTGCATGCACTATGTTGAAATCCCATGGTGCTGTATTCAAAGTAAAAATTAGAGAGATAAAGGTTTTTGTTTAATTATTTGGAGGCTGTCTGGTTGCTTTTAAATTAGAGGAGTATGACAGACAGTGACATGCAGAAGGAGATGGAAGAAAATATAACAAAATTTAGATTATAAAGCAAGTGCTTTTTAATTAGAACTGGAGTTGGTTTTTCCCCATCTTACACATTCCATTTACATGGTTGCTGTTGAGACTGGTCACCAAGGCTGCTTGAAATACCTGCCCTCAGGAGGGCTCAAAGGGACACAGAAAGGTCACATAATTAGACCTGATTTTAATTCATAGAGACCTGTTTGTCACTGTCTCTTTATGTTTCTGCTAGTTGCATGTTATTAACTGGAGTGAATTTTAGGACCTGAATTAGATACTTAAGTATGTAATATGCAGAGGCTAAACTCAAGTTAGAATGCTGTGGATAGTTATACAATTATGTTTCCCTCACCAGATGTAACTTTGCAGTAATTAAATCTAATGAAATTTAGGTATTTTAGTCAGTGTTTTGGTAGTTATTTCCAAGTCCTGTTGGTAATATTACTTAAATCATGGTAATTAATGCCAGTTATCTATGCAATTTAACAAACAGAAATAAGGTGCTATACTACCTTATTAAAGAGAAAAAAGGCTATATTAAACAATTGAACTACCATCAAGCCCTTTCTATTTTCATTCCTGTCAGGGATATTTTGTTATAATTATGTCATCACTGGAAATAATTTTTCCTTTCCTCCAAGTGATCTAATCTTTTTCTTCATATTTAGACTTTAGCTTTCCCTCTTCATTTCATTGCTTTCTTCGGAACATAGTGTTAATGTTGGGTTCTTGGTTGCATGGAAATTGGTGAGAAGAGGATGGTTACTTGGAAACAGTCCTCCCCTTCCCATCCTAGGAATATCTAGAAAAAAATGGTTCTGTTATAATTTGCCCACATGTAAATTTGAGTAGCTCTCTGCAGTCAGTTAACCAAGGGAATCTGCATGGAACTATGCCATAGAACACAGAATTATTGTTATGAGGCTGTAACTTCAGTCTGCTCTTTTACTAGCATCAGACTACCACCAGCAGAACTGAACCCTGGTTTTGGATTTCATTCCCATGTAGCAGGAGTTTTATTAAGACAACAGAAAGCAGCAAGCAGCTTAATAGCATCAAGCAGATATTGTAATTGTATTGTACAGATGGCTTGCATGTAACATCTAAATAAATAGTGGGTTCAGAATGGTAGTGATAAAGCCAACCAAGATGGTTTTCCCAGTTCTGAAATGTTTGTGTAAAGAATGACCTTTTTTGTTTTTGTTCAATTCTGACAGCTGAAGATGCTTTTAAAACGTTCTAGTCACTTAGAGTGGAGCTATACAACTTCGGTTTGGTAGCTTTAAAAGGCAGATCATATCCATCATTGAAATAGCAAGTCTCAGGGTTATGAGAGAAGACTGGGGAGAGGAGATGAGAGCTGTTCAGTCCAGTATACATTTGTCACTAGTGACTAGCTTTTAAAAAATGTATTAGCTGTGCATGGTGGTAAGTAAGTTCCAGCTGCAGGGGATTACTGCTCTGAGTGGGTCGGGGATCTTGGAATGCATTCAGTTCCATCAGGGGATTTGTGTCCCTCGTCATTAGCCTTAACATTACTAAAGCACTAAAGATTAAGAACAGACCAGTGTCACCTGCTCCAAACTTCAGAAAACTCTCCAGAACTGTTGTAAACAAAGCAAAATAAAAAGTGATTTAAAAACAAAACAATACAACAAACCACCTAAAGAGTTCTCACCCTTAAAAGAAGAGAGTATAGAGTATGACATGGTGGAGAAGGAAGAATCTGCTATGTAAATCTAATACTGAGTGAAACATTATGCATGTGACATACAGAAAATTAAGAAAAATATCTAGATTTTGGCAAAAAAAAAGAAAAATAAAGAAAGGTATCTGTTGATTAATTATTTTCCCTACTTATTTAATGTGTCATAGTACTAATTTACACCACAAACACCTCCACAAATACCTTCCTGTTAATGAACATTTTTGTGGGGAGTTTCAAAATCAAGATGTGCTGCAATTTTAAGGAAGTATTTCCAAGGCCTTTACTCTCACAGGTTAGGAGTGAAGAGTTTTACTGTGTTTTTTCAGGATACTTTTTTTTTTTCCTCAAGAATAAGGCGAGTGAGCCACACAGGGCTTTACTTTTTTCAGGGATTTTGAAATTCAGCTTACATGCCAGCAAGCAGTTTAGTGGCAGGAAGTCTTTCCTAGTAGTGCAGTCATGAACTGGTAAACTAGAAGCATCTGTAAAAATTTAGAGGGAGTATCAGCTTTCTCAAAGCTCCAGCCCAAGACTAATGAGGTGCAAATGATAGCGCTGCATAACCCTTCTCCACCCCAATTGTGGAATGAGATATTGCGACAGAAAGAAGTAAAGAAATAAGACAAAGATTTCAAAACTTAGACTGCCCTGAAAAAAATACTCGGTTTTCGTAAGATTTTCAAATGTCTGAGGTGGGCCAACCTGCATATTTTGCTAGCAAGAAATTCATACCTTCTTCCTTAACCACAGACATATTTCCATGGCACTGAATACTGACAGATGGAGATTGTGAGCAGTAATTGACTTTTTTCTGCATGTACGTGAAATTTTACCTCTTGATGTGGTTCTTTTTATTAACAGTTGCTCTACTAAGAAACTAACTTCTGCTAATTTACATCTTTGATATATCCTTTCCTCTGCTTGCTCTGCAGAAAGAGAAGAAGGGTTAGAAATGCCATCTGTTTGAAGGATCACATCTGGGGTGTGATCTGCTGTGTCTTGACACCAGATGGCAGGTTTAGGCTGACAACTAAAACTCAGTTTAGCCTCATCAAATGGCATCTTAATCTTTTACTTTTTCTGATCATACACAAGAGGAACTACTACAAAATCATAGCAATTACTTGGACTCTGACTAAGAAGTCTTCCTTTGAGTTTATTAAATTTCTTGCTTCTCATCTCTACAGTGTTTATAGGAAAGGTTGCTTCTCCTTGGCAACACCTAAAACATTATTGCACGGCTCATACGTTGTTCCAAGTATGTGTTGTGGGGGCAGAGGTGTGGTGCCTTTAAGTGGCTGATTCTTGTCATAACAGGTATGGCATTAGCCCTGCTGAGTAGTGACTAGAAGTGACAGCGTTGCGTTTGAGGTGCCTGGAGGGCACTCAGTCATCACTCCTACACAGCAATATGCCTGTGAAAGCACAGTATACAGTTGCTTGCCGGTGTGGAGTGTGTTTAGTAAAACCTAAGGAGACAGAATTTTTTCTTGTGTTCTTTTGTTCACCAGATTTCCAGAAGAAAGTCCTAGAAAATCAGGGGATGATCAGTGCTGTACACTACTCACTGTTCTGCTTCCTTCCACATGAGTCTGTGCACACAAGTAAGCTTCACCTCCGCCCCCCTTCCTCACCCCTTCAGTTGGATGTGCTTAAGTGCATATCTTTCAACTTCAGGCCACCCAGGACCTAAAATCTTAAGGCAGCTTCTCACCTCTCTTGTGTCGCTAGCTTCTGCACGTTCCCAAATTTACTTCCACCTACTGTGTACAACAGTATTCTTTAGCTGTCCCTGTCACTATGCTTTGTATTTCATTGTCAAAAAATTGCCATAAAAGCATATAAAACTGAAAACAGAAATATGAGTATTATGATGTTGCAGAATTGAAATGTTCTTGCTTATAAAGTTTCTTACTGAAAACTATCGGCTTCTAAAATGTTTTACCTGAAATGGAGTATACAGAATTCGTATTCCTGTTAGTTCAGTAAAAATGTAACAGAAAAGATCAGCATGAAAATACAATGGAGTACCATATTTTATCAGGAAGTTACATGTCACAGTATTATATTTTTTATCAAGCATGATATTTTTATTACATATTTTTAAACCTCTATTTTTGTAATGTGTCTCAGTTACATCAATCAGCCTCTAAACTAGCCTTGGGCACTTTCCTTGTAAAGTTCCTAATGGATTGCTTTTTTAAGGATTTGAATTTAAGTTATTTTAGAAGGTCATTGCTGCATATATGGGTTATGGGTTTTCTGCTGCAATTTTACCAGTATTTATATTGTATTTACATTTATTTGTTGTTAATAATTTATTTCCAATATTACAATGCTAAAGAAAGAATGGGAGAAAGAAAATGCCTGTTCTCTAATACTAACAGAAAAATCTTCTCCTTTTACCTTTTACAAATAGTTTTAAAAAGTACTAATTAAGCTGTAAATTGCAGGTTTGGAGGAGCAGGCTGGATTGATTGTGGGAAATTTGCAATTGTGAAAAAGATGTGTCTCTCTCACTATGAGTTGCAATTGCAGTGCCTCAGTACAGACTCCTAAGCTGACTTTGGCAGTGTTAAACACACTTTTTTGGTAGAAGAAAAATGTTTAATGTTTACTTTAGTGTTGGAAGCAGTGGACATGTTCTTCACTAGTAAGGATAATTCTTTTTATTTTCCCTTCATTTTTTTTCTCCTTCTTCAAATGCTATTTGAAGTAAATGGGAGAGACCTCTGTCATTTATGTTTATATATACCAATAGGAGTCTTCATTGCTATCAGCCTCCTGTGCATTGATTTTGATATGACGGGCCTAGTCTGCAAAATCATCATGTGTTAAATTGGCTCAGTGTGCTGTGCTTCAGATGAAGTAACTACTGAAAAACTCAGATTTAAATCTGGGTTCTAGCTATATAATTCTGCAGGTTTGGTTTTTACTGTGGGTTTCATTTAGGCCTTTTTCAGAGCAATGAGGAAATACATGAATTGCTTTTTTCAGAAGTACCAACATGTATACTTTAGAAAGAAAATTACTGAGAAAATTCTTACCTGAGGAAAAATTCCTCTGTAATTTATCAGAAAATCTTTAACAGACTACCTCTACACACGAGGACTGAGGGTAGTTCAAGATTGGGCATCAGTTTGTCATCACCTTTTGTCTGAGTTTGAAGGCTTATATAAAAAGTCACTGGTGGAAACAGGCCAGGGCTTATCATGCTGGATGCTGCAAGACGTTGGGGAGTCACAATGGTGCTGAAAAATTTTATTCTAGCAAAATTTGAATAGTTTTGATGACAACTTGAAATTAAATACATCCCACATACACAGTGGTATAATATGAGAAATGTTAGTTTACACACTTAAAACAATGAAAAAAAAACCCAGAATGAAATAACTTGGAGGTTTTAGGAACCATATCTAATTTTGAGCAAATATAATACCCTTTTATGGTAGAATTCATTTGTCTTTCAATTAATTCTGACCAAAATAATCTTCACTCCATTTTGTCAAATGACATCCAGTTACAATAATATCCTTTAATATATGTTCTAGACACATTTATGTTCTCTCTACTTTTTTCTTCTACTTCAGTAACTTTGTATGCTTTCATGGCTTCACTTTTGACTTCTTACTTCAATACAGACAAATAGGGAGACTTGTGGTTTATCCTGGAAATAAAGCCAATGCTGTTGTGTCAATTGTGTTGTGAGTAAGGAGAAGGTGCTAGTATGCATTTCAGAAAAATAGTTTCTCTGAAGGCTAATGTCTCTGTGATATGTTTACACTCTGCTGAGCTCAGACTACACTCACTGCCTCTGAGTTTATACTTTAATGAAAATTAAATAATGTAAAACATAAAAACTGTGTTCTTAGATAATCTGGAAAAGAGTTAATCAAAGTCGACAACTGCTAAAAGCTATCCTTAACTGTAGTGCCTAGCTATTGTTCAGGCATACAGTACAAATGTGTTCTGCCTAAGTTAACCAGAACAATGTCTCTAGCTAGTGATTAGGCTCAACTCCAACTTTCACCTCAGGCAAAATTTATGCACTTATACTACTGTTTGTCAAGTAATTAAAGNTTACATGTAAAAGAATAAATATTCCAACTGAACAAGAACAAAAAGTTGTCAAAGGCTTACGTAGGAGGCTTTGGAGGCTGAGATTTCAATATAAATTTAGGAATGCTAAGCCATGTCTGTCCCTCAGACACGTCTGTGTAGCTCTGTTGAAGTGGTTGTCTCCTGTTGTGTACAAGCGCTATTAAGGGAAATGGAATCGTGGAAGCACTGAACAGATTGAGAAGGAGCAGGAACCAGAACCCCTCACATGTCAACAGATATACAGAAGACTGACTGGGAACTTGTAATGCTGAGTGGCTGAGGACCAATCCTCTTTTGTCCTGTCTTCATCTGTGGGACAAGGACTAGTTTCTCGGTGTCTACCTTGTTGAGATGTCCTTTCCCACTAGCAGGGGATGTGCAGCATAGCTACAAGCAACTGTCAGTGTATCTTGAAAGAGTTCATGTGCTTAAATGCCAAACCAAATTATTATTTGTTACATTTTCAGTTTCACTTATCTAGCGTAGCATTTAGATAATTGAAAGGATATTGCATATATTATGTTATGATTTCTGAGGAAGTTATGGTTTACAAATATAATTTACAAGTGCTGTTGAGTGATTAATGATTCACAGAACCACAGATAGAGAACCCAGTGAATATCAGAATATGAGCAATGTCTGTCGGTTGTCTGTATATGTGATGCACACTGGGCTCTGTAGGGAGCTAAAGCATATTAATGGAGTTAGTTGACTAATGAACAAGTTGTTTGTATCCCACCTCTATTCTCCTTGCACCCTTTAACACCTTGGTGTATAATATGTAGACATTACCTACATTATTACAAGTAAAAACAAATTCTAAGATACAGATTTACTACTCCTTTACTTTGTAACTGCCTACTAGCTCAGCAATAGCATACGTGAAATGACAACTTTCAGCCATCTTGTATTCTGTGGTTTATATTGTGCCAACTTATCATTCTTTGATTTTTTTTTATAATACATTCAGCTTCTTACCAGACTCTCAGCTAAGTATTAGAAAGTGTAGGACTGCTCAGCTGCTCACAGACCTTACCTGGATGTACTGATAGAAATTAGATAGATTAGATTAACACATGTATGTTAATGCATATTTCTCTGTAGGCTGTGGGCCCTGTATTAATATACTAATATCCCCATCATGGATTTAAGAGGCCTGCTTCCCTTTATTGTACTAATAAGATATTTATGGGTAGGGAGCTGTGCATCACAGTTATCTGATCTTTTGCCTCTGGAGAGACAACTTTGAAACCTCTGAAGTCAAAATGAAAACAGGCTTTCAGTTATTATCCAAGCCCTGCTTTGTGCCATTCTATGAAGGGAGTTGGCCATCCAGTTCTGGCAGTCTTTATTCATGAAAAGTCTAAGAACAAAATCAAGACTGATGAGCCTGTGGAGATAGTAATATAGCTGACAGTCAGGTACTTTTGATAAAATAATTGCTGTGTTTGTGGTAATTTCACCAACATGAGACAAAAGCTGAGTAGTAGTATTCATAGGTACTCTGAGGGATAATTGGGCTTTTTGTATAAATAAGCTCTGATGCATATTTTTAGTTTTCTGTCTGGTATTTATATATATGTACATTGAGGTTGTGGTTCAGTGTATATGTCCTGCTTTGTTGGGCTGTAGAATGTTCTCTGATTCTGAAGTACCTGTAATGCATGCATGCTGTGACTGACTGTGTCTGTAAGGCCAGTACATCTCACACCTTGTTTTTTTCCCAATTCTACATGGCTGAGCAAAAAAAAAATAAGTTGTGTTCTTGTAACTAAATCAGCTTTGTTTGGTTTTTTTAGGTGTTATCTTACTTTTTCTTCTTCAGAATTCCTGTTTATTTTCTCTGAGGTGTCCCATCTCCAGGACTGTCCTTCTTGTGATAATGATTTCTCTTCAGTGAAAGAGCTCATCCATCACTGATTGCCTGTCCTTTACTGCTCACTTGCAGAAAATGAAGGTACACAGTGTGAAAGGATTACAAGAATTTATCTTAACCAATAATTTCCGAGACAAATAACCAGTTGTCCATTTCATCTGGACAGTCTGGAGAAATTGCAGAGGTCTTTGGCCTCAAATCTGGACAAGACAAGAAGTAGTCTCAACAAAAATCAATTTGTATCTTACAGGATATCCAGTGCCTGGTCTTGAGAATCTAGCATCAGAAATAATTTCTGAAGATGAAGTTTTTGTGCTTACTCAAGTAATCCTGACATACCTCACATTCTTCTAGAAGCTGCCATTCAGCTGTCAAAAAATTAGTTTCTCTTTCAGATCCAAGCTCATTTTGTCAGCTTACTTTTGTTTCTCAAGTATATTATACACAGTACGATATCCTCAGAGAGAGGCAATCTAGCCATTAGCACTGCTCATCAGAATGACTTTCCATGAAATTACACAATTGAGTCTCCAAACTGACTTCTACAAACAATGCTGGAAAAATATGTTTAGAGCCTTGTCCTATTTTCTCTTTTCGTTCTTGTCATCTCTTTGTGACTGTGCTGTCAGATATTCTTCAGACCTTCTTAATCAGTGTATAGGAGTGTGATACACTACCTCACACTTTCCACTGTCTTCCTCCAAACACCTCTCTTAATAACTCTTAGAGACTCATCAGAAAAGGATTCTGAACTGAATTGTTAGAAGACATGAATACCTAATCCATTTTATATTGGAGGAAAATTGTTTCATAGTGGCTATTTCTGAGAAATGAAAAAAAGTAGGGGATCCATCAGTCCTGCACATAAGAGGGCTGAAATATAGAATTAACATTTGGGCTGATAACACTGTTGTTGCTCCAGCAAGGTATTTATTTTAATTTGCGAGGTTCTTTCTGCTATGCCTTTAATTTTTGGTAGACCTCTGTCGCTTTTATAACCATGTCCTACTTTGACTTTCTCATGAAGGTTCTGAGAACATGCAAAAAAAAAAAAGAATTTTCTTCAGGCCATGTCTATAAGACTGGCTCATAAAACAGATGGTGCAACTTACTGAAAACTGCGCTAGAATTCTCTTGCCAAAAGTTGTCCTGTTGATTTTATTAGCTCTGACAAAGCTAACAAGGTGACTCAGATTACTGCTATTCTCTTGAAATGGAATGTGGCCATATTTGGCTATAGGACATCCTGCACTTACACACATCCTAATACAACACTGCATGTTCATTTAATGGAGATGTCATTTTAACACTCCATAATCCTGAGTGCCCCATTTGATGGACATGTTGGTGACTATATCATGCAGCATGATGATTCCCTCTATAAATAGAAAGCAAAAAATAGGCAAATGTTTCTTTTCCTTCATCATTGCTTTCCATACTGGAAAAGTTTGATCTCTATTAGATTTGCTTTTTCACTGGATACAACAGAACCAGTGGCTTAGTTAGAATTTCAGGTCAGAGCAAGGAGACACTGAGACTACAGTTTACACTGTAAGGTCATAAGGAACAGATGACAGAAAACATGACAACCATGCAGTGTGGTCCTTTTCTTTTGGTGGGGAAATGTGGTCTAGGAGACAGGGTTTTTTTGCCCAAGAACATTTAAGTCAACTGTTATCTGTCTGGATACTGTAACTATTTGCCAGATGGATTTACCCATTTTAAGAGGCATCAAATCATAAATGGGAAAAGAAGGATGAAGGCCTATGTGCTGCGTCCCAGGACATAAGATAGCCTGAGGTCTGCTCCTTCCCTTCAGATGTCAACAAGAAGTGCCAGTACTTCTACTCCAGTATTCTTATGTTTGTGATCTTGTGGGGAAAGAGATTTAAGTACAGCTTCACTGACTCGTCTTCTACTAACAATCTTCCCCTGCTAAGGCAAGAAACAACATGATTGATCTTTCTGGCTTCAGCTTGGCTGAGGCAGTTCTGACTTCAGCCTTTATTCCTACACTGTATTACAGTGAACTTTCCCAGATTTGACACCCAAATTCACATCCTTCCACATCATACTATGAACACTACGTGGCTTCCAGGCTTTATATGCTACTTACTCATCCTCAAACTATCCAAAAAATGATATTTTCAGCAGTAGCAAAAAGAACAAGAGTAGCAGAAGTAGCCACATGAACCATGTTTTTAATGTGAAGTGCTGTGAAGGTGGTACCTCTCTATGTGTCTTAGTTACCTATATTATGTAGACTGTTTTTTGTTCATATGGAGTTTTGACCTAAAATCTTCTTAAGTGCACGTGCAGCAATTTCCGTGGTGCATCCATGTGCTAAGCATTTATTTTTTCTTTTTTTTTTTCAATACTACAGTTACTTGACAGATTAGGATCTGACTGTTAGTGATGTGCACTGTTTCCCAGGTGGTCTGGCATGTTTCTGGATACTTTTTAATGATTACTACTCTTCTGGTACTTTATAATATGACTGAAGTGATGGGAGATCAAGGCCCTAATATTTTTCCACCTTCTCCCTCCCCTTTCCACTCTTTGCCTTCAGATATGTCTGTGTTAATTGTTTTCAGTCTTGGGTGAACCACTCTTGTTTGCCTATTTGCATTGATTACATCCCATCCTGAGATTTAAAGGAGTTCTATCTTTAGCTTCACTTACTAACCATTGCAAAAGCATTATGATGTCATTATTTCTTGGGACTTGCCATCTCTATTTAACTATATATTTCAGGCATGTTAGCTGATGGATCCTTTGTACAGGTGGGTCTTTTAAAGAGGAAGATTAATTGTTGTGTTGTAATTGTTTTCTTTGAGAGGTGTGTTTAAGCTGTCTGTACAGGTTTACGGGATGATTCTGCATCCTTGTAATTGGGCTAGTGTAATTGGGCAGGATGTCACGTGGCCAGCAACGGTCAACCACATTTTCTTCCATTTGCTCAGGAGAGCAAATGTAACCTGAGATGACATACAGTAACTTGATCAATAATAACAGTTGATATTGGGACCTTTTTCAAGACAAAACAAATGTTTCTTAGCTTAGAAAAATGGTTCCTCTTCAAACACTTCAAGTACTACTATGATAAGGCAATATATGCCATCTGTTATGCTATCCTTTCTGAATTTGTGAACCTCAGAAATCCAGGATTCTTTCTGATATTCCAAGAGAAAAGTGGTAGGAAGACAAGCTCTGACTGCAGAGGCCCTCTCAAAGAACACCCAGCTTTAATTTGCTTTCTTCTCCTCTGAGAGAGTCTCTTAATGTATCTCTTCATACAGTAGTGTGAAAGCAAGAAAAAGTATGGAATTATATGACCATGTAAAGGATTTGGTACATGTGGTGCATTTATTTTTACTTTCCCTTTTATTATTGCTTAATCCAGCTAGTATTTATGCATAGCACAAAATTCTAAAAGTTTTTTTGAATATGCAAAGCAGTACAAAAGTTTTAACATTCATATTGAAGTCATTCTACTGAAATCAATGGGAGTTAGTTACTGAAGTCATTGAAATCAGGATTCAATAAATAATTTTTCTTGAAGTAGTTGACTCTTTTAATTTTCTTTCAAGGAAATGATATGTGCCTGTGTTCATTTATGTATCAGATATGTTACATGAATATGAAGGGGAAGACACATGCAGCTGACACATGATACATTTTGCTTTTCTTAGAGTCCTGACTATATTCTGAATAGCATCATCCTTCTGAATGCCTTAGGACTTCAAGTTAATATGCAGTGAGAAGGCACTGGTATGTCCCTAGGGATATATGTAGTTTACATTGGTAATTCACTGTAGGAATGCAAATTATATGATGATGTGTGACCTGCAACTTTCTTCTGAGTGTGGTGCTTGACACATTGTTAAATTTCATGTTGGAAATCTTTTAGTAGGCTTCTTTCTACAATATTCTTTACAAAGTACTTTGTTTGTAAAGTGTTGTCATCATCCCTGCCTGTGATTTCTTTTATTCTCTTTCCTTGATGGGGACATAGAAAGACACATGGGGGACAAATTAGATGAATGCGTGATTAAAGTCATGTCTTTCTTTCCATGCCTTTAGTTTCTTAGGCAAAAGTTGTGAATGTTGGTGTTCACATTCAGTGATTAGAAAACTTGAGTTACTTACAGTATCAGAGAAAGAAAATTCATAATTCCTTTCAAATCCTTTTTCCTTTAAAAGGTCTTTTTATGTACAGACATATGATAAATAAACAGTATGATGAATAAAATATATGATAAATAAAATGATGGCATGATAAATAAAATGTGTGGGTTCTGCCCTGCTGTAGGAGGACTATTAGCAGTAGTACATGAAACAAGAAATGAAGAGTAGAAACAAGTGGGGCCAGAAAACAGTGTGCAGTCTCCCAGTCTCCATCGATCCATGTCACTACACATTCTTGTTCCTATCACACACTGCATAATCAGAAGGGACGGCATGGACCAAATCCTTTTTAGTCCATGGAGGTTACAGTGTCCCAGATGCAGTGCCAAGTGTCATTTTATGAGTACAGGTTGTTGTGCTAAGGATATGCACCCATGCATTTTGCAGAAGTGACCTAGTAAGTATGCAAATGTCAAGGAAGGAATGATACTGCATTTATACATTTTGCTTAATTTTTTAAAAAATATATAGCTATATACATATATATGTATGTATGTATATGTATATATAAAAGATATCTAAGAGGTTGTGAACTGAGCATTGCATAACTTTAATTTCTTTGTGTACAGGCACTTAAAATAACAAATACTTGGCTTTATCTATAGCATCTTTTTCATCAGGTAAGTCAGCCTTGCAGCATGTCTGTGCATAGTTACATATTGTTACTTGAGTTTCACACATGGATAAACAAACAGAATTTAAAGAAATGAAATTTAAAATTTTTTAAAATGAAATTTAATTTATTTACCTAGTATGCCATAACGCATCACTTGTTGTCTGAGGTCTAAGTATACATCTTCATACTCAGTTGCTTTTCCTAACCACTGAACATACATCCTCCTTACCAACTTTTGCATGTCAAAGCACATGTTAAGCAAGTAGACTGGTATAGATTTCTCCTCAGAAGGTAAGAGTTTCTATGATTATTAATAATCTATTACATTCTGCGCTGCTTCTTACCCAAAGGATACCTTGTAATTAGAAAAATACAGTTTCTAAATGTGCACATGGTATAATGTGCACATATAGAAATATGGTATATGGTATAGTATGTGGTATATGGAGTAATTCTTGGAGTGCAATACAGAAAGCAGATTAACAGCATTAAGTAACAGATTACATGAAGTAAGACCTTGAAGAGCAGGCTGGGGAAATGAGAAGTATCCAGTCTAGAAACTGCTGTGTAAATTCATTAAGTGCTAAGTTTATACAAACTGTTATTTTGGCTGGAGTGTAGGAGTCAATACCCACATTTCATGGAAAAATTGTCAGCAAAATGGATGTGTTTTATTAAAAGTATTTTTCTATTTGGATCTCAAAGCACCTTGCAAAAGAAAAAGTGCACCAGGAGTTGTTAGCAAAGGCTTAGAACATGTCTGTGTCCCTTTGATGCTCCTGTAATAATTCACAAGTTATTTAATACTCAGTGTTTGCAGTTTCTTTGTGTTTCAAGTGCTTTTTATTTTTTCATTTCTATCATATGGAGCAGTTTCCTTCAGGATCAGGGGAAGAAAGGAGAATGTACATTGTGTAATGATGACTGCTCTCTGTTACGACAGCCATCTTCACTAACCAGTTTGGAGGAGATAGTACCACACATGGGTTATACCTTACTTAGGAAGATTAATTCTGTAATACCAGTCAGCCATGAAGAGGATTCTGTGTGTATTAACATCTCTCCATTAACATTTACTTGCTGTGTTAGTTTTTGTTCTTAGTTACTGGCAAATGACCAGACAGGAAACCAGGCAAACCAATAAGATTTACTCAAGTTGGTCCCATTTTTCGAGGTTTAAACAGTGCCTTCATTTGTCAAAGGATACTATTGTTTATTCTGCTCACACTAAAAATGAGGTGCAGTCTGAACTTCATTGTAGTTTCAGTATAATGCAGGTTTCAAATGAATACTTCTGTTTTTAAACTGTTAAAATCCTTGAATGTACTATATGCAGACATACTAAAGTGAGTCCTATAGGGCATCTCTCAAATACTTGGAGAGCAGTGTTCCATTTTTGTTCCTAGACACTGCTCTGCATCTGGAATTTCTCAGTATCCACTAGATTAGTTTACTAGAAATCCCCAAATTATTTCTAAAATGTATTTCCAAAATAGATGCATGAGGAGTTAATAGTTTGTATACCAGAATGACATACCTGTTTTTTTGGGGTCGTTGTTGTAGAAATGTGATAATCTATCTCTAAAATTGTGTGGCCTGTGGCCTGGCCACTGTTATCTGCTGAAATGTCCTGTCTGTCCCAGGGTTGTACTGCTAGGGGTGGGAGGTGGGATCTTCTTGTAACAAATTAGAATTTTTTTTGGACTTGAGCTAGAATGACTTCTATGGCTGGTAAAAAAACCAAAATCCAAACAAAAACTAATTCAATGACATTGATCTGCTGATAATCCATCCTCTACTCTCCTCAGTCTCATCTGCCCCTGTATGCCTGCTGCTGTCAGTGTTTCCTCATTGCAAAAGGTTAATCTTTGTACTTAGTACCTGGGTTTAATCTGCATGGATGTGCCTATTGACCCACACTTGAATTGAGTGAGGAAAATACACTGCTTAGTGTATCAGTAATGTGCCTGCAAAGTGTGTGAGTTAAACTACGTAAAATTAAAACGTAAAACCCTAAACTTAGCATTAAATGGCAAAAATCTTAGAGCAGTTCCAAAACTGGTTTTCATGAAATCTGAAGAAGGTCAAAATTATTTACACCTAGTTTTTCAGAGATTTTTGCATTAAAAATTATGTTTTCACAGCAGCACACTTAAATCTAAAATTTCCTATATTTTAAAATATTACCAAAACTGTTTATTCATGTTGTTACTCTTTGGGAAAATTATTTACACCTAGTTTATCTGAGCTTTTTACATTAAAAATTATGTTTTCAAAGCAATTTATAAAATTTGCTGTATTTTAAAATATTACTAGGACTGTTAATTCATTCAGTTGTTACTCTTTGTACATACTCATATGGTTGGTGTGTGCTTAGAAAAACCAGATATATTCTCTGTACTGCTTCACCTTGTGCTTAAAAGCAATGGAATGTGTGAGAGTCTTACGTGAAATACAAATTCTGTAAATAAATGTAATTGCTAAATTCTTGAAAATTCTAAACTGGCGTTTGCCAGAACTTCAGCGCACCCCATATCTTTACAAGTATTTTGGAAAGCCTAACACTACTTTGGAATTTGTATATAATTTTTAGTTGTGCACATGTTAATAGAAGATCTGTATAATGCAGACACTGTGAATGAAACATATCTGACAGTCTTTCCAAAAGCAGCAGCCACTGGTAGATCTGCAGTAAACCATCCAAAACAAACTGTCACTAAAAGCAGCAGTAGGCCACTACATAACAACCACAAGAATTAATTTAACAATTGCAGTGGTTACAGACTTGTATATTCAGCATTGCACATCCCTGCACCTCGCTCTTTAATTTAACTTGACCTCCATAAGTTTTAATAAATCCATCTAGGTATTTAAGTTGGTATGAAGATCTCTCATCTAGATTTCTCCCTTTTATTGCCCTAGTTATTGTAGTTGGCAAATAGTATTACCCACATATACTGCAAAAGTACTGAAAGCATGCCTGTAGGTAAGAAATTCCAATAGCTCTCCAGTACGAGAAAGATTAATCTCAGGCATTAATTACTGTGCAAAATGAAATTCTAATGTTATATAATCTATTAGTCTTGGCAGCAGTAGATTTAGAAATTTTTAGAGAAGAATTGGAATCCACAAAGAAAAAAAAGGCTAAAATCTCAGTTTTATTATCATATATTCAAAAATTCTGTAACACAGAAGAAGTGAGGAAATAATAGATCAGATGTTTTGGCAGAAAAAAATGGTGTCCTGGCAAAG
>VXBU01019669.1:2730-17493 GCA_013400315.1 Bombycilla garrulus | reverse complement strand
CTTATCTCATAAAACTAACAAAGAAATGGCTATTTTACTACATCATCTCACTCTTCTCCAGAGCAGAACAAAAATGTCTTGGTTTAAAGCTCAGATATTAATTTGTGTTCAGTCATTTTTTTCTGTTGGTCAATATAATAATTGCTGAAAATCGGTGTTTGAAAATCAGTGTTTGAAATTGTTGAAGTGAATATTTGTGAACGAATAATATCTGGTAGTGAGTGTTTTAGAGTTTTTAGGAGCTGGCTATGAATTTAAGTGTAAGCAGCTCATGATACACTGCTTATGATATACTTATGATATACTGATATACTGCTGGAACCAAATTTTCTAGTGTCTAACTCCCTGCACCTCTTTAAGCAGATTTACAAGCTTTCTCAGTGTCATTTCAAAAAATATACACAAGCTGAGGTACACTGTGTTCCTGTGTTCCAAAACCTGCACTTGGTAGGAAGCTAGAACTTAAAGCTATGATAGGACAGTGAGAACAGAGTACATTATTTTCTTGAAGATTTTTTTAATTTTCTGCTGTATAAATGGTCAAGTAATCATGGCTTACCACATGCACAAGCTGCTGTTTGTTGCAGCTTTAGTAAAACAGCACACACAGTCACAGATCCTGCTAATTGTACTGAGCCTGCCTGTGTTGCAAGTGTCAGATGATTTGATAGGAGTGACATGCAGCTAAATGAAATAGGAAAAGACACGGCAGTGGACTCTTAGTCCATTAGTTTGCTCCAGCAGCTTGTTTTACTAAGGAGTCCTCTAATGGGTTCTCAGCAATAATTACTATCTCTCTTTCTTATACTGTTCAACATGACAGGCACTTGCTGAAGTTGCAGCTAATATAATTGCACTCTGACAGTTCCAGTGCTGAATCTCCTTGAGTATGTTTGGCTGAGAAATGAATTGTAGCAAATTTTATTTGGGCAGGAGGGGCAAAGAGGACAGTCTCTTATTTCAGATACTAAGCATGCACATGTAGCAAAGAGTCCATAGTAAGTAAAGTTGATGGACACTGTACTGGATAGTAATCCACCTAACTCCTGTGAATTAACTGAAGTTTTTTATGTACCTTTTGTTTTCAAAATATTAATAGACACAGGCAGAAAACTGAATCAAGATAATTTGTAGAGTTTCTTGAGAATGTTACATTATATGAATATCCATGTAGGGTCTCCTTTTAAAAACAAGATGAGACTCTAGTACAAAAGCTAGTTTCACAAAATCTATCCATTTTAATATCTAGGATTAGAATCACCTTCTAAAGGTTTAGCAGTCAGAGAATCCTATATAAAGAATTTGAATTTGTGAGACTTACTTGAGAGGTTTGCATTCAATACTTGGAGTGTAAGTAACATGGGAAAATTAACTTCTTTAAGAAAAAAAACAAATTTACTGTAATGCTTCCTAAGAGTAAGTCTTTCCTGCTTAGGAATAAATCTAGAGCATGAGAAGAAATGCTGTAGCCAACATCCTCTGCATAATCACAAAATGAATGTGGGAGAGGTTTAACAACACTGATGTAATTGGTATTACACTGTGTTTCCCTTGTGATCTCAAAGCCAGGTTTTGATACCTGAATTCAGTTCTCTTATTTGCTTGTTTGTTTGGGGTTTTTTTTCATTTTTCTGATTAAAGTCTCTGAATGAAGTCAGCCTAATATTAACTATGATGGTAATATTATGATAGGACTCAGCAAGCTGAATTAGCTTAAGTTCAGCATTTTTTTCCTCTGAAAACCACTATGAAAGTCCATCAGTTGTTGCAGTGTCACTCATCTGTTAGTTGTTTTGGAAGCTTTGGTTAAGAAAACAAAAATAATAGATTTGTGTCTGGTCTCTGCATGAAGTTGGGTAAGTCTAATTAGACCCAGAACTTTTCTAACCAATAGATCAAATGCTTTCATCTTTGTTAAGAGCTGACCCAATATTATCAATATGTAAAACACTATAAAATTAGTATTGAGAGTTATTTGCACCTGTGTTCTGTGAGAACCCCACTTTGGAAACCAGAGAACTAGAGAGTTTGTGCCATAAGCAGCTAAGAAATTTCAGTATGATTATTCTCCCTGTTCTAAACCACGTAATGCAGGCTTGTCTGTTGTGCTTATAAGCCTGAATGGGTAAGCTAAATCACTGCTACCTTTAAACCAACACAAGAGGGTTTGTGCTTACCTTTCACCAGTTTAGCTAAATCAAGTTATGTTAAAGCTCAAGGGCATTTCTGCCTAGTGCTCATTCAGTTTGTGCTTACAGCGCGTCCAGGTAGTTTTTTAATGTTAGTCAGGGTGTTAATTATGACAGTGAAGTCAGTGAACCCAGTTTGGGTTAAGGAGAGGAGCGAATCTGGCTGAGTGACCAAACATTTTGTAATGTCCTAGTGCAGGGACAAACTGCAAGTGAACTGGCTTAACTTCAATGTATAAATAAGCAAGTAGATGTATTAAAAAAACTCTCAAACATATAAAGCTTTTAGATCAAAATTACATTCAGAGATTCAACAAAGTTTCTTTTTTATTTTTTTTCTTGATATGGGAATTATTTTTGGATAATTATTTTTTGAAGGTAGGGTGAGGTATTTGGCTTCTCTTGAGGGAGCTCTGAGACTCGTTGGTTAATATCTCATTTAAGCCTTGGAGATCAGATAAATACACTAATAAACAAGGAAAGGATTTCTGGTTACCTCCTATAGCTATAGAATATAACACAAACACCTCTGGTTGTGCATGCTTGTCAGTGTAAACAGGTCTGTTTGATTAGGCACCTGCGTTACTGTCATCTATAAACAAAGAAAATAGACTGACTCCTTAAGTTAGACAAGAAATTGCGATCAAATTAGTTTGCCTTCTCAAGGCTGCTTCTTGTCCAATCAAGCTGTAGTTTTCTTTATAACATACTTTTCTACCTTAAAGTGTGTCAAGCTATGATAAAGGAAAACAATCTGTTGGGCTCAGGAATGCAACTTAGAGGTGAAAGACTCCATGTAACGTTTTTTAACTGCATAGGTTACTTTGTTCATGAGTAGTTAATGTATCTCTATACTGTACAATGCATGGATGTGTAGTTATTTATTAGGCATGCAGACCAGCAATGCAACTTCCATGCTACAAAGTGTATGTCCAGATGCTTAATCTCCATGTAAGAGGACCCACTAGTCTAGGAAATCTGCCGTATAAAAGCAGGTGCGATCATTTAAAGATTGAAATGAGTTTCATTCAGAACTTGCTTGGATGTTTCTCCAAAACTAGCTTTGAAAGGTAGGCAAGCACTGAATTTAAAGGAAAAATTTGGTGGCCTGATTCACTAACTTGTTTCACATCTGTTCTTGAATTCTCTCAGTGTTCACAGGTTTTCCTGAGTCTGTCTAAAGCTGAGTGCTTCTGTTAGCATATATCAAGTACCTGTTTATTCCTGGTGGCTTTACAAGTCCCTGAAGAGAGTGTTGAAATGTTGAGATCAATGTAGTTGTCACTCTGTAATCAGTTAAGAGTGATCAACAACTTAAAATACAAATGCCGTCATTCACTTGTTAGAAACTTCATGAATTAGCAAAATCTTCAGATAGACCTGGTCATAGTGAAAATCTCTGGAGTTTTTCTGCTGCTACTGAAGGGACCTAACAATGCACATACGCATCTAATGCCTCTTTCTTTTCTACGTGATAACCTCCACGTAAGTGCAGTTATGCTGGGAGATGAGATAATGATTGGTTTCATTCTTCTGACCCTTCAGTTGTTTATTTATTGTTCCATGCAGTGGTTGATGTCTATTGCTTCTGTGAAGTGTAGTGCAAATTTAGGCAGTGAAAATTCTAGCCTATGTTTTGGGTAAGAGTTTGAAAGAATAAACGGAGCTTGTCAAAAAGAAAAGAAACCAAAAACCAAAAAACCAAAACAAAAGATTGGTTTCTAGATTGTGAAAAAACTGACACCTGAGTTCTTTTATCTTATTATGATGTTGTTGATCCCTGTGCAAATTATAGTGGTGTGAAGCCTGGTCCGTTGGGTACATGCATGCTGACATAATGAAACTAGCTCACAGAGCACTGAAGAGCAAGCTCCTTCTGTCTGCCTAGTTTAGGCAATTGATGCAGTTACAGTGATTTCGCCTGCCCATGGAGTGGTGTGCGGTCCTCAGTGGTTCTGCTTAGGAGGGGGATGCTGGAGTGTTTTACACCACAGTAATGCCTCCAAAATGCAGGAGAGGACTGAACAGGGAAGATACGTACTGGGGTTTGTGTGTCTGTGTGATTCTTCAGCTGCAAACTTCACTACTGTAGTGGCTGCAGTTACCACCAGGAAAGTGCAGATTAGTTCAGATAGACCTTAAACAAGAAGCAGACTATCATTAAAAGAGATACAGAGATAGTATGTCAGAGAAGTTACTGAAGGCTTTCCCAACACTGTATTATACATCTAAAGTGGCAATTAAATACATGAATGTGATAGAGAGATTAATTGAAAAATACATGGAAGAGCATAATTATGTGATTAGCAAAGAAGCTATGGAGTCCTGGAGTGTGCTGGGAAATAGAGACCTGGCTTTGGAATCATCTTCACCTATCAGGTCACTTCTAACATCGTTATTTCATGTTTTTTTTACATGGTCTGCTCTTTGCAGAACATCTTTTGGTACATCCAAAATGCAATTCACTGCAGTTATTTTCTTCTGCAACTTCTAAAATTTACCATGCTATCAGAATAATTTTTGTATTTCACTTTATGTAAAACACTATTTTACTAACAACACATTTAAAGATGAAAAAAGATGATTATTTTTAACTTGTTAAACTATTCCATTTATATGGAACAGTGGATGCTTGTGGAAGGGTCACAGAAGATGTAAAATCATTATGCTCTGGGGAATAAAATTCCACTGGCAAATTGTACTAGCAAAGTTTTAAAACTATGTTCACCCATCAGCAGGCAGCACAGAAATGCTGTTTCTATTTACAAGATTCTTTCGTGTGTCTATCTGATCTGCAGAGAAATCACTAGGACTATAATGTTTTTATGATTCAGTATTAACAGTTTAGTGGCGTATTTGCAACATCAGTGAATTCTTAGGTGATAGACTGAAGATAACACTTTCCACTTTTCAGTTTAGTGGACAATGCCTTTATACAGGTGCCTCTTAGTTTTTAGAAGCTTTAGTACATGAGATTGGGGGTACAGAATGGTAGTCTTGTAATAAGATAGGGTTTTGCTTTTCTTTTAAACATAGTGTTAAAGAAGTATTCATGTAATGACATTTTTTTTGAAACTATGATGCTTGAAGAAGGGGAGGAAATAGCTAATGGACTTTAGTTGAGATTAATATGTATATTTGTGTGACTTTAGTCACTTACTTCCATATCAGATAGGGATTCAGACTTAGTTGTATGTGTGAATGAGTCCATATTTAGAAGAGTGTATCACAGTTATGAGTTATTCTCTGTATTCTTCTGTTGAGTGCTGTTAGCAGAGTCATGCTACCATTCTCTGAAGTTAGGCTGCCATAATTGTTGACTCAAATATAAATTTCTGGTCACTTTCCTGATTTCAGATACTAGATACTAGTCAGCTCTTCCAATCTAGTAATTGGAAAGTTATGCAGTAATCTTCAGATCAGCCTCCCATTTCTAGGTGATTAATCCTTGAGGAAGCAATGAAGTTATTAGAAGTGAAATAGGTAAATTTACTTCAGTCAGTCATTATGTAAGAAAAGCATAACTCTTTCTGAAGGGAAACTGGGGGCTGGGTCTGAAGCAGAAGACAGTGCAAAAGGCTCTAAGACTTGGGCCAAAACTTGTGGTCTAGGTATGATGCTTCAAGAAGGGAACATGACGAATTTAGGAAAATCCTGCATGTCCTTGTGTTTAATACTATAAATCTGCATCCTATTCTTCACATTTGCATTGCCTCTTTGTTTCAAGTGTGAAACATACAGAGTGTTTCGAGTGTGAGAAATGTTTCATATCTCTGAATCCCATAGAGGTAATGGTTTTAATTTTGATTCAGCCTGAAAATAATCAAGGAAATTAATCACTTTTATAAGGGTAGTCTAGTTTTTGCATGATAATTAACCATATAGAAATGGCAGCCATTGACTCTGCTGGCAGAGTGGCCATTTTGCACTGGGAGTAATATGAAAGCTGACTCCTTTTTTGCAAGACTAGCAAAAAATCATATCCGAGTACATGTAGGCATGGAACAATCATTAGGTAGGGTTCTTATAAATATGATTATAAATGGATCTCTGTTTCTTTTCTGCAGTGGAATGATCTAGTCTTTGAAGAGGAACAGGCTGAATATCCTAAGCTGAAGCCTTCCTCTTTCTTATGTTCTCTCTATTCTATTTTCTTGTTCTTTCTCCTACATCATTCGAACTGAGTCTTGCATTTCTTTTGGAGTGGTGTTTTTCCAGCTTGCATAATACTTATTCCCATTATTTCTGCATGCATATTTTCATGAAAGCGAGTATATACATAGGAAAATTAGTACCCGTAGCAAAGGTTGTAGGTTTGTGTCTGTTCACATACATATGTACTTATTACATAAATAACCAAGTTTTACATGTGGATAATGCTGATTTAGACTAAAAACCTGTGATAAAATATCTACAATCTCTCTTTTTTTTTTTTTTTTAAATGTTGCCTGCCAAATGGTGAATAGCAATTTCTTCATACTCTATACTATTTATCACTGCCTGAAAAACTGCTATAATCCACAGAGTCATTATAATGGAGATATTAGGGTTAATAAAACTGTGCCTCTTATTGTAAAAAAATTAGTAGATATCTAAGTTTAAGTTAATTAATCTGTAAGTTGTTTAGTTACACTAAATATGATTTTTTTTGTTTTCTTTGATGTTATGAACCTGGTTTTATTTGTCACTAATGGAAAATTATGTAGGACTTGATTTTCTTCATGATGTACATGAAAATTGTATCTGAGTGTTGAATGTTGGAAAATTGAAACTATAAAGCAGTGCCCAGCAATGCAATGATGTTTCTGTTGCTAAATTTATTTTTTTTTTCTGATATGGTTTTCTCATTTAGTACTTTGGTGTAAGAGGGATTCTCTGTGGAAGAGTAACATAAAATATTCTGTGGCTCTCGTTACTTTTAATCCTTGAAAATCCTCTAACTAGCTAAAATTATATTTGTTTACAACACTTTAAAACAGGAAGTGTTTCTTAAAGACATATAACATGTTGTAACTGGCAATCCACAACCTTATTAAGTGACAAAATTGCCAATATTTTATATTCTTAGTGGCATTTCTGTTTTCTTCTCTTTTTTTTAGAAAGCTGTTACGGACAAAAAAAGAAAAATCAGTCTCAATTTGTGGAATTTTACTTAGTTTATTCATAAACTTTTAATTATCGAGTCTGATACTAAAAATAAACACAGACATTTATAGCAACACTTAGATTAGAATGCCTCAATTTCTCTCTGCTTCCCTCTTGCTGGTCCCCAGCCTCCTAACTATATACCACAGTCAGTCTCTTGGGCAAGGCAATGGCAATACAGGAGGCTGGGTTTCTTTTGTAATGATTTCTTTGCTTCAACTCTTCCTTGCTTTGTACACAGCTGCTTGGGCTGCAATCCTCTCACAAGTGGACCTTCTCAATTCTTTGTCTCCCCTCTGTCCCTACTCAGACGGCTTTTGGCACCAGCGCCAGTTGGGTGTCTCTTTGCCCACCCCCTGCTCAGGAGGCTCTTTCCTCTGGCCATGCTCAGGTGTTTCTTTGCTCCCACCCTGCTCAAGTGTCTCCTCTTGTTCTTCTATTTCTCTTTTTCCCTTTTCTGAAGGAGGCAGAGGCACTACGTGCACTCTGGTAGGCACAGATTTTTGGCATGTGATGGTGGGTCCATTCTTGTCCAGCTGAGACTAGCTCAGGAGCCTTAAACCTGTTCAGCACAGGCTGCCCCAGGCTCACCTCTGATGCTGGCCAGACGTGCACAGTGCAATGGATGAGTGCCGGAAGGACGATAAAAGTCAGACTGCACATGAGCACACGGCATCATGGAGAAACATTCTTGTGTATCTTTTTCACTCTTCATCTCTGAATGAAATGCCACTTCACTGAGAGTTTACAACCATCTTGCATGTATTCTTATCTTCTCTGCTCTTTTAAGAAAGAATAATAATGGATAATAATAAATATATATATTTATTATATATATTTAATGATATATATATATCTATATAATGGAAAAAGAATAGTATACGTATTTTTGTCTCTTACCTTCTTCAAAATTGCCCAATTTGGAATTTTCCCCCTTTTTTCTTTGTAAAAACTTGTCTATTTGTCTCTTTTCTGGTCTGTAACTTTCATGTTCCCTTTTTTGTTTTCAATAGAATTTGATACATGCCAAACATAAACCAGTTGTTTTAAAAATAGTTAAATATTTTTCCTCCTGTTAGAAGATGTTAGTGTACTCAGTCTTTTGAATGTGGAGATTGTACCTTCATTTCATCTGAAATCCCAGGGAAACAAAGGAGTGTTTTCATTTGTCTTCTCCTCAATCACCTAATTTGGGGTGTATCAGAATATTTGGTATGGAAACCACTGAAAAGTAACATTAGTAATTGAACTATATGTACTGTGCTCTCATCTGTGCCCCATCCTCTCACTTTGTTCTCCTTTGTAATCTGCATTGCCATGTCTTTCACTGTTCTATATCCATTTCCTCTTACCTCCATTGTCCGCTTTACTTTCTTTCATTATTATTGCTCTTTGCACTGGCTCTTCCCTTGCCTCCTTTGGAGCTAAGTGTCACCTACAAACCCCTCCAGTGGACTATTGTCTGCTTCTCTCATCTCAGTGAAATGACAAAATGTGGTGCTTCCAAGTAAGCATGGCAGCCTTCTGATGGTGCCAACTTGAAGATACCTGTTGGGACTGATGATGTGAACAGAGCATTTTATAATCACCTATCTCCATTTCCTTTTAAGAAGTGGGAACTGGAACGTGGAATAGCTTATTTTCACAGAGCTTCCCTAGAGATGTCATTACAGCCTTCTGTTGGGATTCGTAGAAAATTTCTGAACCACCTTCACATGTACAAACCATGAATTGCTGTTTGGACAGATGTGTCCTGAATAACTTCCTTTGTCTTTCAATAGATTTGGTTTTGTATCAAATGTCTTTTCTAATTATTCTGAATATTTTGTCACTGCATCTTTATCGAAGTGTTTTTGAAATGGAAATCAAGTTGATTTAGAGAATACACTGTCATCAATCAAAAAATTTAGAATTGGTATTTTAATACTAAAGTAATACTAGACATCTTTAAAATATGGCTAAATTGGCTTCAGTGTACTGTGTACTGTGGAATCTCAGTGGTTACTTCTTCTTCCAAAAATATGGCAACAATGATATATACTTTCCCTTTTCAGGCTATTGTTTTGCTCACTTGACCTTCTGAACATAGACATTATTCTTTCCTACTGACTGATCAACCTATCAGTATTTTTTTTGAAAGCTACTAAAATTTGTATACATGTGCTCATTTAAGTATATTCCTGTATTACTTTACTTATCCTTTCAGAAACCAGACTAAATTCCATTATTGAGGCATTTCCAATAAACATGCTTTGGTATGAAATAGTCATGTGTTTTTTTACATGTAATACCTTGTATCCACATATGCCCTCTAACTGCAGATGGAGTTGAAATTATATCTCTTACTATAAACTGATCACATTATAGGCTACTTGCAATTGACTGATCTGTGTCTGATTAAGGTGAAGCACCAAATAAGGGACAGAGGGAGTGATGAGTTCTCAGTACATACTGCAACAGATTATTCCAATATGAAACTGAACGTTAATTTACATATGTCCATATTGACTTGTAGTGGGCTATAAAAACAGCATTTTGCTATTTTCTTGATCTGGGAGGCAGGTATTAGCTTCATGTTTCCTAATATTTTCTTCACAGTTCCTGGAGACAATGGTGCCTGTGAAGGAAGTTTTTAATCCTGCCATCAACCTTGTTTCATCCTGTATCTAAGCATCTGTTCTATACTTTAATGTGTTCTTTTTATCCTTTACTGTCTTCTTTCCCTTTATGTATTTGTAGAAAGGCTTATTATTCTTCACTATATTGCTTGCTGTCCCCTCTGATACTCTGCTTTTCTCCTGTGTAATTTTCTTTTTTCACTCCATCTAGCTCCCAACATATATTTTTCCTTTAAATCATTTCTTCTTGATGGTTTTAGTTGCATCTACACTGCATTTTTCATCAGTATTTCTTCCATTGCCTCTTTACTTTTGCCATTTAGTAATCTTGGGATTTTTGTCCCCTTAAAAAGGATGCTCTTCCATTAGACATTTGTTAGTACATCTTTGAAACAAATCAATTCTTTTGCCACACGTTGTTCCTTTAAAGTTAATTCTTGACTTTGGTCACCTACTATTTCTTTTGTGCTTAGAAACCTGTGATTTAAAAATCTCTCACTGGTTTTTTACCCTTTACATTCTACTTCACTTGAATTATGATGTAAGAATTGAATGTATTCTGTAGAGATGTGTTTTCTTCCTTAATGCGTGGCTTATCAGAGCAATTCTTGCAAGAGCAATCCTGTGTGTAAGTTTATTGCAAATATGGGAGGAGTGGAGGCTAACAGAGACTTTTCAGCCTTTTGATGCTTGGTCTGTCCTGGACCATTATGGCCTTTGGTGTGATGGGATGACATATTAGTTTATGCTGGCCTCTAGCATCCATCACAACACTTACATTTCCTGAACCACCCCTCCCATGCTTGGGGCTTTGAAGAGCATGGCACAGTAGTGCCATGAGCTGATTCTGTGATAGTTGTGGAAATGCCTTTTTATGCAGAGGGAATTTCCAGTGATCCAGTTAAACTGCTTTTATGTCTTTTAAGCTGGACTGATGCTTACTTAATTTAGAATTGATTTTTGTCTGAATTTTCTATGCTGCCTACTGTACTAGGACTGTATGATTAATTTAAATGATACAGTAATCTAAGTGGACATGGGATCATGACAAGACATGAGATTTGGGCAAACAACTTTTATATTACATTTTTCATATGGGTTTGCTATTAGGCAACTCAGGAGAAAATTGTCACCTTAATGGCATTATAATAAAACTATGTTCTTATGTTTTTTAAGATTCTATGTGAATTAAACTAATTCTTGATGTTTCTCTGCTGAAATCAATAGAGTTGGTATATTACCAGCTTTTTCAGAGAAGTAAATAAACTACTGTAGGGAAAGTCTGAGGTATTCTTTTTTCTTCAATGAGACACAATGCTTTCCTCTGAAAACATTATCTTAATATTTAGAATTTTGATAGTGCAACATAAATTGCACTACTATAAATATTTTTGTGTATATCTGTACCTAAATGTGTGTTTAATGTTATAGTATCTGACAAAGTGATTTACTGTGGTAACCTGAAAAAGCAATTGTAAATGTAGGGTTCTGTTCACGTGTAATATGTTATGTCCATAATCCACTATACTACAATACTTACAGATCAATTAAAAAAATGATACCATATAGTATATCTCCTCCTGCATTGTACTGAGCACTAGAAAATTTGGTCTGCTAAGTTCTTCAAGTAGAACATTTTGTGCAACAAGAACTTACTGTAGCTACAGAGACCTAAACTTTGTCTGTCACTACGGTACGTGATTTGTGCTTTGCAGATTGTGATCCCTTCAAAGCTTCATAGGGAAATCAGTGTATGGCTAATTCCTTTTGAAAATACAGGTCTTACTGTAAATCTTNTATAATAATTATATTATTATAAATGTGCAATTTATACACATAATTACTGTGTTTTACTAGCCTTGCAGAAGTAGATGGACCTTTTTAGTCAGTCACTGGTGTTATTCCTCCTGTATCATAATATCTGAATTTGATGTTGCTTTCGGGGGACACTAAAGGCAGATTATACCCATAATTTTTGCCTGCATGAGATTCTGTGGTACCATGTTCTCTGTTCAGATATTTCACATGCCTCTGTGGATCTTTTTTGTTCCTTGATGAGCCATACTCATGAAAAGTGAGTACTACTTGAGAAGAATTTCTGGGTTTTGATATCATTGCTACTTTTAGGCCGGTAGGACAACTCATCCAAAGTGCCAGTGAAGACATTTGAGGCTTAAAACTTGTGCTATATGAAAGGGTCTTCTCAGTTAGGCTTTACATGAATGAAAGATATATCTTAGTAAGCCAATTCCTTCCCTTCCAGTTGCCCAGGTCTGAAGAGGTTTCTTCTGGAAAAGAAAAAGACAGATATAGACACAGACACAGACAGATNGTCTAAAAACAGTATGAAGCATAGATATCTCATCTTTTGAAAGATAGATCAGCAAAAATTCGATTTAAACTATATATGTGTTTCGACAGAGAGAAGATGTTCAATGAAAGAAACACTCTTTGATTTAAGGAAGGCTCTGAGAGTGACCTCAATGCTCAATGAAGAGAATACGGCAGGGCTGAAAAATCCTGATAATTTACTGTGTTCTACAGTACACATTAGTTTAAATGTGTAATAATTTACACATTTGTAATAATAAAGGTATTATAATAATTATATTATTATAAATGTGCAATTTATACACATAATTACTGTGTTTTACTAGCCTTGCAGAAGTAGATGGACCTTTTTAGTCAGTCACTGGTGTTATTCCTCCTGTATCATAATATCTGAATTTGATGTTGCTTTCGGGGGACACTAAAGGCAGATTATACCCATAATTTTTGCCTGCATGAGATTCTGTGGTACCATGTTCTCTGTTCAGATATTTCACATGCCTCTGTGGATCTTTTTTGTTCCTTGATGAGCCATACTCATGAAAAGTGAGTACTACTTGAGAAGAATTTCTGGGTTTTGATATCATTGCTACTTTTAGGCCGGTAGGACAACTCATCCAAAGTGCCAGTGAAGACATTTGAGGCTTAAAACTTGTGCTATATGAAAGGGTCTTCTCAGTTAGGCTTTACATGAATGAAAGATATATCTTAGTAAGCCAATTCCTTCCCTTCCAGTTGCCCAGGTCTGAAGAGGTTTCTTCTGGAAAAGAAAAAGACAGATATAGACACAGACACAGACAGATTTCACCCTCACCAGCATGTAGCTGAAAGTATTACGTGCCTTCTCATTCTGTTTATAAATCCTCATGGACCTCTTAAAGCTGTTGTTTGCAGACCTAATGAAGAATCACTGACTGGTTGAGGTTGGAAGGGACCTCTGGAGGTCTTTTGGCCCAATGCCTTTGCTAAGAGCAGGGCCAACATAGAGCAGATTGCAAAAGAAAAATCAAAGTATTACATAAAATTTAATCCAGCTCTGCACCACATCATCTAAGTGTTGTTAAGAGGACAAAAATAACTGTTTGGAACTAAGAAGGTTAACTTTCCAGCTACTTTAGGATTTTTACAATTCTTTATAGTAATGAGGTTTCAGCCCTTTATTATAGTGCAACTCTCTGTCGTGGTATTCCATGTCAAGATAGCTTCACAGCTGACGGTATCTTGCAGTAGCAAGTTGTCTCCAAACTAAGAATCTCTCTTAATGATATGATAGTTGCTCTGGTTCAACAAATTTCACAGCATTGCCTTCCAAATCCATTACTACTTTCTGTCTGTCTGTCAAGATCTATTTTCATCTTGCCATAACTTCACAAGGGCTGCTTTCTGAACAAGGCAGCTATCAATGCAAGAACCTTTCTTCTGTTACTATGATGATAAAATGTTTCCTTTGAAGTGTGATTTTGATTTTTCCATTTCATTTTCAAATTTTCCTTTTCTCAGGTTTCCTTCCTATGCATGAAGGCATTCCATACTGTATAAAACCTTGATCCTGTAGAATAATCTGACTTTTTAAAATAGTGTTTGAGTTGCTTAGTGATTTGTCTGTGTCTAAAGTTTATTTTGGTTAGTGAAGTGTGAAATACAAGTAGTGATCTATTTTACTTAAGTTAATAATGTATGTTATTAGAGAAGTATTTCTGATTGACATCTCATTCTTAGACAAGCATCATCATGGAACAAACTGAATCATTCAAGAACAGTTTTTCTGCAACTGCTGTCCTTGAATTTTTATTCCCAAATAGCTGAATGTGTAGACAGGTTCTCAGTTAAAAAGTCAGTCTTTGTGCTGTTATCCATTCTCCTAAAGTGTTTATGTGTCTGGGGGATATGATGTATATGGGTAGATAGCTGAGGTGGTGAAGTACATAAGACATCTGTTAAATCAGATGGAAAGAAAATAAAACTGTTTTCAATGGCATCACTCTGAGAAAAAAAAGGTCCACTGCTCTGTAAAGGAGACACTTGCTCTTTAAGGAGTGTTTATCAAGCACAACAATATGGAGTTTTGTTCAGTCCTGGTGGATTATTTGGGAAAAATATAGTGTATTTGTTGAAAAAGTGTATTCCTTTTAGTTGTTGGTTTTTTTGAGTTTTTATTGCTTATTTTTCCTGAGAGAGAGTGCCCCATTTATTTCTTATACCATCTTTAAAAACAAAAAGCCCCCCACCATTCTCTGTTTCTGTTGATAAAAGAGTTAATTTATATCAATGACAACATGCAGAAATGTGATTGGCAGCAATTCATTCCTTCTTGTCTTGGAGCTTCATTGTACAGAATCTGAACTGGACAGGAACCTAAATGTGAACTGATGTGTGTAGTTGTGTTGGAACAAAACACCAATAAGTAATGAAATACTGTAGAATTCTGTAGGGTCAGAGTAAAAATCCACCTTTGTTGTCCACAGTTTACTACTTTTTTTTTT